>AZGY01000004.1:1691538-1745787 GCA_001636675.1 Moelleriella libera RCEF 2490 | reverse complement strand
GTGCTGCTCGTTCCGGGCGAGGCGGCCGCCGAGCGCGAGCATGCCGCCCGTGAAGCACGTCAGGTGGCCGGCGGCCGGGCGCAGGACCTTGCGGCGCGACGCGTCGTTGCCGTCCATGTCGACGAAGCCCGGAAACAGGATGTCGTCGGCGTCGGGCGTCATGGGCCGGAAGAAGAGGAACTCGGCGGCCGCGGCCACGCTCTGGTTGTACATGGCGGCGTAGATGCTGCCGGCGCTGGTGGCCTTGTGGCCCAGCAGCGCCATCATCTTGGGGATGTACTCGTAGGTGCTGTCGGCCATGCCGCCGAGCGTGTAGGTGGCGCCGGCGTCAAAGTACTCCTTGGCGGCGTCGACCACGACGGGCCACAGGCCGGGGATCTTGCTCTTGGGCTGCGCGTCGGCCAGCAGCTCGCCGATGTGCTGGACGGCGTCGTAGTACTTGGGGTCCCTGGTGACGAGGCTCAGGCGCGTGAACTCGAGCGACAGGGAGCCGATCTCGGCGAGGAGCGTGGTGCCCGACGCCTGCTGCTGGCGCCCGCGCGCCGCCTCGTGCAGGTCCCAGCGCGTGACGGGCAGGTGGTTGGGCGTGTCGAAGGCCTTGTAGAGCATGTCGCCCACGTTGTGCGCCTTGGCCAGCAGCCTCTTGTCGCCGCTCAGGTCGTAGGCCGAGAGCAGGCCGCCGAGGAAGCGGATCGTCGTCTCGAAGACGTTGATCTGCTTGTCGCGCGTCGACAGGAAGACGGCGTTCTTGGCCACGGCCGCCACGGCCTCGTCAAACTCGTCCTTGAGGCCCATCATGTACAGCGTGTCGAGCGAGTCGATCAGGGTGGCGCCCCAGCCCCCGAACGTGTCCTTGGCGCCCCCCGAGACGGGCGTGAGCTCGTCGTGCAGCCATGCGTGCTTCTTGTACGAGCTCCACGACTTGAGGAACGAGTCCTTGACGTCGCGCCGGCGCGTGAGCCGCACCTCCTTCTCCGCGGAGCTCTCGGCCGGGAACGACTTGGCCTGCACGCGCGGCAGCGAGTCGACGGCCGCCGTCGGCAGCGGGCGGAACGACGTGACGGGGAAGTTGTGCCTGATGGTGCGCCAGAAGTAGTCCTTCTCGGGCTCGTACTTGGTGAAGCCCGTCTTGGGCGGCTTGGCCGGGGCCTTGCTGGTGGTGGTGTCGGTGAGCTCCCACGCCCGCCAGACGGTGAGGAGGACGAAGACGGACAGCAGGACGGACACGATCCTGCGCCGGCCGAGCGTGATCATGATGGCGGCGGCGGCAACATGAAGATGAAGATGGCCACGACTGGCGGCCCGACAGCTGTCCGCAGGGATGCCATTGGCCTTGGCCGGAAAGGGCACTAGCGCCGGCTGGGGAACGGCGCGGGCAGACGGGGCCCAGCTGCATGACAGACGTCCCAGCTGTACCAGGTGTGCGTGTATAATACGACCAAGAGAGACGAGTATCAACCTCCCCGCGTCCGCCGTCTCGCCGCGACGACGGCCGTGCAATGTCCCGACAAGGAAGCACTAAATTTTGCCTGTGCGCCGTGTCCAGGTGCCACGAGCAGCCGGCCCCCGCGCACGGATACGCGAGTGCCCGGCCCGGTTCTGCGCCGTCTTGCCGTGGTGCCTCCGGCGGCCCTGCCGGGCGGCCGCTGCCATGGGCCGGCGTCGCTGCGCTCGAAGCACTGCTTCCGTTTCCAGGAATTTAAGATCAATCAAGATCTTAGTCTTTATGAAGACTTCAAATATCATATTATGATTAAATGTGAGTATCTCCGGCGGCACGACCGGGGGTCGCTGCCGCGGGCTGGCCTCGCTACGCTCGAATCATCCTCCCTTTATCGTAATTTTACACAAGGCAGGCTTGAACATTTTCCTTCATCGTCTAAATACTACTACGTGGTTATGCCTCCGGCGGCCCTACCGGGGGGTCGCCTGCGGCGGGCTGTCCTCGCTACGCTCGCCCTCATAGCACGTAAACACGAGATATCTTCAATATGCCTCTATCTATCGACTGTCTACAGCCAGCGGTCCTCGCTACGCTCGAAATATCCTCCCTTTATTGTGCGTTGATACACGGTAGGCTTGGTTATTTTCCCCATAATCTCTATGCTACAACGTGGTTATGCCTCCGGCGGCCCTACCGGGGGTCGCCTGCCCCGGGCTGGCCTCGCGGCGCTCGACGACACGCAGGCCATGAACGCGCAGACAGGCGTGCGACCTTGTCTCGGGTCCTACCATGCCACCAGGCGAGCCATTGCGCGTCACAGATGCCCGGGACTTGGTCTGGGCAAGTTGCTCATCCGGACCGGCATCGAGTGCGGACAGTTTGCGGCGCCACGAGCCCTTCCCCCCGTCCAGACTCTCTTCTTTCTTCTCTCTTCTCTTCTTTCCCCCCCTCAGTTTTGGCTTGAATCGTGTTGCCCTTGGTCAAAGCAAAGTGAATTTGGAAAAAGAAAAAAAAAAGAGAAGAAAAGAAGAAGAAGAAGAAGAAGAAGAAAAAGAAAAAGAAAAAGAAAAAGAAAAAGAAAAAGAAAAAGAAAAAAAAAAAAAGAAAAAGAAAAAGAAAAAGAAAAAGAAAAAGAAAAAGAAAAAGAAAAAGAAAAAGAAAAAGAAAAAGAAAAAGAAAAAGAAAAAGGAAAAGATGGAAAAACTCGATCTGGTCCATCCATCGCAACGGTTAGAGGGGTTTTTCTTCCTTTCCAAGGCAGAGCAAATGCTAAGGACTACTAGGTACCTAGGTAGGTATCTTACGTACGTGGCGCGTGTCTGATCAAAATTACACATCGTGCTCGGTGGCCAGCAGCAGCAGCAGCAACAACAGGAAGAAAGCTGTGCGTCTGTATTGGTGATTCCAGAGAGCAAAGATGCCCGAGACCTGTCCTCAAGCTAGGCAGGTAATCGGCCAGGTACGGTAGGCAGATTATTATGTACAGAGCACACGCTCTGCGGCAAATGGTCTGAATGAGGCATACACTCTAGCACGTACCGGTACCGAATCACGAGCATTTGCTCTTCAAGTTTCCCCCTTTCATGATTATAATGAGAGAATGGTACTTCGTTGTCTGGGGGCGGGCTGAGTTCCATCCACATGAGCTTTTTTCTCAAATGATGGCCCCGGCGGACTGCGTGGCAAAGGGCATTATTATATCGCGTAGAGCCTCCTGCCAAACTTTTTTTTTCTGCAACGTTTACGGAGAGCGAGCAGGCGTGTGTGTGCCGGCCATGCTCACGACGCTTCCACCACAGTCCACCGCCGTCCCTGGCCATCGCGCACCTCGTCACCCCGTCGAAACGCACCGCCGCGGCCTTGCTCCTGCTCCCGCTTTTCGTCTCGCTGCTGCTGCTGCTGCTGCTTGACCATCAGCGCACACGGCAGCTCCTCATGCGCGCCCATCCGCACCACCCTCTTCCCGTGCTCCCACCGCTCCACCGTGACACGACCGCCAATCTTGACGATGCCTTGGCAGTACCGGCCCAGCCGTATCGCCAGACCTCTGTCCCTGCTGTTGCTGCCGCTGCCGCTGCCGCCATCATCATCATCATCATCCCCATGGCCACCAGCAGCAGCAGCACGGTCCTCCCATCTCAGCACCACCACACGCCCCTGCCCACCGGGCACGTCCTCATCCTCCCAAATCTCCTCGTACGGCGCGACGCGCCCCGTCTGCGGATTCACCATCGCCCCCTTCTCGAGGACCACGTTGTCCGGGCCGAGGGTTACCATGTCAGCCTCGTCCGCCGCCGCCGCTGCGTCGGTGCGCGAATCGATCCAGTGCTCCCAGCGCGCATGCCACGATCCTGCACCAGCTTGCGACGACAGTGACGAGGAAAAGGACGTCCCGGCGATGGCCCAGTCCAGCCGGTCGAGCGGCACGTCATCGCCCGATGGGACTTGCCCGTGCTCGTCTGTGAGGATGCGCACGTCGACAAAGAGCCGTCCGGGGGAGGTCAGCACTATGGTGGACGTGGGCTCGGAGGCGTCGTCGGGAGGCCAGCGGATGGATCGGCGAATGGAGATGCTGCCAGACATTGATTGGGGGGAAAGAGAAGAGGTCCTTGTTCCTTTCAGCTTTCTTTATGGTCGAATGGAAAAAGATTGCGCTCGTGGCTTGAGAAACGCGGAATAACCTCTCCTTGATGTGGAAATGATATGCGTCCACCTTGGCTGTGGTACCGTTCTTCCACTCATCCCATTATTGTGAAAAACCGAAAGGGTAAGCTGGACGCGGAGGGAAAGAAAAGAGCTACGCCGTTCTCGTGTGATTTTAGATCAAGGCGCGGCCGAATCAGTCTCGATCTTGACGTTGAGGACGACAGGGAGGCGTGCGCGGAGAATGGATTGGGGGAGCACGGTACAATGTGTGAGGTACACACTGCGACTCCGGAGAAACGGCAAGCGGGGCAGTGCAGTTCTCGGTCTTCACCCCCAAATGCCAGTGAGACCTGCGTTGCGTCGGGCCGCGTCTTATCCTGTTCCGCAGCTAATGGAATGAGATTGAGGGAGGCTTCAGCTGCACGCTGCCCCGTTGAGGCGGGGAGCAAGAGCGGTGCTGGGATGGACGATGCCGCTGTCACGACTTCAGCATAGACACCCTACACCTGCACGTACACACACAAACACACACACACACACGCGCGAGCGCGCATACGTCGTTGCCATTGCGGCCAGGCATCGTAGCTGCCCCAAAAAAGACAACATGCGCTTTGCTACGAGAAGAATCACAGTCCATGCGTATTGTGTCTTGTTCTTCTTCTTTCGTTTGCTCGCCCGAACAAGTTAAGAAAAGGTTTTCTCCTGTCTCATCTCATGACGTCTTGGACGGTGATGAGAAATTGGCAAATTGATCCGTAATCACCAGCCCGGCCACGGCAGCCGACGTCAGCGTGGCCGTGACGCCCGAAATGAGGGCAGAAAGAGCGAGCTTCGACACGTCGCCGCCGCGAGTCGGCGCCAGCTGGCCCAGGATACCAATCTGCACACCGAGCGAGCCAATGTTGCCGAATCCGCAGAGCGCGTACGTGGCAATGAGGCGCGAGCGCGGCGACAGGTTGGCATACGTCTTGTCCGTGGTCAAGTCGGTAAAGGCATTGTACTCATTCTGCACGAGCAAACGGACAATCAAATCAGTAAGACGAAGGGGGACCGGGGAGATCTGGTCTTGCTTTGTCAGATGACGTACCGTGATGACTTTTTGAGAAATCAGTCGCGCCACGAGCAAAATGTCATTGCTGTCCCGCGGGACGCCCAGCAGGAAGGCGACAGGATATAGAACGTATCCCAGGATGGTCTGCAGCGTCAGGGTCGGATCGTTAATGTTCAGGTACCGCCCCCACCACGTCAGCAGGGCGTTGACCAGGCCGACGGCGGCGATGATGCAGAGGAGCGAGGCGACAATGGTCCCGCCAATCTTGATGCCGAGCCACGCGCCGTTGGCAAAGGCGTGGAGGGCGTTTTCGGCCTTGTTGTCTTCATCCTCCGGGATCACGACGCGACCCGCGGTGAGTGTTTCCTCCGTCTCGGGATATCGCAGCTTGGAGATGGCGAGAGAGGCGGGGATCGACATGATGCAGGACGAGACGAGCACCTCGGCGTTCAGGCCGAGCTGGATGTAGCCGACGAGGACGGAACCGGATATCGTGGCGAAGCCGCACGTCAAGATCTGGTGGATTTCCGCCTTGGTCATGTGGGGGACAAAGGGGCGGACGAGCATTGCCGATTCGCCCTGGCCAATGAAGGGCGTGGCCGCTGCGACGACGGCCTCGGCGCCGGACACACCCAGCGCCCAGAAGACAAAGGTGGCCACCTTCTTGATGAACCACTGGATGAAACCAATGTAGTACAGGACCTGGACCAGGGAGATGAAGAAGATGATGGCGGGGATGACGCTGAAGAAGAAGAACTTGAGATTGGAAATGTCGGGCGTGGTCAAAAAGGCCACACCCTGCCGGGCAAAGCTCAGCAAATCTCCCGCGCGGTCGGCAATGAACTTGAAAATGTCGTAGCCGACGCCGGTCCGGAGCACAAACAACCCAATGATGTACTGCGACAGCATGCCTACGATGACGGTGCGCCAGTTGACCCGGCTGCGGTGCTTGCTGGTGACGTAAAAGACGCCAATCATGACGAGCATGCCAAAGAGGCTGACGGCCCGGTTGGCGCGCGTGTTGTCGGCCGCTTCCTCGGACACGAAGCTGCCCACCAGGATGGCAGCCAAGGCAACAATGGCGCCGAGCGGTGTGCGATATGCCCGGGGTATCCGTTCGTAGACGACCAGAGCCGAGTGCTGCCACAGCCAACGGATCGCGTTGGACAGGTGACGGGCCGGGAGGTAGTATGTGACGAGCCGCAGAGTGATGCAGAGCCACACGAGAAACGGCACCACCCAGTTCTTGTCATGGCGATGCAGCACGAGCGACGCGATCCACCAGCCGGTGAAGAGCAAAAAGTAAAAGATGTGGGCGGCCCAGCGGTGCCGTCTGTAGAGGTGCTTGACCCGATACGAGAAGGAGTTGATCTCCTCGCGCGAGGAGCCAGAGCCGCGGCCAGTGCTCATCACACCGGCCTCGACCTTTTCGTAGTCGGGAGGCGTTTTGAGCCCATCGCCCTTTTCGACGCCGCGAACATCAGCAGCAGTGGCGGTGCCTGACGCATGCTTGTGCTTCAATGCAGCAATATCGGCATCAGGAGCATCGGCACTGTAGTCCATGCCTGCTGGTACCGCGCCCTGATGGTGGTGGCGATGTTGCTCTTGTTGTTGGTGAGGCGCCGCCGCGGCCGGCTTTTGGTCCTGATGAGTTTCGTCGCGTGACATGATGCTGAGTTGTGCAGTACCTTACTCGTCTCTTTTCTCTCTTCTTCCTCAGTGCGCCGTATCCAACCTCAAACCGTGCCCGTGATACCTTCCTCCCGTCGTACCACTAGGCCAAAAAGAACCAAGAGGGGGGGGTAAAAAAAACCCAATGTTCCTTTTTTTTTTGCTTCGCGACGGCCCACCACAGCAAGTAGCCGTGCGAAGGTAGATAAGAGAGAAACACGGAAAAAAAAAAAAAAGAACAAAAGAAGTCCCACACGCACCGCCGGCAAAAACTGGCGGAACGACTTGGAGAATTGTCAGATCCAAAAGATCCAACGCGTCAAAGGCAAGACGCAAGGGAAAAGGACGGAAGGCAAGGGGGTTAAAGAACCCGTTAGGCGAAAGGTCAAAAAAGTCGGGCACGACGCGAGGATTCTTTTTGTACCCGCTCAGCAGCTTTCCCCAATTCGCGAGGCATGCCCGGAGGGAGGAGAGCGAGAACGTGAGAGAGAGGATTTGGAGTGTGTGCGGGGGCAAGGCTGGGTCTGGGTCCCTTGTGGGAAGATACCATTTACAAGCGAGCACAAGAGACGAAAAAAAAAGCTCAATTGAATCAGGTGCAGGCCAGGGATCAACCAGCCTGGGAGGGGGAAGGGGAGGAAAAAGACGGGCAAAAGCAAGCATCCCATCAGTACCAAGTGCAGCGTAGAACCCGATTCATCCGTTTTCGCCGTTCTAGAATGCTCATGTACACTTGCTTACCTGCTGGCTCGTTGGCTGGGCGGGTTACTACGTCTCGGTGGCCCGATTGAGCCTTTATCGCTTTTGCTTATCTGGACCTTGTGTACATATGTGGGTGGGTGAGTGGGTGAGCGAGTGGCGTCGTTTGTCTTGCTCGTTCGTTTCCTTCCGTTTGGCAGTTGGCTTGCCCGTTTTGGGCGGTGGCGCCGCATTTCGCCCGAGACCGTGTGTGTGCTGTGGTCGCTCAAGCCACCGGCCAACCAACCAACCAATACGGAGCCGAGGCACCGACCGATAAAGCAGTCGGGAGGGCAAAATCCAGATGACTCTCTTCTCGAAAACTGAAAAGAGAAATCAACGAGCAGGAGCTCAATGAGGTGTTTCGACTCAGAATACCCGCGTTGGACGCGAGAAATTGAAAAACAGCGCACGGTACGCGTCACTGACCAGCGTGTAAAGTGGTTTGTGTTCCTGTCAAGTCAGTCGCCTTTTGCATCGCATTGCATCGCATCGCATCGCACCGCGGCGCATTAACCCACGATAACGCGAAGCTCCACTCACCCCGATCCAAGATAAAAAAAAACTCATAACCGAGATACGTACCATAATAGCTGCTCCAACTGGCAAGGCATGTCTCCTTGCCCCCCGGACACTCGATAACGCTAGCCACACGAGCTGACTAGAACTATTGTATGTTGTTATCTCCATGCACATCTTCTCTCCCCCTTCTCCTATTGTTTCGACGCGTGAGCTGGACAGGGATCGGCCGTGGCCTCGGCCCCAAGATACCCAATCGAGAAATCTTCCGGGGCAGGCACCTTTGTCGCTCGCGTGTGCGCGCGTAGTCGCCGCCGCCGCCGCCGCAGCCCCTCTTGGCACCAGATTGCTTGTATGGCGGTATCAATCAAGAATACTGTATGTACAATACCGTATCATTAATAGCACATGCATGGGGCTGGGCTGGGCATCCGACACACCGCACCGCACCGCACTGACTGACACATGGACAATTATCTGGTCCCGGCTCGAGCCGTCGTCTGCTTCGTGACACGGCTCGTCGGCCACTACGCAAAAATGCATTTACCGACGTGCATTGCGCACCCTGTATAGTCAGCCAAAATGAGGGCTCAAGGAGGGGTGGACGTGTCGCATGGAGGGGAGCATCCCCTTCCGCCGATTCTCGTCTTGCCACTGCTTTGTTGCAGTCGAAAATGTCATGCGTCGGAAAAAATGGGCACCAAATCTTACAGTCACAGAGACCGCTCTCGGGGCCTCCAACGTGTGCAGCAAGGTATTCCTCGATATCATTAAGCTGTCGGAGCTTTCTCATTTCCGTCGTTATTCACCCCCTCTGAACCGTTTGTTGAACTCCTCCACCGCCACGCCAATCATCTTGTAAAGAAAGGCTCGTTCGCTGCCGCCGCCCACGGGAATAAAAGGGCCGTTTGCTCCGCCTCTCAACACAAGACTGACGCCCGTTCGCTCCTTGGCAATTGTCTGCACATCCTTCAGCGGAACGTCCCATTCACTGGTAAGACGTTTGGATCTGATGAGCAAAATGCGCGCAAAAGTCACCATGACTACCATGTCCTCTTTGGGCAGCTCCAGGTGACCAATGTACTGCTCGTCAAAGTACCGCCCGTTGTCCACCTGCTTGAGCCAATACTGTCCCATGGCCTCGCGACTGTTGTATGGCCGGACAATGCCGTCATTCGCTATGAAACGCGGGAATCGTGTGCGATCGAGCTCCTGCCCGTCAAAAACCGTCGTCGTGTTGCGGATGCCTTCGCTGACATTGCTTGCCATGTCCAACACGCCCACCGCCGGCTTGGTGGCGAAGCCGAGCACGCCCTTGCCCACGCCTTTGAGGAAGCCCAGGGCGCCCTCTTGCTCAGCGCCTTCGAGAGGCTTCCGGGCCAGGCCGCCCACACCAGACGCGACGCTCGTGAACAGCGAGTTCGCGCCTGCCGTGACGCCCGTCAGCGCATGTTTCGGCCGGTTCCTCGCCTTCGTAATGCGCCTCCGGTCCTGAAATTGCTTGTCGAGGGATGCCGCCGCCAAGCCCTTGCTCAGACTCCCCGTGAACTTTGAGAAACTGTCGCTGAAGCCAAAGACTGTTTTCTTGGCAAACGAAGCCGCCCCCCTTGCGATCCCGAGTCCAAATTCTTCCGGCTTGTCCGAAAGAATGAGCCCTTGGTACGGTTCGTAAAAGATGTCGGTCACTCCAGACGATATGTTGCTGAACAGCCCCACTGGGTTGCCCAGGAAATCGGCGGAACCCAAGATCTTATGAATCTGATACATCACCTCCTGGCTGTAATGACTCGTCATATTCTGTATCAGCACAGCTGTCGTCACGCGAACATTGTCCAGCATGAGAGCGTTGAATCGAATCGGCGCATCGTTGACATTTCCAATTGCCATTGTCATGACGTTGAGGAAAAACATGATGGGGTTCCGAGTCGACGTCTTATCTTCTGCGTTGACGCGCTCCGTTCTCATAAAGCTCAGGTCGATCTGCATGGGCTGGATATTGAGAACCTCAAAGTACATGTCTTGCCCGCCTTGTTGTGGTGATGGTTCTGGAATGTCCAGATTCTCATCACACAACTTTCCTTCCTCTTCCTCTGTCGTCCAACTGGCACCGGGCACGTTGGAGAAATCCAGCAGCGCGAATACAAAATCCTCATCCAGATCAACCGTCATTTGCTGGAGGAGAATAGTCGCGTATTTGATATACGTGACGCCGTAGGAATCGTCCTTGACACGACTCACCATGGCATGGAGCGAAGGATGGGCATCCACCTCGTTGGCCTTCTTCGGCACCACGCTGGGATACAAGACCATGGGAAAGAGGCCACCGTACAGTTGGTTGTCAATTTGTATCCATTTCACCGCTAGTGATACTGTCTGTATCAGTGGCGAGTCGCTAAACCTTAGCTGAACGTCCCGAAAGGTGACATAGGCCAATTCCTTCAGCTGCGCGTTGATGAGTGATATACCAATGCCGGAAAGCTTGAGCTGTGCCAGGAGTGTCGCGCCTGTTTCTTGATCCTTGACCTCGAATGCCTCTGGTCCAGTGTTCGTCCTTGACAAGGCTTTGGGCTTGTACATACTTTTGCTCTGTCTAAAGTTGCTCAGGATAAGTGTCTGTGTCGGACCATCGGCCGCGACATTGATATCAATAATCTTCTGCTGGCCAGACGACGTCACGAATTTCATGGGGATCTGGTTGCCGATTTCAGCCAACTTGACGTGACGCTCCTTGTTGTTGGTGGCGATGACAATCTCACGGAACTTGGCCGCGGGAAAGTCCCACGCGTAGGGCATGATGCTCCTTGGAGGCAATCTGTATCTTATGGGTCTCCAGCCACTGCGGTCTTCGACGTCGTCCTCATCGTTGCTGGGGTTGGCTTGGTAAAATGTAAACTCGGTATCGCACTCGTTGCGCATGGAGAAAGGCCAGTTCTTGGTTTCCATGCTCAGGTCGAGAAAGATGGTTGAATCCTCGAGGAGAATATCGACTCGTACCAGACGCTGCCGATGCCCAGCCTCGGCAATCTTGACGTGCGTTGTCCCGACATCTGCAATGTTGAACGGTGAGGTCCAATGGTTGTCCACGCCGGCATAGCAAAGACACAACTGCTTGACTGGTGACTTCTGCATGAAGTGCAGCGGCTGCAACGCTCCCGGTGGAAGCGTCATGTATCCAGAAGAGCTCGATTCCCGGACAAGGACTTCCTCGCCCATCTTATTGACTAACACAAAGCGCGGAGCCAAAGTGACGACCTTGGTCATCTTGTACTTGCCCTCTCCGGACTTCACCGTGATGCCAAGGTGGATTTCCTTGTCCTTTGACGTCGACTTCAGAACCACTTCCGAGGTGCTGCCAATGGCGTCGAAGCTTTGAGGCTTGCTCCATTCTGAGTCATCGACCTTGAGCAGTGCTCGATTCCTGTGGTCGTCGTTTCCGTACGAGAACATATAAGGCAAGGCCTTTGGGCGCTCACGGTCAGAGGTGTCGACCAGAGGGAACTGACCGGCAGCCGATTTGGCCTGTTGCAGAAAACTCTTCATCCGGATGCGGAGATCAAGGCCGGTTTTGTTGAGTACTACATAAGGACTATAAACCGTCACCTTGAAAGCCCCTCCACTGTTTGGAATTTTGAAATAGTGCAGTGCGAGATGCAGCGGGAGACCTTGTTGGTCTTTGACGACAAGTCGACTCTCCTTGCGGAAGTCTTCAGTGTTACCAGAATTGATAATGGAAAACTCGCTGGGCTTGAAGACAGTATCCTGCATGTCGATACTCAAGAGCAGAAGGTGCGCCAGTTCCACGGCGTGGACCGGGCTCAGGCCTCCCTTGCGCAGGAAGTTGGACCAGTCCTTCTTGGTGTTCTTGTCGTAAATCCTGTACTTGAAGTCATACGGAAGGAGGTTTTCGATGGTGACAGGGGCAGACAGCTTGATCTTCATGTGCGGATATGCCCTGATGATTCAGCGAATTAACGTCAAGGTTTTCGACGTAGAGAGAACCGGGAAACTGAACTTACTTGGTCATGGGGTCGGATTTGTCAAACCGCGCATGTACTTGGAAATAGAAAGGGTCGCCGCTTTCGCCCTTGCATACGAGCTGTTTCGTCGGTCGCTGAAGCAGGTCTTTCCACCAAAGCTGATCTCGGCTCCATTGGTACCCGAAGCCACCGTCAGGACGCACCAGTGCGCGCTTCTCAAAGACAGCGCCGACCGGGGCGGGACGAGAATCCCCCGGGGCGATCTTCTCAATTTTGAGAAGATGACCCTCCTGAACATCATAAATGCCGAGTTCAACTGGAATCTCGGTTGCATTCTCCACAATGAGGGGAGATCGCAAGGTGACATTCTTGACGTTGTCAGATCCCAACGTCACCTCTACGCACAATCGGTGCAGCACGTTGTCGGTCTTTGGCCGGAGACTGTACAAGAATTCTCCTTCTCGATTTAGCCGCACGTGTTTCACGGCGTCAAATCCGCTGCCTTCGAGCTGAATGCCCACATCATTTTGGTTGGACTCGGTCAATAGATTCTCTCGCATCTTCTCCCAATGCTCGAAGCTCCAAGGAGATTCAGCACCATCCTCCAAACGAAGATTGATAGGCTCTTCTGAGCTTGGACTTTTTGAGTGCAAGGAAACCACGAATCCTGTATAATTTCTGATGCGGTAAGGTGCTTCGAATCCCCTGGGCTTGTCCAACACATTTTGCTCTGTCGTCAGAAATGTCAGGGATTTGGAAGCCAACGCAATAGAAGCCGTGGTGATAGTGACATCCAACACTTTTTTCGACGCCACGTCGATTGAGACAAGTCCTGATGCTGGGTCCTTGGCTATGCCCAACCCTACTTGCCACGGTTCCAACAGAGGTTCCCAACTGGACTTGGAAAAATTGTAAACACTCGAATACATCTCGATGGCGGACTCAGCTTTCAAGTTAGATGACCAATTTTCGGCAGTAGTAGTGAAACTCTTGATTCCAACATCGAGTATGGGTAATTCGTGTAGGTCACCAATCAGGACAATGCGAACGCCCTCTATGGTGGCTGACAGTTCCTCCTGGCGGGAGGTCATCGACCCTTGAGTTCTTGTAGCACGATCGTTGGGCTTCGCAGCAATCGTCTTGGTTCCCTTCGTCTTGGCAATGGTGGATCGCCCACGGCCACTGGCAGTGTTGTGCCTTAATCCTGCATCCCTTAGCGCTTTCGCCTTTTGCGCTGCAGGGCTTTCCTCGGTGCTCTTTGTCTCGCTTTCTGATAGCTCCCCTGCTCTGCGAATAATCTGCAACACTAGCAGGATGTCTCGGAGTGAGAGTCGGAGGATCAGAGGCTCCACATCGATGTGAATGCCTGTGATTTCAGCTTGCGAGCTGTCCACGTTGAGCTGAATGGAAAAGTCGTCAATGATTCGAAGGCGAGATGTTTCAAACTTGTCCATACGGCACAGAAACATGCCGACTTCCGATATCTGCAACGTGAGGGCATGCTGCTTGGAAAGGAGAATCTGTCGGATACTAAGAACAATCGCCTCCGAGTTGGCTGCCAGTGGATTCGCGATCAATATCACTTGTGCATCAACAAGATTGAGTCGAAAAGCCACAGATAACGAGGACCCTTCTGATTCCTTTTGAACCCCTGATAAAGGCTGCTCGCCGCGTCGCCGAGAGACTTCAGACTGCTGTTTCGGTGAAGCAGGCTCATTCAGCGATGCGGCGTGTAATGAGCCACTGTCAGATTCGTCAGGGGTGCCTCCGAGACTTTCGGCGTCCATCGGGCTCCCATCATCAACGACCAGGCCCTCTGAGATAAATTTCTGTATGGAAAAGAGGTAATCCAAAGCGAATATCACTCGCGGGCTGTCAATGGTAGCCATGGCGATCAGGCTTCGCTCTCGACCACCGGACATGGTGACGCTTGCCATCATTTGCTGGGCAGTCCTGTTGGAGGACGTCATGATTTTGCGATATCTATTTGTCTCCGTCGGGCGCGTATCGTGGATCGAAAAGGCTCTGATCAGCAACTCAGCTTCCAGCGAACCGTCTGACAGCATCCGGGTTTTCAGCTTGGTTTCGTCCAACAAGAATCTCGAGAGACTGGCCTTGGCCAAGTCAACCACGGGCTCATCTTCGTCGGCCATAACGAGCTCCAGGCCGATGGTATTGGCGTGAAAGGCAAGATCTAATTTCGTCCAGGTGCTCTCCACTGAGCTCAACTCAGGTGAAAGATCAATCACGGGTTGATCGTCCACCCCCTCCTCATCGTCAGATTGCGGCGCGGATCTAGCCCGTTGTAGTGTTTCCTCATCTACCATCTTCGAGGCCTCCTCGTCCAAATCTCCCCCTTCTCCAGCGAAAGCGGCGGGGACAGATTTAGAAATGTCCAGTAAAGATTTCAGCTGGAACTGGGTTAGACGGAGCTTCATGTCGGATAGAGATCCCTCGACCTCCAAGTCTGGTCGTTTGATCCCTTCCTTGTGTTCAGCGTAAGTGATATTAAACCCTAGATCCACATGATCAATCATTTCCAGCTCCTCAGAACGATCATCCGAGTACCGAGTGTCCGATGTGAGTCTCACATTCCTGATGCCGGCAGATATCTTCATAGCAAAGGCAGACTTTTCTCTATCATCCAGAGGAACAAACTTGTTCTGAGCGTAAATTTCACCCAGATAAGCGGTGATGACATCGCCTGCAGTCTCATCCGAGACAAACAAGCGAGGGAAAACCACGATCGGCGTCTTAATCACAGCATCAAACTTGATCCGGCTAGGACTCTGCTGAATCTGGTTGGCACGAGTCATCGCTGCTTGACGCGCCGCATTGTAGAGGGCCTGCATCTTGCCAAACTTGACCAGAAACCCCATGATCTTTCGGAAGGGCTCTTCCACGAAATTCACTTTGACGGACCCTGCACGCAAGTAGACGGAACTATCGTACCCGGGATACACTTTGCCGTTGGAAGGGTCAAAGGTCTCGTATCGAAAATCAGCGAGGTCATCTCCCTGGATCGTAATGAGTTTCCGTATGTTTGAATCCGCTGAAACACCCAGATTCACGTCGTCGACCAACGACAAGTCGCCCAGCTTTGCTGAAATTCTCATCGTTTTACCGTTGATGAAGACGCCAGCATCGCCGTGGTTCAACGATAAGGTGGCCAGCCTGATACCATCGTTGTTGAGTATCAGCCGAATAGCTTCCATATCAACTTTGACACGGATGGAGCCCGCACCCCCATTAGGTGCAGGGCTGATAGCCGCATTCTCCCTCTGATTCTTTCCTTCATCGTCTCTGATTGTTGCCTCAATCGCAAGCCGCTGGCTCTGCTGCTCATTGTTGCCCCCAGTGAACGTGATGAGAATAAAGTCCAGAAGCGTCAAGAGCGTCTTGCGTGTGACGACAACGTTGATGGTTGAGATAACTGCACTAATGTTTGTTTCAACACCTTCATATACGGGCATGAACTCGGGCGACTGCTTCTGGACCTTCAGAAACTTGACATGGACAAGGCTTCGTCCCGCGTTCGAATCTTCGTGGTCGCCAGAAGATATGATCGACTTGAATTCACCAGACGAGTTCTCGACAAAATCCTCTACAGCAACTGATCCCAGGGAGACTTCGGCAGCCATATCGTAGGTCCTGGTGAAGAACGCAAGATCAAATCGTTCTGCCACCAATTCCACAAGCAGTGTGTCGGGACGAGCCTGGTCTGGGTCACTCCTGTACAGAGAACCCTTCAGGGTATCCACCTTGAAGTTCAACTCGAAACTTTTCTGCTGAATCTTCAACTGCTGTCCCGTATCCCCAAGTGTAGCGTCCTCAAAATCGTCATCCTCGTCGTCGGCGTCCTCCAAGACTACGGCAGTCTGAGGCTGCAAAAACGGAAACGCAGAGGATCGACGGCGCTCGCGCTGTGACTGCCGCCGCGACCTCGTCGAGTCAGCGCCAGAAAGCCGAGGTCTAGTAGTTTGCCTAGCTTTGTCTGCCGTCGGTTCCGTCAAGTTCGGCCTTTGCCCAAGTTTCGGAATGGCCACGTCAATTATTTTCATCAGGCTTTTGTACTTCGAATCCGAAACCGTAGCATGTAGCATGGGCAGGTGACCAGAGACGCGGAGTTTGGTGAGATTCGATGCCTTGGGTAGGATGCTTGTTTCAACAACGAAGTCGACGTTAATCTGCTCAACCACGTGCAACTGTGAGCCTGTCTCCTTCTCGATCAACTGTCGCTTAGTTTCCTCGATAGAAGGGCCAATGAGGACTTGAGTCGATGTCAACTTCACAAGAAATCTGTCATACATAGCAGATTCCAAACGCTTGAAGTCAGCTTCACTGTATGACTGCCGTTGCTTTGCTTGAATTTCCTTCATGGTTTTGTTGTCTACCAGTTCGCTGTTGACGTGGATGTGACCGGCGTCAACGATCAAGCAGGTCGACTTTTTGGTTGTGATGCTCACGGGCACAATGATGAGGGGTGCCTGGAGGTCCAACTCCGCATTCAACGTTCTGTGTTCCTCCAAAGCAAACTCCAGGCCAGCTCGGGTCTGTTCTCGGATACCCTCGACGGTGGCACCGGCGCTCTCCATCAAAGCTGTGATTGATTCCATATGTCTCTCCGGCGGGCGGAAGAAATCAACAATCCCGACGACAAAATTCGGGTTCCATACAACCTCCAGAGGTTTCAGCTTGCCAACGACGGCAAAGTCACCGTCTCGCTCTAACGGATTTTTCTCCACCTCAAATTGGAAAAATGGTTCTCCGTGGTCGCTTTCCAGTTCCTTGAGCGACAGGCTCTTTCGTTTTGTAGATTTAGGGGCATCTTTGACACGTACAATCTCGGGATACAAGCTGTCAGGCGTTGTGCCGTCATTGACGCGTAGGCCGCCAAGACTGACATTTGCCAGTAGTGAGTCCGTTCTCTTGAGTGCTTTCGCTTTGAAGACGTCAAAATGCAGGCTCAGAAGATCAGTTGCATTGTTGTGAGGGCTTTTCTTGAGTGTGAAACTGCCGGTGCTGAGAGAGGCCTCCAGGCAAAGCTGAATGGCTTCTCTTGGAACATCGATATCGTCGGCAATGGCCGCCTTTTCATCCCAGTCGATCATGTCATACAGCTCCTTGCGCTGTTCCTCGGTCATTTGAGTATTTTCTTCGTTCTGTTCGATAGTGCCTTGCGGCTTGGATCCCCACATCCACGCCAACCAGCCTTGTTGTTCCTGCTGCTGTGGTTGCTTCTTCAAGGCTTGCGCGTTCTCCTTTTTCAACTCGTTTCGCGCCAAAGACCTCCAGAAACGCATGTCCTCATAATCGAGTTTCCATTCGAGCTCTTCGATCTCGGTTGTCTGCTCGTCTGTGAGTTGCTGTTGTTTTCTCCTTTTGAAGAGCTCGATATATCTCTTTCGGTCGTCACGTCTCTCACGGAAATAGTCCCAAGACCACTTGCGGTTCTTGTCATGAATCTTATTCAGAACAGCATTGCCGGCAAACAAGAGCCAGGCACGTGGATCTTGTTTGGGACGGACGCCCTTCGGCTTCAGAGACTTGTACTCTTGGTGCCGCAGAAAGTAGTGGAATAGGTCGACCATCATCAACGCATCACGATACTGGTCATCGTCCAATACGAGGCCTATTTCTTCGAACAGAAGGTTTGCTTTGAATTTTGGCACGCGTATCTCGCCTGACTTGTCGAGCTCTATCTTGGCTTGACCGTTCACAGGCCGTAAGATGAATTGATGGTCTGAGGAGACGGCACTGGCAATGTTTTCCATGCTCCTAAACTTGTCCACCACCTCTTCGTGGGTCAAAGGCTCCTTCGAGGGTGATGATGCCTCTCGCCCAGATCCAAACAAGTCCGAATCTGTATTCCAGTAGACCGCGAGTGCGCCTAGGGTTGCGAGCTTGTGCGTTGCCACGCTTGAATCTTGGATGAAGGTGGGACTCCATTCGCCATCGGTACTGACAGCACTGAACTCCTGCAACGCCAGTCCCAACGCAAAGGGATGGCCTGGTGCGGATATGGAATCCTCATACCTGATGTGGATATTCTTGACGGTGACCTGCAGATTATCAACTATTTTGGTGACGAAGCTTTGAGTAAAGCTCTGGTTCTTCTTTTGCTCTTCCTGGCTCATTCCTTCTTGATTCTTTTCCTTGAGCAGTTCGGCGCTGTCCAGTTTCTCCATCTTGAGACGCTGCCTTCGACGCTCTTCCTCTTCCTCATCATATTCGGCTTCTTCTTTCGGACTGGCCAACAGGAAGACATCCTCGATGAATACTTTGACTGGAGCCCCGCGGAGGTGAGACCACGGAATTACCAAGGTGAGTGCGCCGAGATGTCCCTCCACAACGTTGATGGGGAGCTTCAGTTGGTCGAGAGCTTCGCGGCGTAACTCGAGGTTGCGAAGTTTGACGTCGCCAGACCATATGCCAACTTTCAACTGTGTTGGGTCAAAGTTCTTGACATACATGCCCAAGAAACGGTTGAGCAAGCCGGCTACCAGTCCTTCCAACATCTCGACGATGGTTGTGCCGTAACCCAGGCTGGGCGTACCGAGATGGTGTGTTCGGCGGCTGGTATGTTATGCTGGCAGCATGGAGAACTCGGGTCGAAAGTCACTCGCACATTCATGCACCGCCTCGGATCGAATCGAAAACCTTCCCGTTGTTTGCGCGCATCAATAGGGGTTCAACGATGTATTTCTTCCGTGCTGGCAGGGCAAATAAGAGGTCGTGAAGGCGGAGCTGTCCAAGGGGGAATGGAGCCTGCTCTCTTCGAAGAAGCATCTGTAGTCAAGGCTGTGTCAGGGTCGGTTCATCGCGGCCAAGCTCGGAAGCAGCGCGATCAAGGGAGCGGATAGGTTGGGGGAAATGTAAAGGTCGCCGTGGAAATCGGAGGAATGAGACAATGGCGACTCCTGCTCAGGTAGACCTGCTGATGGCGGGTCCTTCCTTGGGCGTTGGGGGACACTGCACGGCACAACGACCGCGACCGGGACCAGGTTTCTGGCGGGGGGGGACCCGTTTTTGGAGCCAAGCTGTCATGCACTCGGCTTGCGTGTGACGTAGGGCAGGCAGACTTGCGAGGCAGGCAGGCCAATCGTCCCTTTCATTTTAGGCAATCAAGATTTGGCAACACCAGTAGCGAGCATCTCTTTCCTTGGAAGGGCAAAATGGATCTCTATATCGACATGAGCTGTGCAGGCCACCTGCCGCGGGGACGTTGCGAAAAACGTTCCACTTTACGCTGACGGGGGAGCTTGAATGCTCCGAGCACCGGTGCCACTTTATCTGTGCTATGTCCACTGCCTTCCCTTCGTCTGTGTATTCAAAAATCCACAGGTATGTACAGTTGTCGGTCGAGAGCCGGGGAAGACCTTGGCGAGGCTATCTATATGCAGGCGCGGATTATGTACCTGGAGGCAAATGAGACGCGGTCCGCAAGTCTGTTAGCGCGCCATAGGCCGAGCAGTTTTACAGCTCTTGAGCACTGCGATCCTTGTCTCCGTATCAAGAGTACGCGCGCGCAGCGACGTATACATTAAAGTGTGCTTTGTACGTATATGTGTACGTACAAACGCGAAGGAGAGGCTTGCCTCCGCTCCGTCGTTACGTCACCATTCAGCTTCTGAGTCTGTTCCTGGATGCCGCACCACTGATCCGCGTCTCCACTCAACGTGTTTCCCTTATTTACGGCAGTACAATCAAACCCGTGCGCGGTTCCTGCCGACGGCGCCATGTTGCCTGTCGCAGTTTCCGACATCACCATTTGACACCTGTATGACATTTTCCAATAAATTGCCTTTCAATCATGACCCTGACAGGCGGTTCGATTTCAAAGACAAACAATCATCCGCAATGCCTATCCGTACAATCCATGCTATCATTAAGTCATTCCTCAGCCTGCCACAGTAGCCGTCTTTTCCCCCGCCGGAACCTCCGGTACCTGCACAGCCATCCGCCAGCTTCGGAGGGCATTTGTGCAAATCCACGCGCAATAAAACTCCTTGATTGAACAAAAGTGACTTGGGTATGCCATGAAACGCCCAGAAAAATGCATAATCATCCCGCCCAGCGGCGATAAAAGCAGCTCACGACGTGTGAAGAGGCCATCGCTTGATATCCCGTCATAGTTCATGCAATCAGATCTAATAAATGCATTGCCGGGATAGACCGATTCCAACGGTAGTGCGCATCCCAAGCTTTCGCTTCGAAATATATCAGTCTATGGTCGAGCAAATCCCTGTTTGGCCTGTGGCTTGTCAGCAGTCACCCACGTAGTAAGATCGAGTGTCGACGAGGTACTCACCTTCATCTGTTCGATGCGAGCCTTGAGCTGGCTTGTCACTTCGGCCGCCCGTCTCCAGCTATCGCCGCCAGTGCCACCAGGTTGAGGTAATGAGGATACTGGTCTGTCACGGGACGAGGGTCCGCTCGCCTCTCCCGTCGTGTAAGCGTTCCGGAACGCTCTCGCGGGAGAGCCGCGATCCGAAGAAGCGCTGCTGCCGGTATGACGAATCTCGGGGCTGAGCTTACTTCGAGAATACGCCACCTCGCCGTTTTCCTTTTCTTCTGACAAAGAACTTGTGTAACTCATTCTGTTGCGATCGGCCGACGCAGCTCCGACATCGCGATATATGCCAACGTCGTCGTGAGTAGGAGAGGTAACTGGAAAGGCATCAGACCGAAATGTTCCGTCTTCTTTTGTCACCTGTTGACCTGACGTACCTGGGCTGCCAATACCTGCTACCGCCCCCAGGCCTTCCGCGCGACTCAAGGCCTTCTTTAAACGGTCAAGCTCTCTTCGAAGCCTCTCGTTCACTTGTTCAGTGGCTTCCGCATCGCTCCGAGCACGGACAAGCTGTGTCTCCTTGGCCTTGATGCTCAGAACATCTCTTGTGTGATCTTCAATGAGCCCAGCGTTTTGGTTCTTTAGTTCTTGAATTTCGGACAAAAACTTGTTTCTTTCCTGCCGCATATCGTCGACTTGCCGTGACAGACGCTCGTTGGCGGCTCGAAGCTCCTCTAGCTCGACGCGCTCCACAGCTGTGAGGCCATTGAGAACGGGCGAGGTCTCAGCAGGTGGCATCACAGGAGCAGCCGCAGGCTTCGCAAGAGGCCGTCCAGCCAGGCCTCGCGAGAGACCAAGTCGAGGCTGCGCGAGCGGTGCTCCAGACTCATCGTCCGGGGGCATGACCGGTGGGCCGGCGACAGGCCGCCTCGGAGACGCGACACCTGGTCCGGCAATTGTTCGCTTTTGCGGTGCCTTCAGGCTTCCCAAGTTGGACGGCTTCGTTGCCCCGAGCTTACTTACCGGGGCCGCAGGTTTAGCCACAGGGGGACTCTCTGCAGGCATGGCCGGCGGTGCCGCCTTCTTCGTAGCCGGTTTTCTGGCCGCCAGGGGTTTCTTCGCTGAAGGTGGTGGAGCTCGTGCCGCTGGCGCAACCTTTGGTTTCTCCTTCGCCTTCACCTCGGCAGCCTCGAAGAATTCCTTGACTTTCGTCTTGCGAATGTCGTCTAATCCCTCTAGGTACGGAGTCATCGCCCGCTCCCCAATAATTTTCATGACTGTCCCCAAGATCTCAGCACCGCCGTCTCGAAGGGCCGGGCTGGATTCGGAAAGCAGCTTCTTCCCCATTTCGCAAATTGTCGCAATTTCAGGTTTGGCTGGGACCGTCTTTGTATTTCGCAAGCAACGTATGAGAAACCTCATGGTGCCTTCTTTCACTTGGGGATTCTTATTGCTCAAATATGCAACAATATCCTCAAGACAATCGCTCAAGCTTGTTGAGGTGAAGACAGCATCCAGAGCTGCGCCCAGAGCGTCTGATACGGTTGCCTTTTTCTCCTTCAACCGGTCCATTATTGGCTGCATGACAACGGCTCGATACTTGGCGAAACTTTGGCGAAGCCCCTTGGCCAATAATTCAACACACTGTGCGGACTGAGTGACGACAGCGACATTAGCGTCTTTCATACATTTAGCAAGACCTCTGTTGACCTCATGGAAGTCGCTGTCCTTGATACGGGGAACATTGAGCGCTTGATATAATGCATCTACCGCCTCTTTGCGGTCCTTCCACTTCGAGGAAGCAAGCATGTCTGTGAAATTTGGCGGGATTTTTTTGCTGATATCCTCTGGCTCTGCGAGCGAAAATGCGTCGACTTCAGCTGCCTCTTCATTCTCGACTTCGCCGTCCTCTCTTTCACATCCCGCTGCCGCGGATTCTGCCTTGGCTTGCTGTGATCGAAGCAATCGTTCCTGTTTCGGTGGCTGGTCGGCTTTAACCTTTTCGAACTGAGCTTCTAGATCGCTCTGCTGGGTCGATTTCAGTTCGCCCCAGAACATTGGCTTCATAGCCTCCCGCAGCCATCTGTACAACTCGACCGTAAGGTTTGTGGCCTCGGCTCGCACGTTCTTGTCGGCAGCACCAAAAACTTTCGGTAAGGCCTTCAATACAGGTTTCGGGTCAACGACCTTGCATCCGAAGTTGTGAAAAATAACAGTCAAGGCGTTCAGCGTTGCGGCAACGTTTTTGGGCACTTTATTGGAAAGACCAGGCATCACGTCCTCGATGACTGGACCAGCGACATCCAGCTCGACATATAGGAGCAGAGCCTCGTGAGCGTTTTGTTTCGTGGCCAGTCTCGTGGACGACAAACATTTCTCGACCATGGGGGTGATTGTCAGACCGCGCGTTCGCAACGCACAGTCTCGTCCTCCATATTTCAGAAACGCACACAAAGCGATGATTGCTTCTTGCTGCGCAGCAACATTCGAGTCTGAAACAGCCGATTTCCATAGATTAGGGTCATTCAAGAATGGACGGAAACAGGAATCGGACTCGTCGGGAGATACAGAAAACTGCTTGGCGGCCTCTTCGTAGGCCGCTTTTCGAACTTTCCAGATCTAGCCAGATCCATCATGATTCAGCTGTCGAGGATCTCATCATGCACGGAGAAAAAAGACACACACCTTATGGGTGAATCGATCTGATAAAGGCAAAGCACTAAAGTCGTCTTCCTGGTCTGCCATCGCGCAAATCGTACGGCCGAGACCGGTAGTGCTGAAACTGAGAAGTTCGCAGCGATGACCAGGAGCTAGCTTCTGTGTATTTCGACGTCGCGAGCTGGACTGCTTTCGAATTTAGCGGTGAAACGCGGAGCAGCAGCAACAAAGCGCCATGAAGAGCAGCGATGTGAAGAGAATAGCATATTGATCCAAGAACAAACACCCTGGAATCTTAAACAGATAACTTCGGCGATCGTATACTCACTGAATGAAAAGTGCCGAAAAATTGGTAGATATCGGCGACCGCGAGAAGGTTGCAAGCTGGTCTGATCGACAAATGACGGCTGCTGTCAGATCGCAATGGCTGCCCACGTTCGCTGCCTCGCGCTTCCCCGTATGCGACTGTTGCGCCTCAAAATGCGACGTGGGCTATGGATCTGGCACTGGAAAAATGCGAGTCTTTTGCGATGCGGAATTTCAAAACGAGGAACAAGCAGAGCCGGCGGATAGTATTTGTATAAAGCAAGCAGAATGGAGAAGGCGCAGAGTGGGACGTGTTGCTGCCAAGATTGGAGAGGGACCAGACGAGATGGGTATGTGGTTGCCGGGCTGGATGGCAGGTTGTTTACTCCGGACGAGCCTGATCGACCCCCGTGGATCAATGCGACCCATTTGTCACATGACGCGCCGCCGAACTTCTTGACTGCCCCACTAGACACCTACTCCTAAGTGAGTTGATCGCCAACCTTCAACAATTCACCAGCATGGTAACATTTTCCGATGACGACGAAGCGTACAGTGAGTTCGGCCCGCGGAAAAAAAGACGAGTCGGAACAAATCAAAAAGAGAGGGCCGCACTGGGCATCTTCGGCTCCGACAGCGAAGATGACGCGCCACACTCCCAATGGAAAAGAAAGACCTTACGAACCAAGGGCATGGCATTCGTGACCTCAAATGCCAAATCTAGCGATACAGAAGACGAGCCAGACAACGATGACGATCACCGCGATCCAGGTCGCAACGGCGACCTTGATCCGTTGGGTGAGGACGACAACGGGGCACGCGAAGACGAGGATGATCGGATCCTAGGGATCGGTCTGGGATTTACCAGCGGATCGAACTTTAGAAATGGAGAAGCTGATTCCTCCAATGAACGCAAAAGTACAACTCCATCGAAAATGACATCCCGCTTCCACGAAAACAGTAGGCTGCAAACGGCCTTCGTACCTTCAGTTGCCAGCGAACCAGTCTTGCGTGAATCGCTGTCAACACAAGACGCGCCGCAAAACAAGCCACAACCAAGCTCATTCACTAGCAAGGGGAAAATGAACGCCAAAGGCTTTGGCGCGCGGATGATGGCGAAGATGGGCTATAGAGAAGGCAAAGGTCTCGGAAAAGAGGGACAGGGGCGAAACATAATTATTGAGGCAAACCTCCGGCCGCAAGGCGTTGGTCTGGGTGCTGTGAAGGAAAAGTCAGAACAAGAGCGCAAGGAAGAAAAAAGACAAGCTGAGCTGCGCGGCGAAAAGATTGTCGAATCGGACGAGGAGGACCAGAAGCGCAGAAGAACTCGGACAAAGGGCCTCGGCGGGTCTACCCCGAATAGCACGACCCGACGGCAGAAGACAAGATACTTGACCGCCGAAGAGTTGAAAGCCTCTGCTCCTGGCCTCCATATCCCTGAGGCATTCGCGCCAATTTTGGATATGACTCGGCCTGGGGAACATATGATCACGTCGAGGAGCGGTATAATGACCCCAAGCTCTGGTAAATCGGAAATTTCAGATGATGTCGATGCACGGAAGCTAGCCAATCGAGCTCGTGCGGATTTGTTGGCCTTCTCTGAAGAATGGAGAAGTCTGCAAGAGCAGGGCGCTTGGATGGACCTGGAGCTTGAAGAGAGAGAGCGCGAGGCTCAGAATTTACAATCAGACGTCGACAGATACCAGGCATTGGTCGGTGTCATCACACAGGAAGTCACCAAGGCGTCAGATTTGGATCATGTGGTGGCTTGTTTAGACAAGATCATTGAATCCGGGGCCAGCAATGGGGACATGGCTGAGCTCGCGGTCGCAGCTATCCACCCAATATTGGAGAAGGCGGATTGGAAGCCTCTTGAGGAACCTCGCAGATTCACACCAGAACTGACAAGGCTGTCTGGCTTGCTCATGGCGTCGAGGAATGACAATCGCGCCCTCGACAAGTCGCATTTAAGTGGGGAGTCAAATCGAGGAATATACCGCCAGCATGCAGTGGTCACCACGCCTTACGACTCCATGATGTTCAAGTTCTGGTTTCGAAAGGCTGTCGGTGCAGCCGGTTCCTGGGACGCTCTCACTCCGAGTCCCATGCTTGACTTGGTGGAAGCCTGGAAAGACCTTCTGCCCCCTTTCGTATGGGCGCAAGTAATGGGCGTCGTCGTGCGAAAACTGGGAGAAGCTGTTGAAAGCTGGGAGCCGAAGAAGAGGAAGCAGACCCCGTTTCTGGCGCACACGTGGCTCTTCCCCTGGCTCCCCCACCTGCCCACCCCTCAACTAGATCCCTTGGGCACTGGACTCATTGCAGACGTCAAGAGAAAATTCCGACAGCTGATGGACATTTGGGAGTTCGAACGTGGAATCATTCCAAGTATGGCGCAGTGGCAAATTGTCTTCGGCAATCAATGGCAACCAATGATTATGTCTCACCTGCTGCCGGCCATGGGACGTTATTTGCGACAAAATTTCCGCGTCGACCCGGCCGATCAGGAGCCCTATCTGCCCATCTTGAATGGTGTGATGGAATGGAGGCCGATTCTGGGTGAGCAAATGATCGGAGAGGTGTTGGTCCAACACGTCTTCCCCATGTGGCATGCAAAACTGCGGCAATGGTGGGCTCTTCCTGACGTTGATTTCTCGGAGGTTGCCGACTGGTATGAATGGTGGAGAGATGTGGTGCTGAAAGATGTGCGCACCGAGGGCGTGATGAAAGAATTGGACGGGGCAATCTGGTTCATGAACGAGCGTACATAGGTAGATGAAAAGTGCCTTACATGACAGCACAAGCTCAAAAATATCACGAGAAACTCTGCGACTTGCTTGTTGAAAAACAATCCGACAACAGGCTCAACCATTTGCACAAGTCAATTGAGCTAAGATTGCCAAAAACGATAAAGTCAACTTGAACTATCATGCACGGTATGTCGCTGTGATGAAAACGTGCAAAAATCTAGCTAGTCCAAGGCCAAGTGAGCTCTCGTGCGAACATTGTCCACGGCGAGTTGCTCGAAGCTGCTTTCCCTTGATTCCTGATCGTGGTTGTTTTTTCTTGCGCGACCTGCGAATACGGGAGTCGAATGGCCTTTAATCACTGCGCAACCACAGCAATCATGCCATGTAAGTAACTAGCTGTAAGATAATCCCATTTATATTTGGGCTGAAATTTCTCTCTTCACCCATGCCTCTAGGCCGCCTACGGCGATGATGGCCTGCACAGTGGGTGGTATCTCGCCGACCTTTTCTTTCCAAGTCTCGCCACCCTCGCCCTCCTGAACCTCGAGAGTACTATTTTTCACATCCCACCTGAGAGTCCACCCTGTTCTCCGTGTAGGGACCTTGGAGGAAGAGTCGGAAAATGCAGCGCGTAGACGTTCAACGAGCTTAGGACTTTCGAGACCTAGGAGCGCATTATTGATACTGTTGCGGGAGAAGACATTGCCAAAGCTTCCGGCCACAACAAGGGGGATTTGCTTGGCAAGGATTGATGTTGCAGCTTGCTCGCGACTCGAACCGCACCCAAAGTTGAAACCAGAAACGAGAATATCATTCGGCTTGGCGACGCTGTCGAATTCGGGATCATAGTTCATCATGCAGGCCTTGGCCATGCCCTCCTTGCTAACGTTGTCTTGATAGGTCAGTTTCCCCGGATAGATAGCGTCCGTATCAAGGTTGTCCTTATCTAGCCGCAGTTCAGTAATTGAATCGTCTTCAGTAATCAATCGTGAAGGGGATGGAACGCACCCAAAAAGATGATTTCACCACTGATTACCTCTGGGAAGCCGCGTACAAGATCGTCTGCGGGTGGAGGGGTGGCAACAGCGGACTCGGCGCGCTCAACCCACGAATTCAGCTGCTGTACCAAGCCACTGAGCTCATCGACTGCAGTGTTCTCTCGACCTGTACCGTATCCATATTCCACACCCGAGTAGCCTGTCGGCGCCTTGTAGACACCGGTACCGGAGATGGTGCCGCTGAGGGCACTAGCCGCTACAACTTCGGGACTGCTGAGATATGCCTGTGCTGCCCTTGAACCCATGCGGCCGACGAAATTTCTGTTGCTGGAACTTATGCCCACCTCGTTGTCTTCGAGTAGTCCTGCCCCCTGGGAAAAGTCAGCATCGGTACTAAATTATGTCAAGTCGACAGGCAACTTACTAGACCAATACATGCAGCACATCCCGGGGGTAGCTCTTGCGCTCCGGCTTCAAGCAAAACTCCCCAGTCGCCGGCGTTCTGAGCAGCCTCCTGTTCACTAGCTGACGCCGCGGCAATATAGAGCTGTACACTCTCAGCAATCTGGGGAATCTTGCCAGAATTGGCTTCGGCAGCACTCCTGAAGACCTTGGCAGCCGCAGCAAAGTCTGATGCTCGGGCGTTGGTGCAGGAGAGAATATATGCGCGGTCGACTTTGATTTTTTGCGGCACGAGCTCGTTCAGGGGCGTTGCTATTTTTACTGAATTGGGGCCGGACACATAAGGCGAGAGGGTAGAGAGGTTGAGGTAGAGCTGCTTGGCGTACGTAGCGTCGTGATCTCCCGTTGGGGGGTTCGCGAACAGCTCGTCTACTCTCTCATGGTTAATGCGCTCTCGAGTCGTCCGGTCCTCAAATAAGGCTGCCTCCGTTGCCTTGTATCGTAGCCAGCGTTCCAAGGTCTTATCGAAAGAAGCAAAAATCGCCGACCAAACTCCCCATTCGCATGACATATTGCATAGTGTGAGACGATCGTCTACGAGCAGGCTAGCCATTGTCTCTTCTGAGCCGTGAAATTCAACGGCAAGATTGTGGACATCGGTCGGAAACAGGCTGCAGAGGGCAACAATTATGTCCTTGCCGGTCACGCCGGCTGGTAACGTTCCGGTCAATGTAACCCGTGCGACTGAAGGAATTCGGAGCCATGTGCGTCCCGTCGCCCAAATTCCGGCAGCGTCTGTCCTTACTAGCGGGGTGGAAAGGCAGCCTATTCCTCCATAATGCGTCGCGTGAGAGTCCGAGGCCACTGACCATGTTAGTACTTGCCTCCTCGCACTAGAGCTTTCTCTGCGACGTGTACGTACCTGCGAAGGTGCCTGGCCAGCTGTGACCTTCTTGTACCATCAATTGATGTCCAATTCCATGTCCTGCAGGATAGTGCACGATGCCGTGTGTCTCAGCAAACTCGCGAATCTTCCGCAGCTTAGTGAGATTGGATTCGGATTTGTCTTGGACAGCATGGTCAATCGCGGTAACAAGCTGCTTGGGATCGTGGATTCTGGTGGCCCCCATTGACATGAACTTGAGCGCGCAAGGCCAGGTGTTGTCATGCGTCAAACAAGCGGCAGGTTGGACGCTGATGTAGTCGCCACTTCGAACGAGCTTTCCATCCGGAACACCGACCGCATATTGTTGGAGTATTTTCTCGGTCAAAGTCTGTATCGATCGCTTATGGATTGCGAGAAATGGGGTAAATTGCAAGGATGCTTGGGTCGCGTGGCTAAAAGAGCCTCCTTTCGATATGCACAACGCACGCGCCGACGTCGGCGGGCGAACCTTTGGAAAGTCAGATGGAGAGCCAAATTTGGGGGGAAGTGGGATGGGGGAGGGGGGAAAGGCTCACGGATCTACACCACATGACGGATTTGTACCATGCGAGCAGGCCTTTCCGTGAATATCTTCTAGCAAACAGAGAGTCTCTGCTCTCTGACCTGTGCGTGTAGCTCAAGGAAAAGTTTGCTGGATTTTTCGTCCTTACATACCGGAGTAGAAGGGACTAATGAGGTAATCAGCATCAGCCCGAGGGCAATTGGCTTACGCGACCGCGCATGGTATGTCTAAATTTATCACTAGTGGTTATGGCTGGCAATTTGCACTGTGGTAATACTGTAGATCCTCCGTGTCTCCGTGGATCTAGGTCGGGAGGTATACAGTGCGAGTGAAGAAAAAAATACTCTTGGATTCAGAATTGAGACTCGGCTAGCCTATGGTATGATTCAGCTTTTGAATGTAGTTTGATCTGCCGGTAGAGAGGGCAGAGCCACGGACACAGCGGAGGACTGGCACTTTAAGTATTATTTCTTTTTATCGCAGTATGTAATAACCCAGGCCCACTGAATGAATAATCATCTTCCACAACGTCACAAGAACGGAGCACATGTCCACGGGGTCCTGCTCACCCACTAAACGCATGGCTGTTCTTCCGGGTGGGACCAAGATTGAAGCGCCATGCCATATTGGACGTGCCAAGCACCCAGGGACGTGGACAAAGCAGAGAGACCAGAAACTAGAAACCGCTAGGCGCCGAGATTGACGGTACTTCGCAACAGCCAAAAGCCCTGTCCCCGGTCCCAGTGCCTGGGCTAATCGTCCGCGACCTCTTTCGCCATTCTGCCCTGAGTACAAGCAGCATCGGCCGTCTGGTCTCCCTCTGGCCACGTGCATCAGACCAGACGCAACCACGATCATCTCCACGGCATGCGTGAGGCACGTTGACGTATCCCATCGCATCTCGCCGCCCTCGCTCCTTCGCGTGCGCCTTTTCACCGCTGTCGCCAGCATTGTGCGACGCATCCTTGCCCTATCTGCTCCTCCCTGACCGGCCGCGAGCCTGGTTGGTTCCTCTTCTGCCCGCCAACCTTGGCCGAATGCTCTACCGTCCGCTCAGAGACGAGCCAGCGCCGCAGCCCAGTCCATGATTTGGCTGGCCGAGTCCGTCTGTCGCTGTTCCCTGCCTTTCCCGCACCGCTGGCACCGTGACGCGGAGCCGCCATTATGTTCTGGAGATTTGGCGGTTACGCCAACATCTCCACCATCGATACCATACTTGACAAGCCCGACTTCACGCTCGAGGAGCTGTTGGACGAGAGTGACTTGATCCAGGAGCTCAAGCAGCATAATACCAAGCTCATCGAGTATCTTCGAGATGAAAAGAACCTTGAGAGGCTGCTCGAGTATGTCGTTGCCCCGAAACTCGAAGTCTTCGCGACGCCCGTCGACCCCGCCGACGATGAATCCAAGGGCAAGAGCCGACTCCTGCCCTTTCCCCGCCCCCGTGCATCATCTCGAGTCACCGAAGGTGCCGACAATGACGAGGAGGAACAGGAAAAGAGGCGCAACAGATATGCCCTGGTTGCATCCGAGGTTTTGAGCTCCGACACTTGGTCCATCTATGAGGCCTTGACCGAAAACCGTGAGCTGATTCGCAAGTTCTGGCAATTTCTTCAACGACCTGCGCCCCTCGATCCCCTCCAAGCGAGCTACTTCACCAAGGTCAACGAATCCCTATTTGAGAAGAAGACAGATGATATGATGGACCTCTTTCGCACAGTTCCCAATGTTGTGCCTGAGCTTCTCAAACATGTAGAGTGTCCTATGATTATGGATCTGTTGCTGAAAATCATCGCCTTGGATCGCAACGAGGGCGGTCAAGGCATTGTGGAGGTCTGTACTGCCCGTTGCATCCCATTCCCCTTCCCTTGGTGTGTTTTCCTTGCGCTACTGTGCTAATTCCTCATGCTATCCAATAGTGGCTCTACTTGAAAGATATCATTCCGTCGCTGCTCTCATGTCTGAACCCAGAGCACAGCTGGGTTGTGCAGACTGCTGCTGGCGATTTCATCAAGGCCATAATAACCATATCCGCCAACGCCTCTCAAAACGAGCAGCAATGTATTGGCCCTAATGAACTTACGCGCCAGCTTGTATCACAACCCTGCGTTGAGCAACTCATTGGCTACATGCTCGGAGGAGGTAATCCTCTTACTGTCGGTGTCGGAATTATCATCGAAGTCATTCGAAAGAATAATTCCGACTACGATCCTGACGTGGGTTCCGAGGCCAGCCCCATACCATCTAGTCGCGATCCTATCTATCTCGGCACTCTGTTGCGGCGCTTTGCGCAGAACGTTCCGAAGTTCATGAGCCTTATTATGGATGGACCGAGGCGTCAAGGCGAACTCGAATCCACTTTCGGCGAAAAGTTGGCGCCTCTCGGTTTCGATAGATTTAAAACTTGCGAGTTAATGGCTGAGTTGCTACATTGCAGCAATATGGGACTTCTGAACGAGGTCGGATCTGAGCAGCTTATAGCGACACGAGACGCAGAGCGCCACCGGCTGCGTCATGAAGGCAAATTGGGACCGATGAGGGAAGAAGATCCCAGTACCGAGGATTTGACCATGAGGATGTCCCACAGCGCTCCTGAGGAGGGGCGTCGATTAGAAGTCACAAATGCCGACGATGACGGTTTCGAAGAAGTCGAGCCAAGCACGGAAATGAGCGAAGACACATCACACGAGTTCGTCAAGGCCGAGGATGATATGGCTCCTCCGCCTCCTTCTTCATTCCTAGAGAAAGACGAGGATGATTTTGTTGACGAGCCACTCAGCTCTCCCCGTCTGACTGTCACCGCAGACAAAATCAACGAGCAGCGTTTCGACGATCCTGAGCTGACTGTTGCTCCCCTATCGCCCTCCAAGACGAAATTCATGGATGTTTTCCCCCCCAATGGTTCCCAAGAGACCAGTCAACAAGTGAACGATCACATCAAGGACCTCGACTCGACCGCCAAGGAAATAGACGACCATCTGAAGTCTACTGAGCACACGGGCGAGATTCCAATTGCCCCGGCTACCACTTCTGGACCCGAGTCTCTCAGCACCACCTTGAGCCCTGCTAATCTGAGAAGCACTACCAGATCTGGAGATCTTTCCCCTCATTCAGACGACACTCCAGCGCCGCTCTTTTCCTCTGCAAACGACGGGCCATCAAGTACAGGACAGACTGCAGACACGGCTCAACCCGAGATAGCTGATCCATTGGCAACGGAAGCGACATCAAGTCAGGAACTGCCCTTCAAAAGCTCAGTGAATCCCGAAGAGGCCCCAAATTCGACCATTGATGCAGAGCTTCAAGCCATCCTGCCTCTTGAACCCGTCGTTGGAGATTACCTCAAGATGCAATTTGTTGAGAATCGAGTGGTGCCGGCGATATTGGTAAGGAACATCCATTCACAAAGTGGACACGGCTCAGTCTGAAGCTGATACATTCGCAGTCGTTCTTCTTTGCATATCCTTGGAACAATTTCCTACATAATGTTGTGTATGATATTGTGCAGCAAGTTTTCAACGGTCCTATGGATCGAGGATACAACCCTACTCTTGCTGTCTCGCTCTTCGAGGCCGCGGACGTTACCACGGCCATCATCAATGGCCAGCAAGCTAGCGACGTATCGCAGGCTGAGACGAAGACGAGAATGGGATATATGGGCCACTTAACTCTCATTGCCGAGGAGGTCGTCAAATTCACCGAACGACATCCTCCAGAGCTACTTTCTGAAATGGTTTTGGACAAGGTGATGAGTCAAGAATGGATCAACTACGTCGAAGGGGCCCTTGCAGAGACACGCGAGCGGGACAACGCGATCCTGGGAGGCGTTCGTCCTGACGTGGCGCTTGGTCATCCATCAAGCATTGGGGGCGGAAATGGTCTCGGCGGTGTCGGGCTCTCTGGCCTCGCAGGTCCTTCCACGACTGGATCAAACGCTCTAGCAGAAGCCGGCCTGAACGGGGGCATGGAGGTCAACGAAAGCAGCAACAGCGGCATTGGGCCTTTTGCGATCAGCGCTGGAACCTTGATGTCGGGTTTTGGTAGCAGCAGCGATGAGGAAGACGAAGAAGGAGACGTGGAGGAGGAGGATGTCAATTCCGAGGTGAGTGGTGATTCTTTTGACAGTCGAAGCATGGGCTCTCCCGAAGTGGCTCGGGTCGCGGATCCAACTCCTCCACAGGCGTCCTCATGACACCTTCGAAGCCTACGAGGCCTGAAATCACCACGAAACCTGATATTCATCTCAATGTGTCTGCGCGATCCACTGCCGATCGGGAAACTCCGAACAGCACCGGCCAGAGCGCGCTACGTGGTGGTCATCTCGATCAGCATGTGAGGTCTGAGAGGCAGCAAAACGGCCTTCACTGGCGTGACTGGATGGCATCAAGGCGTTTCGCGCCGGAGTCAGGCAAGTGCCCGTGCCAGCCTAATGCTGTAGCTACAAAGGCATTTGCATCGACTTTCTAGACAGACAAGAGAAAATGATTGGTCCGAGGTATCATCGTTCTTTCGAGCACGCAAGCTTGTTGGCTGCTGGATCGAGTTGACCCACCGGCCTCGGTCGCATTGGGAGTCACATGCACTTGCATACGGCGTTTAGGGAACGGGTTTTGAAGGATACAGCCACTGCCGACTGTCGCGTGTGCGGTGGGCTAGAGAAGGATTGGGAAGAATCATGACAAGACCCTGACGGCCAAGGATGGGTGGGCAGGCTTGGCATCACGATAGATGGAGCGGGGTGGGCAAGACGCGAAAGGAGTCGCAACATGTTTCAGTCGGTGGACGACGACGCTGAGAGCGCGATGCAAGTGTGCAGCCTTGGCGAAATTTCCTGGGCCCGACTCTGCTTCTTGCGTTCTCGTTCTGCAGATCTTGGACGGCGAGTACTGATAAGAAGTTGCTCTTTCTAGTTCCGGTCCTACACGGACCCTCTCAACAGCACTGGCAACTCGATGACTCCGCCTTCAATCCCGCCTCCCCCACCACCGCCCCCGCCATTGAATGTCCCTCCTTCGAGAGCCCGGCTTCAATTGGCGGCCCGGTTGGCCATGCATCAAAAAAACAGTCAACTAGACCAAGCAACATCGGTCACGCTACATAATGATGAGGATGAGGATGAGAGTGCAATGGATCCGTTCAGGGACGGTGACGATGAGGTTGATGAAGATGAGGACGGCGACGTGGATGCGGGCCGAGACGGCGGCCGTGTATCATGGTGGAGAAGCATGGTCGGAAGAAACGCTAGCGGCGCCGGCGACGCCGGCGACGATTCGGACGAAGGCGAAGATGATGAAGACGAATTTGGAGAATTTGCCATGGCAGAAGAAGAAAAGCATGATGGATCAGGGGATCCTGACAGCCTGGTACTGCGGCCTTTACCAGTTAATCCTGCCAAAGACAGCATCCGAGGCCTCAGTGGTTTGTGGCCCTTTGGATCAAAACATGACGGAAAAGGCAGGCGGGAAGACGAGAGTGAGATTTCCAAGGGGGAGGCATCGTCAAACCCGCAAGAAAAGACTGGGGGAGATGTACGAGCGATTGAAGTCAAGGAGGCAGCAAACAGAACCAGTATCGAAGAAGCTGACGAGGAAGAACTAGCACCGGGCGCTGCTAACGCGTTACCTTGACGAGGTTCGAACTGAGAACATCCATCCATCTATATTCATGGAGTTAGCTAGTAAGATGGGCTTGAAGGTTCAAAGGCGAACGAAATGAATGTGTAGTTATACGGGCCTGTTTGCAAATGATTGTGCTTTTTTCTTTTCCCTCTTTCTCTTCTTGGAATAGGATTCAAACATGTAGACTATCATATTCAACGATGGGGGACACGATATGATGCATCCGGCGGAAAGTGTCAAAGCATTGATGAGCATTTTGCTGGTTTTCAGTCTTCCTTCTCTTCCCTTCCTGCCTCCCCGCCTTCGGCCTTTTGACTCTGTGCAAGGGCGTCTTGTGGCTTGAGCATGTTGGACACGAGAAACAAGCGACTGAGTTGCAGGACCACTTGCTCACAGCAGAAGCGATGCATGGTTAGCGCCGCAGAGCCGTCGCTTGCGGCGGCTGCAAGAATGAGAAGCGTGGCAGACTCCACATACGGCTAATTGAAGACCCTCTTAGAGGCTCGATGTCATTCATAGATACGTAGCTGACTGTAATCAAGCCCACGATTCTCAGATGACGCCGGCCAGACAGGGGAAATATGGAAAGAGACGACTTCTGGGCCGAGGAGATGGAGCATTCGGAGCACACGCTCGCGCGTAAGCACAGAACTTTATAATGATATTTTGAACTGCGCTGCTACATTTACAGGCGTCTCAGCATTGTTGGAATATACAATAATGAACACGTCTCCTGTGGGAAAAGTCGGTCCTTTTCGAGTCCTCCCCCCTCCCCCCCTTCCCCCCTTTCCAGCCAGGCCCACGTTACGAAGGCACTTGACGCTTGCACGCGCGGTCGGCGACCAGAGCGGAAAGGCCGCTGGAGCGCACCGAAGGAAGGCGGAGAGAAGGATTTGGACCGAGAAGAGGGGAAGGAATGGGATAGGATAGAGAGGCTAGAGAGAAGGGCAGAGGGGAGGGGGACCGGGCGAGACTAGACTCCAAAAAGTTGGCATACGATGTGTGTGTGTGTGTGTGCTTGTTTGTGTGTGTCAAAGCCCTCGATTATTTTTGGGGCATTAGAATTTTGCCGTTGTGACGGGGTCAAGCACGTCCTGCTTACTGACCCCCCCTTCCCCTCTCCTCGTCTTTTCCCTCCTTGCTCTCAATCAGTAGCACGAGCGCGGCGTGCGACGGCATGACCAGAAACTCGACGGTGACGCGCGGCTCCGTCTACAAACGTAGAGGAGACGGTGAAATGCCAAAACCCACGTGTCGCGGCCTCAAAACGGTTCCTGTCAAAGAAAGCGGTAGACCGGAATCCCATTAATCCCCGTGGCTAGTTTAGGTTTAGATAAGCTGATTCCGGCCGAACGATTGGCCCGTGGCGTGTGGCTCAGTGGGGGAGGAGGAGGGGGAAAGAGGAGGGCAATATGGGACGGGGCGGAAGGACGGACGGGTGCCACTGTAAAGTTGAAATGGCCGATCCCCCACGGACGTTGGGTTGGACCAACGGGCTTAGGCTGGGAATGGTGGTCGAATCCCTGGTGGCACCGGGCGCGCGCCAGACCCGAACCAGAAACGAGAAACCAGAAACCAGAGCCAGTGTCCAGACATGCTAAGTATGGCTCTTCTTTTTATTTTTTTATTTCCATTTTTCCATTTAACCTTTTCCCTCTTTGCTGCTAGCGCCCGCGGCATGGCGTCTGGTGCCACTGAGACCAGCCACGATGTTGCAGGGATTGACCGCATTCCCTGTTGCGGACGGCCAAGAAGTCGAGTGAATTCAATGAGCCCATTGTTCCTTGTCGCGCAATTGTTTGTCGTGGCTGCCTTGCTCGGAGGGAGAAGGAAAAGGGACGGGAGGGGCAGGAGGGCAGGATTCGAAATTCCATGGACATGTCGGCACCGCCATGGAAATTCCTGCTGCGGAATTGTCGAGATCACGATGGATATAATCAGCCCTTGCCCCCCTCCCAAAGGTCGGTTCATTTTTTTCGCCTTGCTTTCTTGCCAGTCAGCAGCGAAATTGGTGCTCGAACGAGCCTGACAGCCCGATTGACAAGTCACCGATGGGACTGGCGGACTGATAGCAGCAGCAGCAGATCGACGGCCGGCCGACCCCAATCCCACCCTCTCGCAGTCATCGGCCAGCCGCAAGCATGCACTCACTAACAAACGAGCCTGCCTTGGTTCCACCTTTGAACCCAGCTCGACGCCGTCAGCCATCATTACTAGCAGACGTCGACTCCAGAGCCTCTATCGTGCGGACAAAGCCGCCGAGATCAGATTTGATTGCGGACCTGAACACAGTCCACAACGAGCTCGTGGCCTACTTGAACCACCACTCCGTCCATCTCGACGCTGCTTCCTACTTTTACAACGACGCCGATCTGTACCTCTCCTCGCCCTCCGTTGTCACCACCGCATCGGTAACGCCCCTCTCCGTCTCACTCGAGAGCGTGACGAGCGAGAGCGGCGGCAAGAACAGGCATCCCGACCCGGAGCCGTCTCCCCTCTCAGCCCCGTCGCCATCGTCTCATCCCTCGTCCGAATTCAAGTCTTACATCAGCAGCTGTGACAATGAGGACATGCTCTTCGCCATGACTGTCGACGCAGCAGCAGCAGTGACAGCTCTCGCTTCGTCATCAAGTGAGTCGTCGAGACCGTCTTCCTTCTCCAGCTTAGAGTCGACCTCCAGATCGCAACCGGCGGGCCAGCATGGCCCGGGCTCAGACAAGGCCATCATGGTCAAGGTCGGCGACGACGACGACCAACAACGGCTGCGCCACCTATTGTTGTCCTCGTCCAAAGTTTCCAAGGTGTGCCTGGTCTCCCCGCGCGCTGGGCCCTTCGAGGGCCAGTTCGTCGCACTGATCACCGCCTCGACCGTGCACCCACCCAACAATGAGACCATCGCACTGTTAGACGACCTGGAGCGCGAGAGTGGGCGGAGGCAGATTCTCACCTTCAAGACCGCCCTCAACGAGTGGAGTCCCGACTCCCGCCGTCCGGATGTCTGGATTCTGCTGCGGTCCATGGCCGTCAACGCCGATGGCGAGCCGGACGCCCGAAAACTGCAGACATGGGTCCAAAACCTTTCCGAGGACAAGGAGAGAAAGATCTTGGATATGCAAGTCATCAAGACTGCGAGGCATGGTGCCAACCATACGCCGCCTCGCCCTGCAAGGCCAGACTCGCTGGTGCGACCCTTGGCAGAAGTTCATCATCAGGTTGGCGAAGACTTTATTCAAGTTGGTAGCAAGGATGACGTGACGCGCGAGGAATACTTTCCTTTGGCCGTCATGCAGCAGCTCTTCTTCAGAACATCCTTGGGTCCTAATATGGAGGCCGCGTCTGTTACCGGAGACGACTATCGCTTTACCCAGAGTATTCTCTTGCGTATCAAGGTAGACGTAGAGCTGACAGACCTCGAGGCCGCCGTCAGCGTCCTGGTATCAAGGCATTCCATGCTGAGAGCCCGTTTTCAACTTACAAATCAGGGATGGGCCCAGGTAATCGCCCCCGAATCGGAGCCTACTTACAGATTCGAGCACCAGTATGTTAACAATGATGACGATCTTCTGGTTTGTATCGACGACGCTCAGAGATCTGTCAATATCTTCACCGGGCCCGTCTTCGCTGCCAAGCATATTCGAAATGCCGAAAACCAGCAGATGTTGTACTTGGTTGCCCACCATCTGGTAGTTGACCTCATGTCATGGCGCATCTTGTTGCATGACCTGGATGAGATGCTTCGCGAGGGCGTCTTGGTGTCAGAACCCTCCATGCCCTTCACGACCTGGACGGATTTCAAGAGTTACGAGAACAGCCAAAGACTGTTCGAGCCCAGCTTACCCTTTGAGGTTGATCCAGCAGACCTTGGCTATTGGGGTTTGGAGGAAAAGTCAAATTTGTATGGCGACACCACGCAGCTTACCTTTTCGCTTTTGCAAAAGGATGCCCTGTCGCTTCAAAGGACGTGCAATGATGTATTCAGATCAGAGTCGGCAGACATATTCCTCGCAGCTTTGTTGCATTCGTTCCAGCAGACTTTTCAAGATCGCGGCGTTCCCACCATATGGAAGCAGGAGTCCGGCCGCGATGCCCGTGAGGGCAATTTCAACGTAGAGCAAACTGTCGGCTGGTTTACGGCTCTTTGTCCTATCAGTGTGCCCGTCAAGGAAGGCTCCGACGTCATCCATCTCCTCAAAACAATCAAAGACACTCGCAAAACGATTCCTCAAAACGGTATCGCCTTCTTCCAATCCAATTTCGCCGCTGAGAACTCAACTGCAGCGTCTATCCCCGTGGAGATCATGTTTAACTGTGTGGAGACGTTGAAGCAACTGGAGAGGGAAAACGGGATACTCGAGCCACTGGCATCGCCGGATCGCAGAGTTCGATCACTGGCCTCAGACGTCGGTCCTTCGGTCGGTCGAATAGCCCTTTTCGAAGTATCTGTCGCTGTAAATGACGACGGTGCGAGGGTGGAGTTTTCATACAACGTCCAGTCCAAGCACAAAAACCGCATCGCAACCTGGATGAACCGGTTCGAAAAATCAATCATGGAAGCCATTTCCAGATTGAGAGTCATGCAGCCAGAGCTCACTCTCTCTGATGTGCCTCATCTCGAGACCTCGTACCGGGGGTTGGCCAGACTGGCCGGAAAGAGGCTCGCCGAAATTGGCATCAGTGACGTCAGAAATATTGAGACTATCGTGCCGGTCGACCCAATCCAACATGAGATTTTGATTGCTCAAGCACAAGATGCGACCTGCTTTCGCGTCAGCAAGACCTGCGAGCTGATGACACCCGATGGCTCTCTGGTTGATCAAAATATGCTGTGCGACGCCTGGGAGACGCTCGTCGCGGATCACGATATATTGAGAAGCATTTTCACCGACACAGTCTCCGAAAAGGGCCTCTTTGATCAAATCATTTTAAGAAAGACGTCACCGGCCATGCTTTTCATTGACTCTGACGATCCCATGGAGACACTGTCCTCGCTACCGCCCATGAGCACCTCCGTATCGCAACCGCGGCACAGGCTTTCTGTCAGCCGATCGCTGCATAAAACGTTTCTGAGGATTGACTGCAGCCAGGCACTATGCGATGTAAGTTTTCCTTCGGTTCGCAGCCCAGCATAGTCGAGGTGTGCTAACGATAGTGCAGTTGATTGGTGTGGCCAATCTGATCGAAAAGCTCAGACAACTTTACATGGGCAAGCAACCATTTGCTTTCGAGCGTCCGTTCTTACGGCAGAATCGTCACATCGCTTCATTCGATGCATCTCGAAGTCTTGATTTGTGGAAAGCAAGCCTGCAAGGCGCCACGCCGTGCATCTTTCCGAATCTTGCCATACATGGTCTCGGACGTCTCGAGTCGCAGGGCATCAGCCTCGACATAAACCGCTACCAGTTGTCGCAATTCTGCGCTGAGAGTCAGTTGAGCTTGGCCTCTGTTGTCCAACTGGCGTGGGCCTTTGTGGTACGAACATATGTAGGAAAAGACTGCGTCATATTCGGATTCCACCACGCAGGTCGAGACGAGTCCCTCCTGCCCGATTTATCACGGGGTGTTGGTAGCACGGCGGTAATAGCACCATGCATGGTAGACTTTGCCCCGGTATGTACCGTGCTGGATGCTCTTTGGCGGTTGGAAATCAGACACCGAGACTTCAAGACAACCGAGATTCCAAGTCTGTCTGAAATTGAACACTCGCTCGATGTCCGCGGTCAGCGCTTGTTCAATACCTGCATCTCCTGCCAGGATGTTTACGACACCGTTCTGAGCGATTCCGACTCGGAGAGCAATATATGGGAGCCAGTGCTGGTTTCCAACTCACTGGACGCCAACTGTGACTTGTCGTTATGCGTGACCCTCAGGGACAATCACATCCAGGCGGACGTGAGCTACTCGTGTCTGTCACCAGATCAACTTCTGAACGTGATGAACACTTTTCAGCGCGCTTTACAAATCATCATAAACACACCGGGACAGCCACTCTCTCAAGCCGACTTGGTCACGGAGCATGATTTCCAGCAGATCATGAACCCTGATTGGGAACCAGAGCAAATAGATACCAAGGTCCCGGCCTGTGTGCACAAACTGATCATGAAACAATGCGGCGCCCGTCCTTCCGCGCCCGCTGTGCATGCTTGGGACGGCGAGTTGTCTTATCAGCAAGTGGAAGCCAATGTCATGAAGCTTGCGACACATCTCGTGAAGCTCGGAGTCGGTCCAGGGATGCTTGTTGCCATCATTTTGGAGAGAAGTCGCTGGGTCCCGGTCATCATGCTGGCCGTCATGCAAGCTGGTGGCTGCTTTGTGTGTCTGGATGCCCAAGACATGGCCGTCGTTGAAGCAATGATCCGCCAGCTCGAGCCGCAGCTCGTGGTCGCCACGGAGGGAGCCTACAAGCATGTCAGTCATCTCATTAGGAACTATGTTCTCATCAACGAAACTTTTCTCTCTTCTCTCCCACCGCAAGACACCGAATTCACACATCAACCCCTACCGCAACAGGCGGCCTGTGCTTTTCTGACTCCCGGGCCGGAAGTGCCGAAAGGTGTCTTCTTCACTCACGAGTCACTGTGCTCGATTCTCTCGTTGCAAGGGCCGGCACTGAAAATACATTCGGGCAGCAGAGTGCTGCAGCTCAGTGCATATACTATAGACGTGTCTCTGGTAGAGATTTTGGGCACCATGATCCATGGCGGGTGCGTCTGCATCCCTTCTGCGTTGGAGAGAATCAACGACCTGGAGGGTACGATTGCCCGAATGGACGTTACGTGGACTTATATGACAACGGTCTTGTCCCGGAAGATCAGCCCATCAGCGGTTCCCAACCTGCAAACCATTTGCTTTCGAACACGAAACTTGGACGAAGACGCCTTCAAGCCGTGGCTGGGGGATAGGGACATTCTCGTAGCCTACGGCGCACCAGAGGTGTGCCCCCTGGCCTTGTCCGTCTTCAGCATCGATTCAGAGAGTGATGCCGACATCATTGCCCCTCCATTGCTTGGAAGGTTTCTCATCCTGAATCCAGAGGATCCCAAGAAGTTCATGCCGATCGGGGCTGTGGGTGAATTGGCCATTGACAGCCCAATCGTTACCCCTCACAAATATGTCCACGGCAACGCCCTCGTCGATCCGACCAGCTTCGAAAGCCAAGCCGGCCCAAAGAAATGGCGGTATCTGAGGACAGGGCACCGAGTCCGGCATCTCGATCGTGGGCACATCCGGTTTTTGGCGAATATGAGAGAAGATGCTGTGACGAATGGATTGTCGGCCCTGAAAGGACTGCTGGAGAAGCAGATTCGAGGAAGCCTAGGCGGTGACGTTGACGTCGCGGTTGAGTCCATCAGGACAAGCGATACGGATACCGCTCGTCTTGCCGCGTTCCTTGAATTCGGCGACGGCGAGTTTGTTGGACCGTCGGAGCTGGATAGGCTCACGGTGCCGATGAGATCGAAGCTCGCAGCTGCCAAGTGGCTAGCAGAGACAACTCTGACGCAACAAGCTACCCTTCTGAACCCGACGAAAGCGTCTCGCTCCGTTCCCGAGCTCTTCATTCCCGTCAGACGATTTCCGTTATCGACATCCCTGAAGATCAACCGGCGCAAGCTCCAGAAGATGGTCTCATCATTCTCCTACTCAGAATTGCTGGAGCTGTCAAATGTTCCCTTCAGCGGTCAACCCTACTTCACAGGCATCGAGAGCAAGCCCCTCCCCTTGACCCAGACCGAAGAAAAGATGCGTCTCGTCTGGTCAGCCGTGTTGCACATCCTTGTGGCAGACATCAAGGCGACGGACAGTTTCTTCGACGCCGGCGGTGACAAATTTCTCGCCACACGGCTGGCTCTCTCCTGTCGCCAAAACGGCTTCGACGTATCCATCAAGAGTATACTCAATGGCGCAACTTTGACTGAGATCTGTCGATCCCTCGAAGCCGGCGACCGCCAACAACATCACAGACTCACGAAGACGCCAGGGGCGGCCAAGGCGTCTCCCAAGTTGAATGTGACTCACAAGCTGCCAGAAGGTGCCGACCATGGCTTTGTAAAGCTCATCGTCGCACCACAGTTGGGCATTTCATGGAACGAGGTCATTGACGTGGCTGAGGCATCTTCTCACCAGCTTCAATGTCTTGAACCAAGCCTGTACGGTCCGAGGAGCGATATACGCTGCCTCGTGATGCGCTTCAATGGCAGTCTCGGCCCTCAGCGAGTCCGGGCCGCGTGCGAAGCGCTGACGAGGTTGCACCCGACGCTTCGCACCGCATTCGTGGTTCACGACTGCAACCTATTCCAAGTTGCCGTTGATTCATTTCATGCTGATTTCATTCACGAGACCATGACGGCGTCAGCGCTGGACCACAGTGCACTCGGCGTTATGAGGCGGCACCAGCTCGACGCGTTGCAGCTCGGAATGCCAGCCACCAAGTTCACCTTCCTGGATGCGGGCTTACAGGGCGGCAGGCTGATTGTACGTTTCAGCTGCGCACAGGTCAGCGAAACGGCCGTGCCAAGGCTCGTGCAAGATTTTGTCAAGCTTTACGAGCAGCCTACGGCTGAGCTCGAGCGAACAACCTTCTTCGATTATACGCGTGCTCTGCGAGGTTCCCGGTATCACGACAGCATCAGCCACTGGAAACGGAGGCTTGAAAAGTCAAAACTGACGCAGATTGTGCCGCGCTCGAGGCCAGTCCCTCCCGCAACAGAAGTCAAGGCGGTCAAGGAACAGGTCAAGGTGTCGTCGCTAGCTGAGTTTGGCGTCAGCTTCGAGAGCGTCCTCAAGGCAGCGTGGGCCACGACACTAGCCACGTTGTCAGCAACCTCGGACGTCGTCTTTGGTGAAGTCATTGAGGGCCGTCGATTGAAGCTGGAAACCAGCGTCGACGTGTCTTCCATCGCCGGTCCGATGGAGACTGTTGTCCCAATACGGGTTCGCTTCCCCATCGTGAACAGCTCGCCGCTTCAGGTCCTCCAGCTCATACAAAAGGATGCGACTGAGTCTCTGCCTTTCGAGGCCCTCGGGGCGCAGAAGATTGTTCACGAGTGCACAAACTGGGACAATTGGACCAAGTTCAGCACGGTGGTGCGTCATCGCTCCCGCGTGCCCGTGGACGGAAAGACGACTCTCAACATTGAGAACACGACGTTCACGTACAATCTTGTTCAACCGCTTGTGCGAGATGTGCCGGATCTATTCGTCACATCAACCCTGATGGCACCAGACAGGGCTTCTCTGTCAATCGAGTATCCGCCCGCCCGAGTGCCGGACGACTTTGCCAAGACGGCGCTGGATCTTCTCGTGGCCGCTGTCGAGACGATGACTTGCTACGACACCATCAGCCAGCCCATACTGCAGCCCTCGGACGACTACGAAATCCTCGAACCCAAGACTCTCCTCGAGAAGCCTGGGCCGGACCTGGCCGAACCCAGCTTCACCCACTGTCTGACGGCGGAGCAGCGCGACCACTTGCAGCAGTTCCTCGTGTCAACGTGGAACGAGATGCTGTCGCCCGCGACGCAGGGTCTGCCCGAGTCGGAGCTGCTCTCGTCGCGATTCTATGACATTTCCGGCTCCATCCTTCCGGCGTATCTCTTTGCCGAACGGCTCAATCAAGACCTCCGCAAGCTCGACATTGAGGGCATCCACACGGTGCATGTCACGGCACCGCAGCTCATCGCGGCGCCCACAATCGCGGCCCAGATGGCCCTCATCACGAGAAACATGCAGTCGGCGGGCTTCCTGCGCGGCAAAGCCGGCCGCTACAAGAAAGCCTCAGGCGGCAACAAGCAGCAGCACGCCGGGCCGTCCAGCAAAACCACGGCACATTTCTCCTCCTCCAACTGGACCCTACTGGGCAAGACCAAAGGGTTCCGACGGTTTCGACATGGCGGCGGCGGAAGCGGCAGCGGCGGCGGCAGCCACGGGTCCATGAGGGACTATACCAATAGGGCGGGCGACTGGGTCAAGTCGCGCGTCAACCTGAGCAAGGAGAAGAGCCCGGTTTGGCCGATGGGTACGGCACGCGACAGCCCGGGGTGGGAGGTGGTGGCGGCACAGGACGACGTGGGCGTCAAGGATCCGAGGGGGATCGAGACGGTACCCGAGGCGGCGGTGGAAATTGGCACCAGCACAGTCATGCCCGCCGGTGCCGTACGCCCTTGTCCCAGCCCCGAGAGCCTCCATAACAACTCCAATGAGGATGTCGACATTGAGGACGACGACGACGACTGGACGAACGAGGTCAGTCGGGCGCTCGCGGCTACGGGCGTCGGTGCAGGAGAGGCCGGCATCACGTCGGGGAACTAGAGCGAGACGATGCATCTTGGTGGCCCTCGGTGTCTTTTACCTGATGCTTTATCCCGGCAGTCTTTTTCCTTCCTTATGGTTTTTATTGAATGTGGTGCGGCTGATGTGTATGGTATGAGCATGGCGTTTCCCCCGGCATGGAATCCTGTTGCCGTTGCATACATGCGAAGAATTGGGATTTTAGATGCTTGGCAAGGCTGTGTGGCTGCCTTTGCCTTTTGCTCCTTTGTTTTTTCTTTTTTTTTTCTCCTCTCCTTCAGCTTCATCTTATTGTTTTTGTGTTTATTGTCTTTCTGTTTTATTTTTCTGATTTTTTGTTCCTTATGTCTTGCCTCGTATTGTTCTTTTCTTGTTGGTTTTCCATCCAAGACCGTGCTATTGGGTGGGGGGGTGATTCATTGTCAGATTGAGCAGCTTTCTTCTCATGCCAGCGAGTTACTGTTTTTTGTTTACTTTTGAAGGTGGCAAGGGGGGGGGCTGTAAGGATCTCCTTTCTTCGTCTCTGTTTGTTGGATTGGGCCGTTTATTTTTTTTTTTTTTTTTCCAGCACAGCTTGTGTGGCTTAGCCCAAAAATAACTCTTAAAATCTAAATTCCGTCGCCTGTTGTTCGCTCATTGAGGAACCGCTGCTCTGCGTTGTCTTGACGCGCAGAGCCGAGCAGGACCTTTTGTGTGTGTATAGGTGTGTGTGTGTGTGTGTGTGTGCTTCTCCGCTTGCTGATAATCCTGGTACTGCGAGTGCTCCCAGTTGTCTGAGTAAAAAAATGAGCTTGCCATGCGAGAAGGGGAGGGCCTCTGGCGCGCTGTTGGGACTCAAAGCAGATGTCCCTGTGAAAGGGGGAGGGGAGGGCTGGACCCGACGAAAGTGAGATGAGGGATGATCTTCTGCCGGCCTGGGCTGTACTTGCTCCGCCTCTTGAATCGCACTCCCGTGTGCGCGTGGCGGTTGAAACTGCGTTTCTCTGTCTGTCTGTCTGTCTGTCTGTCTGTCTGTCTGTCTGTCTGTCTGTCTGTCTGGTCTGTCTGTCTGTCTGTCTGTCTGTCTGTCTGTCTGTCTGTCTGTCTGTCTGTCTGTCTGTCTGTCTGTCTGTCTGTCTGTCTGTCTGTGCTCCCTCTTCCCTCCCAGGCGACCCTACCAGGTTCCCAACGCAGCAGCCAGACTGGAAGCTATACAGGTCCGATTCTCATGACGAACGGAACAGGCGGCAGTCGGCAGTCGGCATGCTTCGAGGAGACAACGGCGGCGCAGTCGTCGCCTCGCCCCCGTATAACCCGCTCGATACAACACGTCTCAGGAGCTCCTGAATCGTCGGCTACTTGCACCCACACGACTCGTTGGGACTGCCTGCCGAGCTTCGCAGGGTCGGTCGATGGCGCGGCTCCGCGCTGTTGCCATACGGGGCAATACACACTGCACGCACCTCGGCACTGCGCAACGCCAAATGCAATAGGTTGAATGGAATAAAATGGAATGGACTGCCCTGCTCCTGCTCCCGCTCCTGCTCCTGCCACAGAGTCAAGCTACCCAGAATATATGTAAATGTGTATATATAGAGGATGGTAGGTATACATGTAGATATGTATGAAAAATATGTATGGAAAGATCCCTCATGTCCAAAAAAAAAAAAAGAAAAAAGAAAAAAAAAAAGGAGCCCATTCCCAACTCCGACGCACAAAACTCCCCCTCCCCCTCCAGCCCAGGCCCAGCACCAGAGAGAAGAAAAAAAAAACAAATGATCGCTTAAAAGATGACATGACACGCCTGGTTTATTCTGTTCTTCTTTTCACAAAAAGAACCCAAACAGCAAAGAAATATGAAGAAAATGAAAGAACAACCCCCCGGTCCATTTTTTGGCGCGCTTTCCCTCCCGCCCTTGATCGGGTTTGTGAAGAAAAGAAAAAAACATACAACATGTCAGCTAAACTGTCCTATTTGCGGCCCAAACGACTGGCCGGGGGCCAGAGTCTTGAGCGCACAGGCTTGGCCCTCGCAGCCCATCTCCGAAACATTATTGCCCCACCAGTTGAAGTCGGTCTCGGTATACTGCAGGCTGAAGAAGATGATGATGCCCGCAATGGCAATTCCGCACGACCACGCTGCCGAAAGGACGAAATTATACTGTACCCCGATGTCAGAGCCGTGCACAGAAAAGAGAAGAAGAAGCGAGAGAGAGAGAGAGAGAGAGAGAGAGCAGGGGGGGGGGCGCGGGGGAGATATCGAAAAGAGGGGAAGAGAGAAAGGGAGAGATGCAAAGGGCGGTCACACACCTTGGACCACAGACCGAGAAATCTGGTCTTGAGGTAGATCCATGAAAAGTAGGCAATGGGCACCGACGGCCACACGTATGACATGTTGTACGGGGCCCAGACGATGCCGCCGTACAGTATGACGACGGGGTGCAGCTGCCTCGCCCAGGTCCACTGGGGAAACCTCTTGTTGACGCCCCAGATGAGCACCACGACCAAGACGCCCAGCGGAAATCCCACCAGCGTCTGGCTGTACTGTCCCTTGTGTCCGAAAATCTTGGCCGGGCCCACGGTTCCCCAGAGCACCGAGGCCGTGAAGAAGGTGTTGACGCCAGGACACGTGAGCTTGTACTGCGCCTGCGGCGTGCACACGTCGTCGATGCTCTTGATCTGAAAGTTGAGCACGCCGATGCAGACCAGCGTGCTGAGAAAGGTGGCGATAATCTGCGCGATAAACGTCTGGCGCGGCGGGATCTTGACGTAGTGCGCCAGCTTGAGGTCGTTGCAGAACCAGATGGCGTGCGCGCACGTCACGTAGCCAAACGACTTGAAGTAGTTCATGGCCAGCGCGTTGCCGTCGACCCACGAGCCGCCCACGAACTCGGCCAACACGTTCAGCGTCACCTCGATGCCCGTCATGGCCTTGATGATGCCCACCGGGATCACGAAGATGACGCACAGCGCGAGACCCCAGAAGACGACCCCTGGCGATGTATGCGTGTCCCATCCGACGATGCCGGACACGCCGAACGCAATGGCAATGGCCAGGCAGAGCAAGTACCACCACTCGGGGACCTCGGGATACGCCTTCATGAGCCTGTTGTGGACGTCCAGGACGCGCTCCTGCTTGACGGGTCTCTTCTTTAGTCGCAGGCTGTAGAATAGCGCCTTGAAGCCCATGGCAATCTCGTGCCGGTGATACAAGGCGGCGTACGTGAGAGTCGACGTGTAGATGGCGAAGAAGAACATGTAGATGACGAGATGGCCGGCGCCGAGGTATGGGGGGGAGTAGTTGGCATATTTTTCGGGGTTGAAGAGCCCGTGGTCATCGGTTGCCTCGGAGATGTTGTAGAGGTTGGCGAATCGGTCAAAGACACGGTTGGTGTTGATGGGCAGGTAGCCGGTATTGTAGACGTTCTTGTACCACAAGATCAAGACGACCCAGAAGGAGCAGAAAACACCAATGAACCGGTTCAACGTGCTGAAAAACGGAACCATGAGGGGGTCGGCAGAGTCCCACAGAAGCACATTCCAGTCCCAGGTGGGGAAGGGATTGAGCCCGAGCCCATTGTTGATGCCGGTGACGATGTTCAGGTCGCGGTGCCCAGGCGCAATCCAGCTGATCCAGTTGAACTTTGACAGGCTCTCCCAGATATAATTGGGAAACCAGAACCACACAAACATGGCGGCAAACATGAGGTAGAAGAACTTGATGCGTGAGATGCGCCAGATGGAGCGAAACGGGCCGCTCACAGGAGGATTGACATCTGTGTGGAAGGCCGAGTTGAGCGCAATGGTGACGAGCGACGCTGGCCAGACGCAATATGACGGGTAGACCAGGAAGCGGCGGCACATGCCGGCAATGCCGTAGCCGATGAAGTTGGTGGCCAGAGCAATCAACAGCTGATAGGCAAAGTTGGATGCGTACGGTTGGTCAAAGTATTGAGGGAGATACTGGACCCAGATGATGTAATTGGTGTACGGGGTGTTGTATGCCACATTGGCCATGATGGTGATGAGCATGTGCTCCTTCTTGGAAAAAGGCCCCGGGTTCAGCGAATGCCTCACCCCGAAAAGGTTGAAGCCCTTGTCCGGGAGCCAATTCTCGGCAGCCTTGCCAATGGGGTACGCGAGAAGTTGCGCAACGTTGGCCATGACGCGGATGGCCGGCTGGCGGATGTCGAAGAGCTGGTTGACGAAGGCAAGCAGAGCAGAAAAGACGAGGCCAATGGCCCAGCTGCGGATGGTTGAGCATGGTATTGTCGGATCGTCCTTGTTGCTGACGACGGCGCGGACTTCGGCGTATGGGCTGTTGCTGGTGACGAGGGCCGCCTCGAGCTTCATCTCCTGGATGAGATGCTGGTGCTGTTCGGGGTTCTCAAAGACGGCCTTGTTATCCAAGAAGGTCTTGACCTTTTCGATGACGGTTGTGGGGAAATTGGGATCTTTCTCGTGGATCTTGCGAACGCGGATCATGATGTCGCGGACCTCTTCCAGTGTGTACTGCGAGGCCAGCTCCTTGGCCTCGAGCAAGTCGTCTTCGGTGACATTCAAGTCATGTTCGGTGGTTGTGGGGGTGCGCGGGTGTTGGCCTCGCGGGCCGATGTCATCATCCTCATCGTATGAGAAGGGCTCCTGCGGTCGGTGGCCGCGCCGGTCAGCATCGTCGTCGCAGAGCAGACGCATTCGTGCCTGTCTTACCGAATCATGCTCAGACTTGTCCGTGATTGCAACAGAAGAGCGCCGCGGCGCCTCTCGGGCGGCTTCTGTCGCCACCCGCTTCTCGTCTCTCATGGCGGCCGGTACGACTGCGTACTGCAAGGCAGGATGGAGGCGAGAGGTGGAGGGGCCCTCCGGCGGGCTCGCGGCGGGGGGGAAGTGACGACAACTATTTCTGGTGTCGAATGGAGGCCGAACGCTGCACAAGGTCTATTGGTCGCTTCGATGAGCGGTGACGCGCGGGCTCGTCGACGATGCGTGGGAAAAAAAGACGTTCGTTTGATGGGGAAAATGGACGAGAAGTGGCTCGTCGGCCAATCAGAGCCGGCCCTGCCGTTTTGAACCGGGTCCTAGGTCTGGTCTGGGACTCGGGCTTGTGGCACGGGGAACGGGGGACCGACGGCTGGGGTTCGGTTCTGCTCTCCTCTCTGCATCTGACTTATTCCCAGACTGCGTCCTGCTGACGGCTGAGTAGTGAAGCTGGTGATGTCCGGAGGCTTCCCGGAGGAAAGTAGCAGCAGCAGCAGCAGCAGCAGAAACTCCTTTCCCGTGCTCCTGCGCGCCGCATTGCAAACAATCTCTCTGGACAGCACACAGGAAGAAACGGCTCTCGTCAATTTCATTCCTCCCCCATGGTGCCTCTTAGCCTGTGGGTCCAAGGGTGCCGTTCTTCCCGTGCAGAGCCAAAGGGTCCGACCGAGACCTGGGCTCCCTATTCTCAATTCTCTCGTGTCTCGTTTTTTTGCCTACGTTCTTGGGACTGGGGACGGAGGGGTTTGATTTTTTAGTAATTTTTCTGTCTTGCCCTCGACACCCGCAATGGCACTGTGCCATTGCCGCCAACCGGCACCTCGCTTAGCTTGGGTATCGAATTACTGCTTCCAGCGACGTGCAGCCCAAATGCCGACGGCCCATGGATGATGAAGCCGCTTCGGCCCTGCGTGATTCGTTTCTTCCCCTTGGAAGTCGAACTAGTCGGCTAACGGCACCACGGCAGCGGCAAGTGCGTATGTGGTCGAGAGGCCCTTGCGCTCGACCAATGGGCTGCTCCGAGGCCGTTTTTCGAGGTGGGTCTTGCTTTTCAGGCAAATACGAATACCAAATGTTCTCCAACCGAGTCGGTACTTACTTTTGATTCGATGTCGTCGACAAAAGACGACGAGCCACGAGCATAATCTCTGCCCGACTTTATGCGCGAACACTCCGCCGGGCATAAACAATTAACCATGGACCCCCAAAGTGACGGGAAACTCTTCCTCCTCCAGCATGCAGCTTCTTGAAATCGATTTATGCATTCTCAACTGACAGATCAAGGTGGATTGCCAGATGTCACAGTCGCCTTCTCTTGCAAAATACCCTCTTAAACAAAACAGCCTGCAGGGGCCGCATGGTAAATGCTACACCCGTGGAGGGTTCCGTGTATAAAACACACGTCCTCGCCCCGGGCTGATCGCGCATCTCCATCAATGCCGCCCGACCTGTTACGGCCCGGCTCGAAACACGGCGAGGCAGCTACGGCACCATCGGCAAGTAAGACGGGTCACATGCTGTACGTCGATGATTTTGTACATGCGACCGTCTGGGTATCCGTGCCGCCGCATAACGCTCGAAGAGGTAGTCTGGGTGGCCGCAAAATCTGGTTGCTGATGCCACCTTTGCAAGCCGGTGAGCATCCTCACCCATCATCATGGTCACCTGCCAGGAGAACCTCGCCATCAATGCTTCCGCAGCACGACTCGCTCTGGAACAAGGGCAGCTCAAACACGAATGATGCCGCCGGTGTTCATTGATGCTCACGAAGGCGAGAGCTCTTCGCGCCAAGTGCAATCATGAGTAATCATGAGTCAGCCCTGCCACTGGCAACAAGTTCCCATCGTTTGGTCAGGGTCATGTGCTATTTGGGAATAAGCCGTCGCTTAAGAGGTTGTCCTCTTGGCGGCCAGCTGGGACGGCAGGACAATGCATTCTGCCCGTCTGGGCCGACCCTGCCTTTCACCCGGCATCTTGGCAGCTTCTGACAACGATCTTCGGGCAACATGTCGTCGTTACGTGTCAGGATTGTCGAGGCTCATGCAACACCCAGCACCCAGGATCGCCGTAGCTGCGCCCGGTGCCACGTTGCATCTCTTCTTGTACCATGACCAGCTTTGTTTTGCGGCAAGGGGGGAGCAGTTCTGGACAAGTCATTGTCGTGCCGTTACTGCACTTAGGGCTGAGGGGTCATGCTGGATTCGGATTTGGATGGCATCCTCATGGCTTCCGCACGGGAAAGCCAAATGTCGGTATGCGAGACTTGGGTCCTTTGCGACCTGCCGGCTGGCTTACCGTGACAGCGCTGACTTACCGTGACAGCGATCCCAACCCGCCCTTGGCAGCAGGGGCACGGCTTCGCATCCGAATGTGTCCAGGAGTCGTTCTACCTCTTGACCCTGGGGAAGATCCGAGTGATACTTGAGGGGTATTGTCGATTGTCGTGGCTCAGCGGCGTCGTCAGCGCCAAGGCGGACGAAGGCGCCGCTATGTCCGGGCTACCCTATAGTCCCATGCGCCGCGATATTTTCACCACCACGTTATGTTTTACCAGGCGGCAGTTATGATGCTGGTCTAACGTCTGCCTCGCCCAGTACATGAGCTGGCAATTCTCTCGCAGAGATGTCGCTTAATCTGTCATAGCTGCCTCTTCATTGGTCTGGGATTTCCATTGTGGCAGTACCAGATGGTAAACACACTGATGCATATTGAACTGCATATAATAGCCCTTTGGACAAGTGTCTGTTGGCGAAGCCCGACGTACCGTGGTGACAGCTCGCCGCTCTGCTCTAGCCGGACTATGTACACAGCGATATAATGGACAGGGCAAAAGAATCCAGGCAGACATTGAGGTACTTCTTTGGATGCTCTCTTTGGATGCTCCGTGATTGTATGTGTACATGCGGGAGATGGCGGAGGCGCATCGGCATGGAGACTGGAGCGGCGTGCACTGCGGCACGCGTGACACTGTATCGTTCACAAACTGTGGCAGGCATGTTAATGTTCAATCATGTGCAACGGCAACCTCTTGTCTTTTATGGAGTAATTGATGCAATCGACCATATATGTCAGCCTGCATTGAATCAGCTGTTGCATTTGACGACGGCAGCGCTTACAGAGCAATGTCCTGCTGGTCGGCCTACCTACCCGGGAGGTCTTTGTGCAAACCAGAATGCATCCATCAGTCACTCGACCATCCCGCGGCAGTAACTTCAGAAAAAAGGAAGCGACGAGAGTACACAAGGGGCCAACTACCTACCTGTCTGCCCAATTGTGCGCGCTCGGTTCGCGCACCGGTTACCATTACCAGTTTCGCTTCCAAACCTATGCACGGATAGCTGGACAGATAGCCAGATAGTTGATGAGTTGAGGTTGGTCGTGCCAGTGTATTGGTGACGTCTCAGGTACAGACACGCGCGCGAATGCCGATATCAGCCTGTGCGGAACGGCAGCGATAGGTGCTCAGGAAAGGCCACTCGCTTTCTTCGGAATCTTTTGCGTCACGTCCCGGAATGTTTTATCGGACGAAACTTACGATCTAATTCTGTGCACTCCCCCCTTCCATTCTATTATATCCCTCTCCTCCTTCTTTCTGTGTAAGTGTGTGTGTGTGTGTGTGTATCTGTTTCTCATCTGCCGATCTGGTTTGCGAGGCACTTTGATTGGGGGAGACATCTGGGTGTTGCTCCATTAGGTAACCAGTGGAAAGATTTTTCAATTTCGAAAACATGTCGTGTTTCTGCCCTGCCGAGAAGTGGTGGTGTTGTGTGTTGTGTGTGTATGTGCGTGCGTGCGTGTGTGTGTGTGTGTGTAGCGCCCAGCTCGCAACACCCTCTCTCTACATCTCTCTATCTGTGTCTGTCTGTCTGTCTGTCTGTCTGTCTCGGTTCCTCGGCAAAAGCATGGAGATTCAGATCCCGATTAATTGTTGTCGCGGCAGATTCGAATTGTTTACTCTCACACACAAACATGTACAAAGTTGGAAAGGACGAAAACGCACGGATTGCGCGCACCGCACCGCATCTATCTCGTACCGCATCGCGTAAAGACCCGAAAGAGGGCGGGAGATATTCGGAGAGGGATCAACAGAATTACTTGGACAAAGCAACGACACCAGTTTTCCTCCTCCTCCTTCTCCTACTGCTGTTGATGCTTTTGATAGAGGGGGGGGGGGGGGGTAGGAAAAGAGAAGGGGACGGAGAGTTTGTTGTTGGTTGTGTCCGTGAAAGCACGGATGCGGCACATACATACGGCACGCAAGAAAACCGCGGCTAGCTAGCATGCCTCGTTTTCGTTCTTAGTACGTCGAGTGCCCCCGGGGACAGATGCCGCTCCCGCTCCCTGACGAAAAGGAAACAAAAAAAAAAGAGCATGTACCGCAGAGGCAATCGTAGATCTCGTTCGGGGGTTTCTTTCCTTTACTCTTTACACCTTTTCCTGTTAATTCGATCTCCTTTTTTTTAACTTTGAATCTTACTTTACTTCTTTGCCTTCTATGAAAAAAAAAAGAAGCGCGCACGGATACGCATCTTACCGTAGTTGGCTATACTACACGAGCCACTAATCAACTACGCAGAAAAGTAATCATCTACTAATCGTTCTATTCTTCTTAAAAATGCTGGTATAGATATAGATAGATGCTCGCCCCGAGACCGCGACGGGGTTTTTAGATTCTGCCGCGTTTGACACTTGTCGCACGCACACAAAGAGGG
>AZGY01000004.1:1596700-1691527 GCA_001636675.1 Moelleriella libera RCEF 2490 | reverse complement strand
GGGGGGGGCGCCCAGGGAAGAAACAGATTGACAGCGAAAAATCGTACAATGACAATATCGCACTGACAGCCCTACACACTCACCTCTCTTTACAGTACAATGCCTTTTGCCTACCTTGCCTACATTATATACGTGCGTACATGCAGTGTGCAGTGCAAAACGTAGCCGGGTTTGTCGTGTCGTATGCGCCAAGCCCAAACGGCGCCCCAGCTCAATCAATTTGTCAAGTCGATACGAGCGACGTATTTCGGAAGCGACGGTAATTTGGCCTCGTTGCCGGATCATATCTGCCGCAAGACTCGAAATTCGGAAAGGAGGGAGAAACGCAAGTCAAGAGGAAAATGGGATGGCCGCAGGGCAATTGGGATTAAAAAAAAAATTCCCCCTTCAGGAGAGATTGTCATTACCAAAGCAAGTTCATTCATTCCCCCTTCTCCCTCATAACAGGACACCCCCACCCGCCCGCCACTGCAACCAACTAACCAACCAACCAACCAACGCATTCTAATTCTGGCTCACCTCTCCCAGCCCTTGCTTTGCGTTTCACACGGCGGGATGGACAAGATCACCCAAACCCCAAGTGGGATCCGCGTTTCACGTGGCAGTCCCCTGCCCAGAAAATACAGGACGCAGATAAACAAGATAAAGAGATAGCAACCCACAAGGAACCCATCATCTATCTACTTGACTCTTCCCATGCTCAATACATCAGATGTGATTGAATAGCGTCCTAACAACGCCTATGCTATCAAACCGTGTACAGTACATGAAAACAATACACAGAGGCCTGGTTTCATATATATATATTTTGCGGTCCCCCAGCAGCGGCAATTTCCGTCTCCTATAAGTGGCATGATTCTTTCCCAGCCGGGCGAGTGGAGAAGAGAAGGAGAGATAAGGAAACTGCCTTATTGGCGACACACGCACGCCCGCGCACACATGCCGAGAGGGCAAAAGGGGGAAAGATGAAAAGGCACAAGGGAATGGGTAACAAGAGGGACCCCCGTCCGCCTCCCCCTTTCATAGGGCTGGCACACGAGATGACATGACATGACAAGCCTGGCAGGGCAGAAATGAAGAAGTGAGACTACAAGAAAGAAAGGAAAGATGAGGCGGAAAGAAGGGGAGAATCAAAGACTTCCCCTTCCACACGTTGCACCTCGGCATGCAACAACTAAAAAGAGAGAGAGAAAACACATTTCATCAATGAGAGTCTCGTCGCACACCTCGTGAATGCTCTCCCAATGTACCGCCATTAAACAGTCTGTCCGTCGCTTGCGGTCCCTCGCGTGGCCAGAGGTCAAAACCCGCGTGGGTAAAATGGGCGTCGTGTCAATTACATGACGGCGGCTACCACGCGTGTCCCAAATTATGCGGCCTGCCGAGCAATCTAATTACCATGGCCTGATCGGACCCCAAAAAAAACCATCGTATTTGGTATGCGATTGATTACCTGCACAAAAACAAAAGCTTGGGCGACGATTTCTCGGCCGATTTTGTGCTCTCCCTAGACGTGGTGTGCTCCCCCAGAAACAACGGCGACCCTGTTTTGTCCCAAATATATCAGCCGTTTCAAGTTGTCGAAGGGGTCCAATCGCTCCGACCTGCCACCATTCGTTGTCGCACGAGAAACGTCGGCCAGCAAATTCATCTTTTCCTATGGGCTTGGGGAGACGACAATGCGTTCAGACACGACGCGGTCAAGACATACCGTGTCTGTGCCCTGCAGGAACTCCTGTTATGCAAGCAGCGTAGGACGCAGGTATAAGAAGCCGGAATATCGAGGCTATGGCAACTACACATCAGACGAAAGGTCAAAGCAACGGAACTTGGCATACCGGGACCCCCATAATGATCCCCTCGACGGACCATATGTCCAAAAAGTAAGTTTGCATCAAGTATAGACCGGGCAGTCACCTTCCCGGGAATGAGTTGCGTCGCGCACACAAGAGTGCATTGCCAGAAACGGGTCCGTCACCAACCGGTTCGTCATCTCCGTCGACACCTCCTATGCCGTCACGGAAAGAATTTTCCGTAATTGGAGTGACATGATATGCTGCTAGGAGGAAACGTCTCAAACAGAGATCCACGTCGTCAGAGGCAGGGTTCGCGAGCCGGTCAGAGAGAGAAGGGGCAGGAGAGGGAGGGGGAGGGGCGCGGCAGAGAGAAGTATCCCTACCTGCCTTCCTACCTACCTAGGTGAGTAGGTTGGCAGGCAGATTGTCCATTTTTGGTACGTCATGATCAGAACACGATCTTCCTCGCCATCACGTCTGTACACACACCACAGCAGCACACCCAATGCTCGTTCATCGGTCCTGCTGTGAGGCAGTACCAATTCGGTGCGACTTGGCGCTGACCCGCTCTCAAGGCTCTGCGGCAAGTTGCATTCTGGATCCGTAGGGGATATTCGATGTGGGATGGGGTGCGGCGCAGGCCCGGCAATGCGGGATCTACCACCTTATCTATCCACTCGGTTCAGCATTCGTAAAGTAAAACGGTCAGGCTTCCCTGAATAGACCCATACGTTTGAGCAAGGTTCTTGAGCGTTCCGCGAGCTTTTGCAATGGAGCAGACTGCCTGCACGGGTAACGCTCTTGATTACCTAGTAGACAAGACAAGGGCCCGGGGGGGGGGGGGGGGGGGGGGGGGGGTTGATTGCCTGTTCAGCTACATGTTGAGCCGATCTTGAGCACCTGCCTGAGCCGTATGCACACCACGGCCGGCAATGCCTGGTAACTATTACGGCATGTATCGTCTTTTCTGCGTGCATGGAGACGAAAATAAAAAAAATCTGGTGGTAGGGGAAGGAATAAAAAATCTGCCTCTACCGGCGGGGAAGACTGGAAAGAACCCTGACGCAACTGGGTACACGCCTGTACAATGAACAGCGGCACGTACATCAGGGTTACCATCAATGGCTTTCATCCCAGGTCATCAACGCCAAGGTCACAGTTGCTGGCTCTTGCCCATACTCTTGATAGCATGATTAGTAGTTCCTGCTTGGTGGCGTCCAAAATGAATCAATCGTTGCCTAAATGAACGGACCATCCAGTCAGTTTTGGTCAAAGGATTCGGTCCGGAAGAGATTTTTTTTTTTTTCAGACTCAGTTGGGCCATGCCCCTCTCTTCCGGAAGAAGAGATGGCAAGGTAGGAAAAAAAAATAAGGAAAAAGAAAAGAAAAACAAATCTCGACCTCCCCGCCCCCAACTCCACACTGACCTTGGATCTGTCTAGTCCGCAATCTGCAATTTCGCCGTTGGTTCACGGAGAAGTGGAAGTGAGAGGGACAATAGCCCGAGAAGAGAGAGACCCTAGTGCCAACTGGTCTGTCGCATTGCAGGGCTGCGCGGGACGCCAGCCCTGCCAGGCTGGTCTGCCCTTTTGCCGATGCAGCTAGAAGGGGCGTGTGCGGAGAGGTGCTTCCAAGGCATGTGGGTACGAAGATGTGATATAATAATAGGTATTGATGCTGGATGCGCGCGAAGCCGTGAAACGGAACGGGTGCCGTCTTTGCATGACTGGTAATGGCCACCCTCGCCTTCCGTCGCCACTGCACCGTCGACATCAGGCTCTCTTGCAAGGTCGCAATCAAATAGCTGCTGTCCGCCCAATCCACGATTCGTGCCCTCTGCCGTTCGTCCCACAGCAGCCACAGCAGCAGCAGCAGCAGCATGGGGTCAGGTAGCACCAAACAAGCCCACTGCAGCCGTCGACCTCTGCAGCGAATGCCTCTCTGTGTCCGGGTAGCGCACATGTCTCCCGCTCTCGCGTTCGTCTGTGTGGGAGAATGTGTCAAGTTGACACCTACATGATCCATAAAACCTGTGCAGTGCGTCCCGAGCCCAGACGATGTGGGCACGCCAATCCACAGCGATTATTGTCTTCGTGATAATGCAGGTGCCATGGCCGTCTAGGAGATTGCTGGATATGCACGTGGGCGCACATCTTGTTGTCGAACAGGATGAGCGCGCTGCATGTACAGTATGTATTCCCCCCAATTTTCCGCGTCCCCTTGCGGAAGCTGTCCGACAACGGCAAGTCATGAAGATCACGGTTACTTTGCACATACAGTGCTTGTTTTGCGTTGCAATTGTCCCAGATGCTGGAGGCTGTGCGACTCGACGTCTCGTCACGTAACACACATACTCGCTGGCCTTGATGGGATGTTGTACAGTTGCATTCCGCGCGGGAAGTGAACCAACCTCCCCGATCTCTGCACTCTCTTGACAGTCGCTCTGGTGGGATTCGGAAGTTGACCTAGCGACGTCGCGGTAAGAGGGGGCTGGCCGGGTATCATGCCATCACACATCTGGACAATCCACCAGGGCCCCGGTCTTGCCTGCTGCGGCCTGTGGCCAGTGATGACCTCACTTCCATCTTTTTTGGAGAGCGATCCGCAAGCCTGTATCATACAAGACCGCTGGGCTCGTCCTCGCGCGGCAGAATTTTCGCAACTGCATCTATGCACCTCGGAGGGAGCATGGCACAGTTGCCGGCCCAATGCATCCCACACCCAGAGACTTGTACATGTATTTGCGCGGGTGCAGGCATATCCTGGTTATGTTGGAATAGGTCGCTTCGGACAAAGACAAGGATGCAGCTTTTCTGGCCAGCTGGCCGCGTACCGCAATGTGCTGTATGTATGCCCACGCGCATACCGGCGCAAACCAGTCCATTGTGCGTCAGCAGGAGACCAGCCTGGTTGGTGTAAAATAGGAGACAGAAAGCGTGCGGCACTTGCATGGCCCCGTCTCTTCGTTTGTAATTGACATAGCTGCCGACGCTGCATGGCGTCCCGACGCAACCAGGCTTTGGGGCGATCGATTGGCCCCCTCCCCCCTCCCATCCCTCATCTACTCGACACAAACGTTGTGCATCAGAATGGTATAACCTTCCGAACCCTTGTGCAGTCTAATAAACCGCCACATGTCGCGCTTGCCACCGCGTGTCCAATCAACCCGGCGCATTTCAGTCATTCAACCACGGCATGGCTAACTGTGGCACGTCGACTCCTAGTGCCACGTTGCAACGCTCACAGGGCTGTGGCCAGTAGAGACCGGAGAGGAATGAGACCGGCCAATCAGTCTTCCCTGACGCAGTAGGCGAGGAGAGAATGTGGCCCCGACAGTCGCACAGAGGCGGCCGAAAAAGAGCAGCACAAACCCCCAGCTCGGCCGGGCGTGGTGGTGAGATGTGTTGACTCCGACGGCCGAGAAGTCACGGGATGACGAGGGCTACTGTATGTATGTACGCAGAAGGGGTGGGGTGATGGAGGGAGGAGGGGGGCTGGTCCTCTCGATCAGGATGGCACTGCGACCTTGCCCAGGACATTTGCAGGAGCGAGCTGATGATTGAGGGGGAAGGGAGAAATAAGGAAAAAGGGAAGCGTTTGGGGAGAGGGGGATCTCGTTCTTGATCCCACGGTGGGAAAGAACGAGAGGAACTCTAATGCTCCTTCCGTTGCTGCTTGGACGCGACACATCCCGTCTTAGCGCTGGCGGGTATCGCGCCATACACAGAGTAGCAGGCTGCAGATAGGTGTGCGTGTGTAATCCGTAGTGCGAAGCCGCTCCTCAGCTGGCTCCTGCTGATTCGGCCGACTCGGACTTGGGCTGTCGCGCGGCGGATAACATCTGACAGGAAAGGGCGCAAGAGACACGGAGCAGATTCTGGTGCTTATGCTCCGTCTATTTTACCGTGCCACCCGAAATGTCGAACACTGCATGCGCCACCGAACACGCAGCGCGGATGCGATGTCGTGCTCACAGGGAAAGCGAGCAAAGCACAGGAGCGGCAGCCAATGAGCCTGCCCTGTGCTTGTGTATCGGCGGACTGGAGAGCGGGAAGGCCATCGTTCCAGAGACTTACTTCGGACGGGATCTCCAAAGTCTCGACTTGGCTCAGCGTACACCTGCTACGGACACGCCTCTTTGCGAAGAAGCCGGTTTGGACCCACTCACGTACATGCAAGGAGCTCCCTGGGCTTCTATTCTTCTGGAAGATTTCCGATTCAGGAAACCGGCCGGATCCTTTCATCCTCTCTGTCCCAGCCGCGAGCATCGGTTAATCTCCAGGCCGCAGCTTCATCATTTCTTCAGGCGCGACTGCACGCTAGCTCCAATTTTTGAACCGAGGTCATTCCACTCCGCCAGCCGAGCAGGACTTCTTGTTCAGCAAGTCGGTTGACAGAACACGAATGGGGCTGGAGCGACCTCGAGAAAGGTGAGGTCGTGCTGGGCATATGGCATTTTCCTTCAGACCTATTTCTCCTCAGCAGAATTCTGCTTTCAAAAGATGATGGTCGTTCTTTTCAAGGGGACCCGACTTGCGTTCATAGATAGCGGTCATGATGAGCAGAAGCTGAACTGCGCTTTGCGATACCTTGGCCTCCCATAATCTGACATAGTACATACTTTCAGAAATCTTGCGCCTGTGAGCACGCGCTTTGCAAAGGAAATGGAAAGTCCTCAAATCTCAGCCGTTGCACGTCGTTTGTGATTTGCGGTTTCCCGGCGGAAACCACACTCCTTGCAACCTGGGTGTGGTCGAGTGCCTCATCAATCATGCGCGGGGTACAATTAGCCAAGAGCACAGAAATGGCTCTTGCCCAACCTGCTCATGTACAATGCTACGAGGTCAATGATGCAGGATCTGCACGGGTCAGGCTGCGCGCAGAAGGGGCAAAGTGTGTCCGTGTTCATTTATCGTCGTGTAGAATCGCCGAGAGCCAATCTCTTCTGCGCAGAAGTAATTCTGGGACAGTACCGCAAAATACTTCAATTCCCCCGAGGTGCTACCGCATTTTGATAAGTTCACGTCTTGAACGACGATTGAAGGCGATGAGCAATTGGTGGAAGCCTCGTTCAGGACCACTGACGTCCGGCTCGATTCGCTGGAATGAAATACTCGACCCATGGCTGAAGGGTGTGGGGATACTGCTTGAGTCGCCAGAAACAATTGCCGAACTCTCTCAGTCGCCAAGACAGCAACCACTTCAGACCACGGAGGCTTCACGGGCGGAATGTGGGAGGAAAAATTAGACCCAACGCCGACAGCGCCCGCAGCCCCAACAAATTTGGGCGCCACTCCTTTTAGTGTGCGTGAGTGTGAGCGTCAGTGTTTGTGTGATGTGTGAGCGAGAGCATGAACATAGGCATGAGCATGTGGAGATGCATGTATGTGTAGGTGCGTGTGTGTGCGTTTATGTGCGTAGGTATGCACGCACGTCTGCACCCAAATGTGTGTGTGCGCGCGTGTGTGTGCGTAGTGTATGTATGTAAGTAAGTAAGTGTGTGTGTGTGTGTGTGTGTGTGTGTGTGTGTGTGTGTATAGTGTATGTGTATGAGTGTGCGTGTGTGTGTGTGGTTGTGTGTGTGCCAACGCATATGTGCGCGTACATATGTGCTTTACTCCCTCGGTTCAAAAGCCTGGCAGTGCGCGGATAAGTCGTCATCGGGCTGATTCGATGTTCTGTCAAGACAGGGTGGTTTTGAGGGTGGTTGCAACAACATCCCCTCGCCGCCACGTTGCTCAGTGGGGTCTTTCTAAGGGTCGGAGCAGATCTCAATTCGACAAGACGCCCGTCCCATCAACATCCTCATCTTTTCTGCCGTGCTAGGCGTCGATCAGTATGTCGTGCCCGGATACATCGCTTGGCCACTATCCTGGCTGGCCAATGAGCACTTGGTCTGAATCGAAACAAGAAATTGGTTGTACCAGAGAGTGAGCGTCCGAGAAACTTTGTTGGGAATGCTGGCCGGCGCCTGTTGAGATTCAGCCCTGACCAGTTCCCAAGACTCGCTATTGTAAGGGCCTTATGTTTGGACCGTTGTCCTGCTTGGATCACAGCTTCAGCCGCAAACGCCACTCAGAATCCGGTGTTTCTAACGTGCTTCGGTCGCAGGTTTACGGACCACGCAATCGGCGCCAACTTATTAATAATGGGCTTTGATTATTCCCGCATGACCCATCCATGCCGTAGTGTCATCCAATCAATGATGACTTTGGAAGACGGAAGACAACGGTGCAAGTCGTCCTTTATTTTGGAAAAAGAAAGTTTCCATGCCACATACCTATGTACATGACTAATGGCCAGACAGGCAAGACGGTCTACTCCATCAAGGGATCTTTCGTGTTTCTCCTGGAAGCCGCCCTTGTGTGGCGTTTATCGTCCACAGTTTGGCGAGGTAATGCCCTTTCTCGCGCTGCAGACGGTCGCTTCGCGGTTCACGAAAACCCCTACTAAAATCAATTAAGCCGTTCATGTTTGCCTTCGCATAACTCTCTTTCTTTCTTGAGGCAAATTCCATTCGCACGCATAGGCCCTTTTTTTTCTTTCCTTTTTTTTTGGGAAGGGAGGGGGGGGGGAAGAAATTCTACTCGTCCACCTTCAAAGCCCGTGTCGGCCGTCATTCATGAGACAAATAATATCAGAGGCTCGCAGCTGCGTAGACGTCTGTGAACGCCTTTTTGTCCCGCTCTTTCTTGCTTTCGATGTTTGTAATGGTCTCTCATTGTCTCGTGTAAAGGAACAAATGCTTCAGCCGTGAGTTGGGATACAGGATTGCCTAAATCATCGTCCCCCCGACTCCCGGTAGCTTGGGTCGTCGGAGCCGATGTGGGTTCGTCGACGCCGGCATACAAAATTGTCAATGACTTCTCCGTAGGACTACCAACTCGGGACTTGCCCTGGCCGCACCATATATCGGACGCTCGGAATGATAGGACCGAGAGCCTCTTACGAAGTCCTCGAAATGCTAGTTCAATACGCAGCGGACCATTCATAGCAGCACTCGGCCTATCACGGCTGTCTTCAAAGCGGCCGAGTGCGGTACGCTGAATTGGTTGAGGGGGGGAGGTGAGGGAAAGGTCTGGCACCTCGGTCGGCCCAAAGGTCCCCTTGTCCTAGGCACGAAGATATGCCAGCAGACCCAGAGGGCCAGATAATTGTTTGTCAGCAGTAGTATCCAATCGAATGATGACCGACCCATGGCCGTCGCCGAACCTGCTCTCCGCCTGAGGCGCAGCGAAGTCCTAGAAGCCAGCTTTCTCGCCTTGTCCCTCTGCTGTGCGACCGAGATTTTGCAAGCCGGCCAAGATCTCGGCGAAGCCACCCTCTGGCCCTGCACGCATGCATACAGCCGAAATCACATTTGCGATGTACCGACGGACGGACAGCGACAGCGACCTGGACCGAGGGGGATTCCCATCTGACTAAGCAAGCAAGTCCACGGCAGAAAGTCGGCATGGCATGCTTTTACCCCCGCTCTGTAGACAAACGAACTATAACAAGTGAAAGGTTCAAATCCTGACAGCGCTATAGGTCCTGCTTCGCATGGCTCAGTTGCCCGCGTAAAGCAGTCATACCTACTTAAGTAGTTTCATGTTGAGGGACTGTTCCTTCGTGCTGTCTGCAAGCACGACAGGTCTGCGAGTAGCGGCTCGTCCATTGGGGTGACAGGATGTTGCCAATTAAAAAAGAACGGAAGTAACCTGTTCAACGGTAATTGCCCTTGATCCACTGGCACTCCAAGTTATGGAGAGTATCCTGGGATTCAATGTCTTGTGACCTGCGGCTTCTTCCCTCCTTTCTTTATCAAGTACGGGACGGGCCCGGCTGATGAATGGAGTTGTTTGCCGATTTTGCTAGGCAGGCCGCTTGATTTGGTGTGCTCCAAGGCAGGGGCCTGCCGCCAATTGACTGACGCCCGTAAGGCTGGCCAGGCCCATCACAGCTTGTTGGTTGCTAGGTCGTTGAACTGAGGAAGGCAAGATGAAAGAGGGCAACAACGCCCACATGGAGTGGCCCATTTAATGTCGTCCGTCGTAAAGAAATTTCGCTTGTCGCTTGATGCTTACTGCCCCTGCCTAATAAGCATGATGTACCACGAGACCTGCACACGGCAGGGTTTTCCTCCACAACGCGGGATCCCTAGCGGAGCCAAACGGATATCGAGCATGTTCTTCCCGAGCGTGGAGTCACAGGAGGCGCGCATGAACGCCTGACCTGCAGCACGAAACTCGAAATGTACACAGCGTCATGATTTGAGATTGATTGCCATTGAAGCCAAAGCTTGCGATTAAGTGGCCCCTTCACGGGCAGTGTCTCGAGTGGTGAAAGGGTGCATGGAATCTCGTTCCAACAGACAATGTAGTCTGCAGTCAGGCGAGTGTGAAACCACAAACACTAAGCGTCATCGAGTTCAATCCCGCTTTTGTCGCAGGATTATTCAACACGTCAGACTTGAAGTGATGAGAATGGCAGTCGTCGCCTGGCTGCACGGCAAGATGTACATGCGGGCATTGTAATAACCACTTCCTTGGACCATGAACATGCAAGCGGACTGGCTCTGCTCTGTGACGTCCTGTTGGAAAGAAAGACGCACATGCATCAGCTGTCACTCGTCCAGCAACACACTGGCCCTCGTTGACATCATGGCTGATTTCACGCACAGGCTTTGGCTGCACAGCGGCACACAATCTTAAGATGGCAGGCGACAGTGCTCTGTTGCTCTGTCAATGGCTGAATCCTGGCTTCCGCTAAAGTAATTGCCCTGTCCATTGGCACTCAGACCTTGGTTGCACGACAAAGCTGAGCGTCAGAACTGAGTTGAGCCAGGGTCCACTGCCGCATTTGGCAGCTGCGGCAGTGGGCTTGATGGTCTGACTTGCGAAGCTTTTTCCAGGGCCACTCTTGCAAATGGTCTCTGACGCTATTGATATGAGTAAGCGATTGAGGTAGGGCCACCAGCACTTGGCAGGCCAAGACCGAGAAATTCCGGGCGGGATTCCGAGGCCCGCATGCAATGTCGTTGACTTTTCAGAGATCTGCCAGACGTCGTGACCAAACCGAGAAGCACCGACTTCAGTCACTTTTTGACGTTGACTGCGCCTGCCTCGTGATTCTGATGAGAGCCTCCGAGCAGAGCAGGAAGTCGCTGTCGCGCTAGTAAATGCACGCCCGAATGACCAACCGCTTGGTCGATGCTAGTACCTACTTACTTTGACAAGAGAAAAAAAGCCCGTGCTCTATAAGGCTCAGCGAGGAGGACGGTATAGACTCAGGTGTTTTGAACGGAAGAATAGGGGCAAAACAAAGAAGAAGGAGCCCCAAAAATGACTTACGCCGGGATTGGGGAAAGACGATCGCATGACTGCTGCATGCGACACACAAAACATGGCAGGAGCGGAGCACCGTGGCGGCCCAGACTTCTCAGCTGGAGTACGAGTACTACCTGCACACGACCAACGACCTCACAGTCGTAGATATTCGACATCAGCTGTTGTTTGGAAATCTTCCATTGCCAATCACACTGCCTATTGGTGCTTTCTCGGACAAGGGCCTCTACGCCGATCGCTCCGCTAGGTATTGCCAATCTACTTGTGAGGGCAAATCAAGCTATGCTTTGATTGCTGATTGGTGACCCGCCACAGCACACTCAAAAAAAGGATGGATGGCTGCACTGCGTAAGCGTTGTCTTGGAGAATTGTGATTCGCCCGCACCCGTCTGGATTGACCAAAGTTACTCCTCCCAAGGAGAGTGTAGCCGCTAAGTAGTGATGATTTTCTCTCGCTCGAAGCGGCTGGTCAGATAGGAGAGATCAACTTGACGCGAAATGCTTTGCAGCCTATGCAAGATCTGGTATGCTCCCCGACTGAACCCCCTTCCTGTTGATTTCCATGGCTGTCCCTGAAACCCCATCGGGCAGTAGGGTGCGAGCCGGTGTTGACGTGTTGTATGGACTGGCCGCTGAGGGCAACTGGGCTAGACTGATCTGCGTTATAGGGCTGACGGACGACTGCGGGTCCTTCGTTGAATAGCCTACTTAAGTACGTGTGTACCGGCGGAGATCGGTTGGTCAGAGTGCAGAGCCAGCGAACGCGGGACTGCGGCCCCAAGGGGGCCTAGGCTAAACGCTCAAATTAAATGAGCCCCAATCAGAGGCTGGCTTTGCCCTATAGCAATTGGCTTTTCAGCTGGCAACGGGACGGACGAGTCGAGCCAAGTGAACGGTTCGTCGTCGCCGGCGCCTTGGATTCCCGCGGCATCTTTGAGTCAGGCACTCAAGATTCAATCATGTACATGCTGCACATCTCAGTTCGAACCCAGCTGGCCGCCCTCGCCCCTTGGCCGCCCTCCTTGTCGCAGAGCGAGAACTTTTGCACGCTGCCAGATTGGCTCAGACGGCTAAGGCGCTCGGTGGTGTCGAAATGTCGTCCGATGCATTACGTACAGTAATTGATCCCCAACCTTCGGCTCCGATTGTGAGGACCTTGCCCCGCTTCTGCTATGACCCTCGGAATCTGATTTGATTGAAAATTGTGCGGCCGTCCAAAACATCCTATGACCCTGACGTGCAAATTGGCACACACCATTATGTCTCTCTCTTTTTTCTCGTTTCGCAAGGACAGGGCATTCAGAGACGGGAGTTGGTTGGGGTGTCCCATTTCGTCGGGACCGTCTACATACCAGGTCCCGCGACTCTACGATGTCTTCTTGTGCGACCATCAGCGCCCGATATCCCACCACTCAAAGTGCCAGCAGTGTGCGCCGCCATCAGTCACAATCAACATCGTGATGAGTTCACCGCCTACGGTTAATACGATTTTGGCCAGCTTGAGGCACCGTCGGCCGAGCCTGCTGACTTGCCTCAACTGCTGACTGCTTCGGACCAGATACTTTGAGGATTGAGGAAAGGGCTGCAATAAAAAAGAGAGAGGAAAAAAAGAAAGTTCTCTGTTTAGGCGAGAACACTCGTCAATTCGTGCCTCCTGTGCGCCGGGTTCTTCCGTATGCCGAATGCCCGCGGGCCCAGCAGAGATCACACTTGCTGCCGTTGGCCGGCTGGAAGTCAGCGCTGATTGAACTGCGTGATCTGCTTCTCACTAGATCTTTCTACACATGGAGTTTCGAGTTTTGACTGCCGAGGCTGGGCCATCTATAAAACAGGTTTATGGAGCGTCGCAAAGGTGTCCAGGCTGGCTGAGGTGCGAGCCATGGAACTGTCGTTTACGCCATGTCCGATGATCATCGCCATGTCCGTGTCGAAGGCGTCCTGCGATGGTGGGGCTGGCAGTTGCCCCTTCACTGCGTCTCATGTCGCGGCCGGACGAACAAATCACAGCTTTAGCTCTAGGCACTCATGTTTAAAGAATCAATCGTCGTGCCAGATGTCATCAGTTCTCGTGTTTGTTCGCGTGCCTTTTGTCTTGACAAATATTGGCTTTACAGAATGGAAATCCATGCCGTTGAAGGCAACCAAACTGTTAAAACGTTATCGGGACTCGAGAGTCACCTACTTAGGCGCTTCCTCAGGTCGGTCCGTACGTGATGCAGTGGTAAGACCCTTTTGTAGCCGATTATTCATTAGTTTCGATGGGCGCGCCAGCGGCCGCAGCTTTTGGGAGGGCATCTTGAGCGGCTCAGAAAACTGTAGTCAGCAGCCAGCGCAAACAGAAGTAGTTGATGAGTAATTTCACGGCCGCGACTGATTTACGAGCTCAATGCCAGAAGGCTTGCTAGCTTCTGCTCAACCGTTATCGTGTTGTAGGCGGCTTTCTGTCGCATTGCAGATGGGCATCTTGGCAACAAGGGTTCTCGGCTGCCGACCGTCCTTGGGCGTACTGTTGGCACAGGCGGGAACGAAAAAATGTGAGCGACACATCAATTTGCATCTTGCATACCATGTACGTACGTAGGCGCTGATCTGGATACCAGGCCCGGTCGGCATGGCGTGTCGGGAAACGTCGTGACGACAAAGGCAGACAAGCGTCCATTGGAAGGGCTGAAATGGCGGCCTTGGCTCGATTGTCACTAGAGGATGCCGTGATCGGCCTTGCCCGGTTTGAGCGAGTGAGCTTCCAGCACCGAAGCATCTGGCTTCGCTTCGCTTCGCTTCGCTGTCTTGGGCATCCAGGCCCGGGAAAGGTACCATCCTACTCCCTCGGCCCCCTAACCCCTCCCCCCCGCTGGCGTCCGCTAGGAAGCTATGAATCGAAGAGATAGGGAGAGCAATGGGCTAGGAGGCGGAATGACAGCGCTCTGGTCCCTCTATTCCGCTCAACGCTCGACCACCAATTTATGCACACCGAGCACGAGACATAGTCTTGCCGGGTTTTTTGCATTTCAATAGCTCTCACGTCGCCACTGACTCAGGTTGGTTCCGAGGCGACGTGTAGGCGTCCGTGGGCTGATCCAGGTGCTTTTTGCGCCTTCGCCTCTTCCAAGTCTTGTTCCCATGAGCGTCCGCCCCCTCCATAGACGTTCGACGAGTAGTAGCGTTCGTTCCGGACTGAAGGTGGCATCATGGCACGGCAGGCTGTTCAGAGCTCACGCCGTGCATGAAAGGTGTCCAACTCAGCACACTGCGCCGGACTCTATCTTATGCACCGACCGCCCGGCAGGCCTGTCACCTTCCCTTTCGCCGAGCAAATCTTTGTCAGAGAAGGGGACGTCACCGCTCCTCGATTTAGTGTATTCCTGGCTGCACGATGGTCCTGTGGCTGAGCTGACTCCCCATCTGGAAAACCCGGCCTTGAGGGGGGGAAAGAGGAAATAATAATAATAATAACAAAAACACCAGTCTGTTTCGCAAAGCATGCACTGGCAATAGTATGGGATAGTTCGCCAGGAGACGGAGATGTCTTGCCACACATGCGGCCCTGCGATTCGCCCACCGTGCAGCACCACTCAGCATCACCTTCACTGGCCGTTGACGTTCAGATGCAGGCGATTCGCTAGCAATAAACGTCGGCGGCGATGTTGGCTGAAACACGACGACAGCCATCAAACGTGATGCTCTACCAGAGTAGAGCTTGCATCCTGCCGCGAAGAGCAGGAGCCACAAGAGGAGAAACGGTTTGGGCAGCTCCGTGGTGCCCATGTTCGTTTTCCCCTCCTCCCACATTGCACACCGTACACCGTACATGCCGACTAAGATATCTTGAGCAGGTGCGTTGGGCCAAGTTCGGGTCGCATGGGTTGAGAAGTTGGCCGATGTCGACACCACCCATTGCTGCTGTTCTCTCCCACTGACAGATTGGGTGAGATCTATTGAGTACAAGTGGACTCCAGGTCTTGGACCCGGTCAAGTGGTGTCTTTGTTTTTTTTTTTTTTTTTTCCCTCCCTTCCCTCTTTTTCCAACCTCGCTTGAGGCAGAGCTTGGAGGGGGTGTGCGTGGTGTGCGTCGGTACGAAGCCGCTTGTACTGTACTTTGATACCTCGGGAACCCACGCCTGCGTCCCCAGTCCCCTTCTCTTTGCTGCGGCCACCCCCCACCGCTCGTTCTTGGCGCCCCCCTTTCCTCCCCCCCGCCCATTCTGTGGTCGTCGTCACCCTTGACCACTAAAATCTCCACACTCAGTGTCGAGCACTGGAGCTAACAAAACCGTCCAGAATCCGCAACAGCCAATTCTTGGAAACCTTATTGTCCCTTTCACTTATACCCGCACCTGCTCCTTCCCTGCCCGGGGCTCATTCTACTCGTGTCCTCTGGAGTCATTTGCAGGGTTGTTGGTCGTGAGCCTCGTTGTCTGTTTTTGTCTCTTGTCTTGCCTTTCTGTTCTTCCTTCCTTTTCTCATTCATCTTTTCTGTCCACCATTTTTTTAGTCCCGAACCTCTTGGTGCAGTGCAACATCGCAGCCTGCGTAGCTGATCCGCTCCATCCACGTTGTTCAGTCGAGCTGGACCAGGACTGCGTCGCGATTGCCACCTGGGACACCTTACTCAGATTTGCGGTACAGCTTCGCCTCAACTTTGACGAAGACGAGGCGTCCCCTGGCGGGCAGTCCATCCATCAATGACGGCATACGTACTGTAGCCCGTTACCGCAAAGCTTATTCGCTGCCAGCTCCTGCCTCCAGCTTGCCGTGAAAAGTCATCTCCGTCACTGCGTCACTTGGTCGTGCGAGTGCGCGGATGATTGAGAGCTGAGGAAAGGGACTGAAAAGCCAACAACTCTCTAGCCACTATGGCAATGCCACAATGTAGGGAGCCTACTCCCAATCTGCCTAGCATCATGTCCTCTGGTCTAGGGCGCTACCGACTTCGCAACGACATGCCATACTCCTCAAGCTCCGCCATATCAATACCTGGGGTTGAGACACAAGACGACGTGGTGCCACCACCGCTACCGCCGCCTCGACACCTCCCGTTTCTGGAGCAGCCCGAGCAAAGCAACAGGAAGACACGGGAGCCCAATCATTCATACTCGTCGTTCACAACAGATTACGGCAGTATGCGCTTCCCTGCGGAAGAGAAAGCAGAATTCAAAAGGAGAGACACAATCAGCGGCAATCATGCTGATGAGGGCTACGCAAGCTACACGGCTTCTGAAAGGTGAGCTCGCCTGGCAGACTTCTGATAAGCAATGAGGATGCGTGTCGACACATTGTCTGACTGAGCAGGCGCTGATTTGTTGTCACAAGGTCTCGAGAATCACGGCCGGCAGGCTACTTGCACCAGAGCAAACTCTACTTCCAGACGGCAGCCGATCTGCATTGCGATAATATGAAGAAAAAGCTCGATCGCACACTCGACCGATCTCCACGATCAATGGGTCTATCAGTTCTGACAGAGCAGGTGCGGCGGCATCCTGAGCAACGTGGCTCGTCGCTGGCCATGCCAGTGCAGCTTCCTATCCACAGCCGCTCTGCGCTCGGCTCGCCGGCTAGATTCCCTGATACACCTATTTTCTCCGCAAGTTCGCCTCGCTCGGCGCACGTTCGACACTTTCCCGGCGACTATAGGGCAGCTAGAGACGGCTCTGACTATGATTGCTCTCCTGTCTTCCGGTCGCAGCGTAACAATAGTGACGATACGACCTCCACGTATGGCGGTTACGGCTTCACTGGCGTTGAGGACATGGAAATCGACGAGGCTATCTCCCCCAAACGACTCCATCCGGAAGAGTCATTCACGGCGACAGGTCACAAGCGAAGAGCTGCCAGCCCTCCGAGCGCCGATCATTCTACGTATTTTGTTTCAGCTGAAGCGGCTCGTCGTGAGGGGGCTCCACGCAGTTCTCCCACTCCTCGATTAACTGTTGTGCCACAGATGTCGGCTTCTTCGATGTCCTCAATCGCAATTTCTCGATCTAACTCGTACATTTCTACCATGTCAATGGCTCCATCGAGTGCGACAACGGCGACATCTCTCGAGCATGGCCTTCCTGGTACGATGTCTCCCGGAACCATGTCCCCAACGTCGTGCAGCTCGCCATATACGACTCCCGCATCTTTGAACCATAGCCCTCGGAATTCCATCTCGGGCAGGTCAAGCGTGCATGGACGTGCTTTGGTAGGTGTCAGCCCCAGGAAAATCACGGACCTCCAAAGGCTGCCTAGTACGAAGATGCAACGCCCGTATATGTGCGAGTGTTGTCCCAAGAAACCCAAGAAGTTTGATACTGAGGAGGAGCTATTGTAAGTAACCTTTCCTTGATTTTCGCATAGTAGACGGCAAAGGTAGGCGACAAAGATTGTGCGAGAGACTAATTGTTTCTCAACAGGATGCATGCTGCTGAAAAGCAGTACACCTGCCTCTTCTGTGGCAATCGGTTCAAAAATAAGAATGAGGCTGAAAGACACCAAAACTCGCTTCACGTGAGGCGTCACTCTTGGTCTTGCTCCGCTTTGTCGGGATACGATCGAGCTTTTCACGATTCGACGAGCTGCCCCGGTGAAGCAGACACTTGTGGATATTGCGGGGAAGAATTTCCTCGCTCTGGCAAACCTACTGGAACCAGCACTCTGAGAGGTGGCGTGCACAAACATTCGACAGAGCAAGATTGGGATGACAGAATTCGACACCTACAGGAGGTCCACAAATTCCGGGAGTGCAATCTTTCCAAGAAGTTCTACAGAGCTGATCATTTCCGTCAACATTTGAAGCATAGCCATGCTGGCAGCAGCGGCAAGTGGACGAACATGCTTGAGAATGCATGTATGATTGAGGAGGAACCCAGCCCGCGCTGAACCAAGGGAAAGTGGCTCCGGTCTATTTGGATCTAGCGAAATCTTGCGTGTCATTACTTTCGCAACCCTTGAAACTTATGACGTGATGAACTTGTTTCTTTGATGTCACTTGATTTTGAAAATTTGGACGCGGCGTTGGTGCAGAACATGCAATGTGCACAGGAAAAGTGAAACTTGGCGCACACGAAGATGTGATGACTTTGAAAGAGTCAAAGAGAAGGCCTTGGAGCTGGTGAACCCTGTGCGATTGGACCAGGCTTTGCGAAAGCATAGGACTGGACCAGAGGGGTAGAGAAAGTCTGGTGGAGAGAACTAGTCAGATTCCTGACATTTAACGGCAATCCTTCGCGAACAGCGACTGGAAGAGGAATGGGATTAAGCATCTGCTTGCGCTTCCATGCGGCAGGCCCGTGCCTCGTTTCACAGCGACAGGCAGGCTTGGCGCTGCAAAACCCAGTTTCGAGATTGCACATTGGTGCCGACCGTCCGAGAGCTAGGAGAGGGGGGTTAGGGAGGAGGTGCGGCATGAGAAATTCAGAGATCTGGACCAAGCCATATTAAGTTGCAGTCCACTCTGGCATGAAGCGAGACGTATTTGGTTGGATTGAAGTGTGTATGGACTCAAACGTATACTGTATGTGTATGTACGCTTGTCAGCATGACATGCTGACGATGCGGCTTCAACCCAAAGAAAAAGCAAAAAACTTTAAATATAACGAGAAATATTGAGCACCGCCGTTGAGACGGCTCAGGGCCGTCGATTCGGATTAGTCGTGTGTTTTCGTGTTTGCATCCTGGCTTGGCTCGTCGCAATCATACGTGAAGAAATAGTACCAGTCCTGTGCTGTGCTGTGATACATGTGAGCGATCTCTGATCTTGACATGAGGCAAGACTTTCATTTTTAGTTTATTCCCCTCCCTACTCAGCGCTAGTTCCCAATTGCTTTGGGACACGAAGCGACGTACCGGTGATGACGTTCACAACTCTGGGCACTGTCACTTCCAGGGCGTTCCTTCGGCCATGGCTTGTGCCGTTGACTGGCTGGCTAGCGAAGATATTTGGCGGTTAGAGTGAATTCTCAGACCTATGCGTCACGACAAAAGTGGTGGTATCCCAAGCAAAATTCAGACGAAAAGACGAGGGACGTTTTTATCGTTATAGAGTTTTTCAAGTGTCCGCTGTTGATCGCCCCCAGCTTCATCCCCAAGAGGCAATTGCACCTTTCTGTTTTCTTCCTATTCCATGACTGAATTACGAATAACAAAGTTGTCTATTCGGGTTTCATAGCCTTTGCGAACACATTCCAAGCATCACCATAAATACACTGGTGGTTGATTGGCTGCGGTGGTGGCGCCCTCGTTCGGGTAAGGTGACTCTGATCAGTTTGCCGAGCCAATAGATCTTGGCTGTTTCTTTCCTGCTGAGATTCCGGGGGGGGGGCGGAGGGGGGCGCAACGACTGGCAGCAGTGTACTTTACGTAGCGCCTGGGAATCAGGCGGCGAACGGGCGGGCGGGCGGCGGGGCGGACGTGTGAGCGATTTGGCTTATGTCAGTAAGACAGCACACGCACGATACTCGGAGGGCTTCTCGTTAGTCCCTTAGTGTGTGGCATAGGATGGGCATGGTGGCGGCTGTGGCTGGGGCATGGGCGACTATCAGACGCTCTCCTTTTTTTTTCTTCTCCCTAGCCTAACCTCCTCGGTTGGCTCATCATCACTGTGCGCGACAAGAAAGAAAAATCTCGAATCGCAGGGCACGAAGAGGGAAAAGCTAACGCAAAAGCTAAAGATTACAGAGTTTGCTGCTCTCGCACAAAAGCGAAAGAGAAGCTGGATCCAGTCGTTCGAAACGAGGAAGATAGCGATTGAATTCCACTAACTGCAAAAAAGGAAAGAGCGCGTGACTTTCTGGCATAGCGAAGGACCAAGGAAACAAAAGAAAAAGGGAACGGAAAAGGCCAAGAAGAGAGGCAAGCAAGCAAACAAGGGTCTGCAAATGGCGCTAAGTCGTATCGAAGGCCCAGATAATCTCTACGTAGGAGGGTAAGATTGTTTTCCCTCTCACTCTTCTTCTTCTTCTCCAGTTCCCTCCCCCCCCCCCATTTCCCCTTTTGCCTGGGCTCCTTGAAGCTGACGGTCCTCCCTCTGCGAGAGTCTCGGAGAAAGAGAGAGGCAGCCTTTTGAACGAACACCCCCTCCCTCCAAAATCTTCTGCAAGAATTCAAAAATAAAGATAAGAAACAATGTAATCATGGTGCTGACAAGTGTGGGTTGATCCTTTCTCCCGGGGTCTGGTGACATGCAGTCTATGGGCTTTGAGGCGCGCAGACAGTCTTATTGAAAGAGGCATCACGCATATTCTCAGCGTCGTGGGCTTCAGCCCCGACAGCTTAAGGAACTTAAGGGACGAGCCTTGGTCCGAGTACGGGAAGCAGTTTCGCCACAAGGTTATTGATATCGACGACGTGGATGACTCGAACCTGCTGGCGGAGTTGCCCGCCGCGGTGCGATTCATTCACGAGGGTCTAGAAAAGGCCAAAGGGGAACAACAACAGCAACAACAAGAAGCAGAGGCAGAAGCAGAGGAGGTGGAAGAGGGAGGGGTAAGGATACATGATGGAGGTGGTAGTAGTGGAGGTGGTGGTGGTGGTGGTGGTGTCTTCGTCCATTGCGCCGCGGGGAAATCCCGATCAGTTTCCGTCGTCATAGCCTATCTGCTCTGGCGATATCCTCGGCGCTTCGATACCAGCCTCGTAGGGCCCGCGGCGTACGGGGTGCCACGACCTCCGCCTGGACAAGCACAGACAGAGACGCAGACACAGAGCAGCATCAGCAGCAAGTCCAGGAGGGCCGCAGAGGCTGCGCTCGCCCTGATACGACAGACGCGGCCCATGGCCGAGCCTAATGACGGCTTTATGCAGCAGTTGACGCTGTGGTGGGAAATGGGCTGTCCATCTGACGTGGATGCGCACCCTGTCTATCAGCGATGGGCGTACAGGCGCGAAGTCGAGGAGCACGTCGCCGTCGGGCAAGCTCCGTCTCGGCTGCGATTCGAGGATGAGCAGCAGCAGTCGCAGCGACCGATGGACGGAGGAGTTCAAGGAGGCACTGCAGCAGAGAATCAGCAGCAGGTGGTGGTGCGTCTGCGGTGTAAGAAATGCAGAAGGATGCTGGCCTCGACGCCCTTCATCAACACGCACGTGGCCGCCGCCGCCACCACTTCGTCAACATCATCATCGTCGTCTTCGAGCGGCAAAAGCAAAGCTAAATTCCTCGGGTCTGCGCCCCCGGAGGGCCAGCTTTGCCCGCATTACTTCATAGAGCCGCTGAGCTGGATGCGCTCCGAGCTGGAACGAGGTGAACTCAACGGACGCTTTGCCTGTCCCAACACCCGGTGCGGTGCGGCCGTGGGACGCTACGACTGGAAGGGCATCCGCTGCGCCTGCGGCGACTGGGTCACGCCAGGTTTGAGCCTGCAGAGGGCCAGGGTTGACGAGGAGGTCAGGACTAATTTGGCTTCTCTCCGAAGTAATCTGGGCATCCGCATGCCTCCGGGAATTGCCCACAGTAATAAGGGCAGTGGCAATCTTTAGAGCACGACGAGGGGGAGGGGAGGTTAAAGAGCCGAAAGGGCGAGTTAATCTGGACTTCCAACATCTGCGCGCCGCATAACCCCCCCTTGCGAGTACAGACCAGACGATCACTTAGCTCACGCGTCTTTCGTTGAGTGCCAGCATCTATTGTGCGAGCCCTGCTGGACGAGCTGAGGGAAATGAGATAAACGGTGAGACTTCATTCTCAATCTTTCCTTGGCGGGCGAGGAACTATATCCCTGGGAACTTGTGGGGTGCTGAACACCCTAAGCATTCGTACTCCCAAATGGAAAACTTCCTATTGCTCTTAGCAGAGAATGGCTAATGTAGGACAAGGACAAGGAAGAGAGGCGGAGGATGGGAGTCCCATGACGTTGGCAGCAAGAACTGAGCCTTGTACTGCCCGCTTTGTTGTTGTTCTAGTCAAGCCACACGTCACGTCTCTGGGGTGGAAATTGCGTGGCACAGGCAGCCTTGTCTTGCATTCAAGCAAGAACGGGGCCCTAACATTTAATGAGGCCCCGAAAAGAAAGTTATCAAGGAAGCCGCCCCCAAAGATTTACCCCACTGGATTACCATCAAGAGATCCACCAACAGGAGTCCGTCTTGGGTCTGCTCCGTAGGAAGCAAGGGAGAGAGACTTGGATTCACCCATGAACAAAGTCAAGGGTGCATTCCAAGCCAGGACCGTTCGCTCGCGCGTTGCCTCCGTAGGTAGGCATGACGGCGTGGGCTTTGATAATACACCCCGTGATAATTCATCGGGGCATGCCCCAAAACAGATGCAGTGGCGAGAGACTATTATAATGGAATATGCATGATGCCTGACTCGTTGGTGGCCGCAGAGCAACGACGCCAGAACAAAAGACGACCGAGTGTGGACATGGCAAGAGAGGGTATCAGGCAAAAAAAAAGTCGCCGAAATTGCATGGCAAGGGTGACCTGCCTTTCCACACCCATCAGGAGAGCATCCGTTTTCTTTTTTCTCAAGAATCTGCATACGTCAAAGCTGCATCGCAAACAAAATAGCCTTGTTATCTCTTGTCGATTTCCAACCCGGGGAGGTGCAGTTCCGTAACATGTGCATCTCGGAGCCGGTTGCCCCACTTGAAATGCAACGGAGCGGCACGGGAATGCGACAGCGACGCCGATGCAACGAGCCAGCAAAGAAGAAGAAAGCGTTGTCGAGAACAAAGGGCGGACGTTGAGACAAGATTCCCGGATGCATGTGACTCAGCCATTCGACTGGCAAAAGCAAATATTGATTATTTCCCCATCCACTCGAGTAAGCTCGAGGTCCGTCACCGCTATCCCAACTCGGGTATCCGCGCGCGCGCGCGCTCCTTTCATCGTCATGATGACGATGGAGCAAAGAGAGGTAAGACACCATATATACGCCAAGACGGGAGATCGCACCGCGACCATCAGGCGGGGTTTTGTCAGCATGCCGAGTGACAGGTCGCCATGGGAGTGTTGTCCGTGCCGGGAGCCATAAGGTGACCTTGTTTTGGCCGTCCTAAAGTTCCATGAACCGAGGGCAAGATTACATCGTCTATTTTCTGTTCAATGACCTAATGCATCACTCCATATCCAGGTGCCACAGACATGAACTTGACGTCGCCCTCTGTCGTGCTGGGGCCTTGCGTCAAGCTCGCCGAAGCGGGAGCGTCTCTCGCAAGCGACGTCAGGATCCCTCGTCTGCATTAGAGAGGCTTCCGCTCGATCCTTCAGACCCACACCGTCGAGAGCCCTACCTGCTCGACCCCCGGAGCGACGGATAAGATGCTAGCGATAAACCTCCGACGATGAGCTTACTGTCTGTCAGCGGGTATGGTAGAGTCCAGCCGGGAATCCTCGACGCGAGGATTTGACCGGGACGGCTTGCTTTCGGTCTCGCCGTAGGTTATCGCGCTGAACTCCAAGTATAGCTCTGAGCCGAGACAGGGTGACGAGGCGCATATTGCGGTCCTGGAGCTATCAGGCTGGCAACTTCGTGAGAGGAACATTCTCACAAGTGCCTGGGGAGTGCAGCTTCATTGCGCGACTCTTTGCCGTAAGCATGGCGCCACTGCTTCTTCTGCCCAAAGATAGCAAAAGCTTATGGCCCCGGCCAGGCTTCATGGGTGCAGGCGACCTCCACCGTCTGCCCGAGACAATCTCGTCGGCATCGTCGGCGACAATCCTCCTCTGACCAGTTTCACGCTCCACCGTTGGGCTGACGGGCATTGTGTGCGTGTCCCCGCCCGAAATTTTGGTTTCATCCAGGGATTGAGCTCTTTGGCCAGCAATCGCACTACCACCTCGGTCAAGGCGTGTAGATTCCTCGTCCCATTGACCAACCTCCCGAATCCCGGCCATGCATCCAGAATACCACCTTTGACAACACCATCAAAGAGTACATGCTATCCAAGTACCTTTCAGATTGTCTTCAAGCACACACCCCTCCTCTTGTCCACGGCGGGCTAGTCTCTTTTGGCTTTGCGCATGCCGCATGTGCTTGTATTCGTTGGGCGCTGACACTTTGACACTTACCTCTGCATGAAGAGCAGCAGAGGCCTGTATGAGATTACAGCCTGCCGGAGGGCAACAAGCCAACGTCGGTGTCGCTGGGCTGCCTAAGCCGCGATCCATGAACGACGGCCAGGTTTGATGGCAAAAGATGCTGTTCATCCTTAGTCGCTGCTCTGATAGCCCCGCTGCCCGGGCGATCAAGGGCAAGAAGGCTCGACGGTCCATACGCTAGTATTGCAGCATGAACACTCATCTTCTCAATCATGGATCTGTAAGAAAGACGCGAAATGACGATAGGCAACGTGTCGTCGAATCAGTCGAACAGACTGCTGGTGCGCTTGACGACGCTGCCAGGACGTGCCTGATGAGCCCTGGGGAAGAAAAAAGATGGGTGCTCCCCGAGATGCCAGCGAAGAGCGATCCATCTTGTCTACTCATCGATATCTCTATGGAGTAGCTTGATTGGGGGCTCGACATTCTCTCATGCTAATTCTTACTCGCGCGCCCAGCCGCAGGCCAAAGATTCAATCGCCTGGCGCTCTTACGGCAGCCGTCGTAATGTGGCACAGCTAAGTCGACCAAACCGAGCATGATCGTCGCCTCGCTTTGCCAAAGAGGGCTTTGTTCTAACAGGACAAATCTGTGATAATGCAAAGCAGCCTGTTTCTCCGAATCGCCGCTATCCAGCGGGTGGTTGTTGAGCCTCGACAAAGATAGACCGGGATCCGAGCCTGAGACTGCAAAGAGTTGGGGACTGCTGGCCACGGCAGGTTTTCTCGTCTGGCCAGCTGGCTGAAGTCCGAATCCCAAATGGCTCGTATTGCAGCGCCGGATCCTTCAATTTTTGCGATCCTTGCGACGTCAGGCCATCGTCAAACAAAAGCAGTTCATTGTGAGGCCGCAGCAAACCTTGCATGCTATCCTCATTTACATTCCCGCCGCTAAGACTGCGGGAACTGTTGCCAAGAATCCAATTCCCATAGCGCAGCGAGGAGGTTGCACACGAACGGTGGCGTCAAGGGCCGGCACGTCAGCTTGCCCCGTCCATTCTCCTCTTCGTCAGCAATATTTCATCCTGCCAGCAGTGATCCTTACTTTTTATTTTTATTTCCAGCTGAGACAACAAAGCGAGAGGTAGAGTCCCGAATGACAAACCCATGGCTAGGTCATGACGGTTCCGATCAGAGCAAGCACCCCCAGGCGGTCAGCGGGTGTTGCTCTGCGGCAAAGGATCACCTCAACTGATATGCTCAGTCAGCTTGCGGCAATCCGATTGATGAGCTGGCAAGGTCAGACCCATTCAATCTCCGCAAAGTCAATTGGAGCTGGACCCTTGCAAAGTTTTAACGGATCCGCCGGGTTGACGCGATAAACGAAGTAATGCTCCTCTTGAGCCTCGCCAAGCAAGTGCTTGCCCACCATTGTTCTGTAACAGCGATGCATGACACACAGGAGCTTTGGTTTGCAGGACATTCACACTGAGACTCCGGCCACTAGGCGGCATGAAATTTCCGGCGCGTTGCAAATCCACGCTACAATCAAAAACTTGCTGTCGTCCCTCTTTCTGCTCGGCTTCCTGCAAGCGATCTACTTCTTAGGCAGCTCTGACGGCACGGTCGGAAAATAACCAGGCTGCGATGCGCGTTGTTTGTCTCTCTTTGCCGCTTCCACTTGACGCTTTCGTTGCAGCCTTTGCTGGTAGAATGCACTGTCGAGCCTTCAGTCGGGCTCACAGTGTTGATTAGCAGGGCTTCTCACCTCTTGAGCTCGAATATCCTCGGCTCCTCATCTGGAACATTTATTTCCTAGGCTGGTGGTGAGAAATGTTTTCAAAGACTGTAGTCCAGGTTCAGAAGTCTTAGCAACTCACCTTGGCGGACAAATCTTCCGCCTGCTTTCTTTCATCAGTTTCATCTTTCTTCTTGACTTCCTTGGCCTTGGTCTCCTCAGCTCCTTTACCATCTTCATCCGCTTTGGAGGGATCTTTGTTCTTCTTCCGTTGCTTCTCCTCGTACTCTTTTTTCAATTTCTCCTTCTCCGCGGCGAGTGCCCTCTCCCGCCTCGCCTTGACGGCAATTTCATCAATTTTAGGGCTGCAGAAATACGGATCCTTAAGGTGGGCGGGGCAAACGTAGAAGAAGTCCTGCCAGAGTCAATTCCGGGTGTTTCGATACAGTCAGTCCGAATCTTGGTTGAGACGCACGAGTTTATCCGCTGTGATGAGAACTGAGCTGCTGGGTTTGTAGCATACATCACAAGCTTTGGCAGCCGCGTCGGCAACTTTCCTATGAGTATACAGGTTGGGAAAAGGCGCCGACATTGTGAGGGGTCGACAGAGCAATACGGATGTGAGCTCAGAGGCACAGAGCCTGAGATTTATTGTACTGGGCGCTTTGCCATAGCGGGGTTCAGACTGTCCGAGTCCAAGATTGGAGACTGGCTGGAGTCACAGTAGCTCCTTCCTGCTATGCACACACCACACACTCTGGCAAGCTCTCTCCTTATGTAATCATCAATTGACGCGTTGAATGTCCCGACCATTGCCGCCCTAATGCCAGGACATCATCTTGCGTCCTTCTCAGTCGCAATATCTGTCTTTGCTCTACGATTCGGATCATTCTCAATTGACTAAGTCTGACCTAATTCAACAAAGCCACCCATGTCCGTGGTCCTCGACTCGCAGAGGCTCGGCCTCATCTTTGAGTCTCGGCCGGACATCATCGAGGGGATCAAAAGGGCTTCCGGCGAGTTGCCTTCCCTCAGCCTGATTGCGTTGCCCCCCATTGGGATTCTGACTTTTTGCGCACAGACTCGCCGGGACGGATCGCCTTGTTCAACGAGATTGCGAATCACCTGTATGAAAATGTACTCGGCAATGGCGAACCAGCTTCTAAGAGACGAAAGGTCGAACCGTCGCAAGCCGATTCGGCCCCCAGCGGACGCCAACAGCCACTACCGGCAATTGGCAATGCTGCGGACGAGCCCGTCCTCTTGCAGATCAAGGAGATATCGGTATCTGTACCTCAGAGGAAAAAATTCGAGCTGTGCCTCAGCCAGAGCTTCATATATGCCCAGATCCCGGGGACAAAGACCCCTATTCCGCAAATTATGTACGCATGGCAAGACATAGGTACGGTGCATCCATTGGACAATTGCAAACGGCTCAAAGTCATTTTGCTGACGAGCGGAAAGAATATGCATTCTATTTGCCGGTACCCGACAAGGCACAGGTTCAGCATAATTATATCCTCTTTCCGCGCGGGACCAGCTTACCATCTAAGACGAATCCTCCCACCAGCGAGCCATTGGTCTTCACTGTGCCTGCAACACCACCAAAGGAGGGTGTTATCGGGGGAGTGGACGCGGCGGCGGCCGCCGCTGTTTCCGACACTTATAAGTCACTTTTCCATTGGGCACTAGAGACACGACTGCGCGCTGCGGGAAGCACAGTTCATCTCGTATCGGCCGATCCAAACAATTTCCATAGCGTCGTGCGCCAGCCTCATCGACCAAACGAGAAAGCTGTTCACGTGAGCGGCTTCAGAGGCTCTAAAGATGGATATCTGTTCTTTCTCGAAAACGGGATACTGTGGGGTTTCAAGAAACCTCTGGTATTCATCCCCCTAGATCGTATTGCCGCCATCAGCTACACCAACATTTTGCAAATCACATTCAACATGGTGGTGGAAGCCTTTTCTGGCGAAGGAGAGCCAAACCAGGAATTGGAATTTGGCATGATAGATCAACAAGATTATGGTGGCATCGATGTGTACGTGAAACGGAACCGATTACAGGATCGGAGCATGGCCGAACAGCGGAAGGCGAAGCTGCAACTTGCCGAAAATCGCGGCGTCAAGAAAGGCGCGGAAGATGGCCAGGGCGGGGCTGAAGGCGCAGATGACGACCAGACAGAACTCGAAAAGGCCCAGCTCGAGGTTGAGGCTCAGTTGCAAGACGACGAAGACGAGGACGAGGAAGATTACGATCCAGGGACCGAGGGTGACAGCGACGGATCTGGCGAGTCAAGCGAGGAAGAGGGTGAGGGTGAGGATGAGGATGAGGGCGGAGAGACCGACGAGGGCGAGGAAGCCGATGCGGACGAAGGCGGAGAAGATGAGGGCGAAGATGAAGAGGAAGAGCAAGTAGAAATTCCGCCGCCAGAGCCGCCATCAAAGCCTGTGAAAGCTGCAAGAGCCGTCAAAGCAGAACCCGTCAAAAAGGCTGCCGCCCAGGTGCCTGTTCGTCAAGGTTGGGCAGTCATGGGGCGGTCTCGAGCATCGAATGAGATGGACTTGGACGAAAAGTTCGACGTGGCTTAGTTGGGGGGAGACTGAGGCATCTCCGTGCTCGGGCGTCGACGAGAAATGATTGACGAGCGATGTCAGAGGCAACCGTTCCCACGGAGTACAGCGCTCTGCGATACTAGTCTCTTGTGCAGTCAGTCAAGGTTTCCGTTCACTCCCATCCCGGCTGCTGCGCGGACCATGTGACGGCTCTTTGAATCGGCGATCTGACATTTCTAACACAGGTATAGACAAAAGGCAAAGCTATTCGAACTGCGCACATGTCACTTCGTCCATCTGGACAGTATCAGATTTTGAACAACAGACCTTCTCACGGGTCCTCCCAACCTTTCCCTGTCCTCCCTGATTCTCGCACATCCAAATCGATTCTGGGCGTGATCTTTTGCACAAGCCATCCAGGGGAAGAGGGGGTCACCTTCCCTCGTGCTCTTTCCGTCTGGTGAAGTCTCTCAGTTCTTCCAGTCCCGCAGTTGGCGCATCCTGCTCTTGACCCATTCGTGCGCGACAATGTCGTCGTACTTTTTCCGGCCGCCGTCCTCCCCGTCCCCTCCCAGACACGTCTCGACGACAGCGCAGGTCTCGTTGGCGGCGAAGCCCCAGAACAGGGGGATGCTGACCCTCTCGCGGCCGGACCAGTTGTGGGCGCGGTGCACGGTGCTCACGTAGCGATCGTTGGTGATTCTCTGCAGCAGATCGGCAATGTTGACGACAAAGGTGCCGGGGACGGGCCTCGCGTTGATCCACTGCCCCTGGGGGTTGAGGATCTGCAGCCCGCCCGTCTGGTCCTGCCAGAGGATGGTGAAGAGGCGGAAGTCGGTGTGGGAGCCGAGCGAGACCTGCTCGAGCGGCTCGGTGGGCGCGTGCGGCTTCGTCTCGGGGTAGTAGTTGAGCAGCAGCGACGCGTCCGGATACCGGACCTTGGCGTCAAAGTGCGTCTCGGGCAGGCCGAGCGACAGGGCAAAGGAGCGCGTGAGGGCGCGGGCGAGCGCGAACATGGCCTGTTTGTAGGCGACGATGTGCTGCTTGAACCGGGGCATGTACGCGGTCGTGGTCCCGGCAAAGTCGACGTGCTGGTTCTCGACAAAGGCCCGCACCGGCTCGGGGATGGCCGCCACGTCCTCGTCCGTGAGGGTCGGGTCGTAGCGCGGGTCGTACGTCCAGGCAAAGGATTCCCTGTGGTCGGCGCCCTCGTCCGGGTTGACGCGCGAGCCCGCGTACGGCATGTACCCGGACCGGCCGGCCGTGTTGACGGCGCAGGCCGATCTCATCTTGACTGTCTCGTCCTGCCGGAAGAAGTCGAGCGTGGTCTGGTGCGCGTCGCTGATGACCTGCTCCGGCACGCCGTGGTTGGCGATGTAGAAGAAGCCAATGTTGGTGGCGGCGGCGGCAATGTCCCGCGCGACTGTCTCCCGATCCGCGAGCGACGGGCTGTAGATGCGGGCGATGTCGATGACAGGCGTCTCCGAGGGCAGCGCGTCGCGCGGCGGCGTCTGAAGGACGTTTCGGGTGACGGGGCCTTGGCCGGAGGCCAGCCGGAGCTGGACGGTGAGAGGCTGCTCAATGGTGGTATGCGACATGATGAAGCCCTCGTTTTGTTTCTTCGTCTTTCCTCTCTGTCTCTGTGTCTTGCTGTCCCTCGCTCTGTGCTTTTTCGTCTTTCTCCCTGTCTCTCTGTCTTCCTTTCTGTCTTATACAGTCAGTCAAAAGGGTCTCCTGCTCTTTTCTTTCTTTGTCGACGATGCGCTTTGTGCTTCTCCCGACGACGGGATGAGACCATCAGTTATAGAAAGAAAGGAGTCAACAACAAGGCAAAAGGCCAGGAAAGGAAGAGGAGGACCAAGAACGGGATGACGTGGGTTGCGCGCCATGTAACCCCTTTCTGCAGATAAGACGGCATCGAACGGGCTGCAGGACGCTGAAAAGCCCTGGAGCGTTATCGATCACAGGCTTGGCTCCGCGTGGCCCCAGAGAGGACGGCTGCCGGCTGGCTCCGGGGGCGATATCTACAAACAAAACAAGAGAATGAGAGGACTTGGCAGTCCATTCAGCAGAGATTCAGTGCATACTGTGATAAGCAAAAGTGCCACGGACTCCTGGCTTCGAGGTTGCACTCGCCTCAACAGCCAATGAGCTCGAACCACGCACGCGCGAAGACCTGAAGCCATTGAAAGGATCGTCCACTTGTGTTTCTCTGTGCTGCCAACGTGGAAGACGGCGCACTCCGCGTTTTTCCCCCCAAATCGGGGGCAAAGAGGGGAAGGGACGTGGTGGCGGTCCCGGATGCAACCTCAGCAGAGTTGCGTGTGTGTCCGTTGCGTATGCGTATGCATATGCTTCTCGGCACGAACGTGGCTGATCTCGCATCTCTCGGGATCTTCATCCTTCTCAATTCCCAGGTTTTTCATTCCAGCGCGGGCTGTTCTTCCCCCACTCGCCGTTTATATGCTCTCGCATGTACAAAGCGTGGGGTACTCGTGTGTGTGTGTGTGTGTGTGTGTGTGTATTTGCTACTTGGCGTATAGATGTATGTAATTCAAGACTTGTTGCCGCCGCCCTTGAGCGGCACGTCGTTGCTATTGCTGCTGCGACTGCCCGAACCCTGGCACAGAGAAGCAAAGGTCTGCGGCAAGTCAGTAAAGCTCGTGGGCCTCGTTACACACGGCTTTCATGAAAGTTCTCTCCCTCTCTGTTCTCTCAATCCGTCCCCTCACGCACGAAAGAAAAGGGAAGGGTGGGAGGGAAGGCCTTGCATCCAGCGAAAGCGTAGTCTGGTCTCTGGTCACGCCATGACGGGAACAGTCAAAAGCCCATTCCATTCCTTGTCTCCTCGCGGGGCCATAAGACTGCAGTCTTTTTCTGCATGGATTTGCGGCGAAATGCAGCAGCAGCTTCGATGGACGGGGCGCTGGCACAACAGAACTTGGCGATGATGAGGGCCGGTGCCGTGACCTGAGGATCACCACTCCCATCATTATGTTTGCACATCCATGTCAGCCACCATGGTGCTTGACGCCATGGCTCGCCAGATCACGGAGCACAGCTCACTTTGTCCTTGACAGTCATCGGATTGGCGCTCCTTATTAATGCGGTGCTCAGTTTGGGCATGGCTTCGCAGCCTGTGCTCCTGCGCTGTCAGAGAGTCCTCTCGATCTGCATTGCAACCATCGTCGCTCAGAGATTTCAGTCACAGCTGTTACATATTGGGTCAGGGCGAAATCGACGAATGGCCGCCGCTGGATGTTTGTTGAAAACGTGCTCCGTGGCGAGTGCGTGGGGTGGAAGAAATCACTTGTCGGTACTTTTCTATACGCAGGTCGAACTCTTGATTCTGGACCTGACCCTTGGATGGTTTGCTGATGCGGGCAGATCTTGGCTGTGCAATGAGCCCCCTGCATGCTGGTGCCGTCATGGGGTTTGGTTACTTGTCAGCGGCATACCGAAATTGATTCGACCGTCGCGGTCCGTCACTGAATTGCTGACGTGTCTCATCCGTGTCATGTTCACAGGCGGTGGATGAGAAATACAAAATGAGTTTTGATTCAGCCGTTGGCTCTTGATCAGTATATTGTATAACTGCCATCAAGATGTAGAAAAATGCTGGATGCGAGACAGTCACGTCTCCTTCGCCCTTCAACCTGTCCACCCCGCCCGGCCAGCCACACGCCTCGCCCATGCTCGCTCATCGTCGTGGCGGAGGGTTCGTTTCCAGCCAGTCAGCAGCCGTGATCTAGCCGGCACCGTCGTGCTTTCCGCTAAGCAAGACCATCGCTCGCCTCGACCCTGATCAGCGTTGCCAGTAGCATATCGTCGTCCATTGCGATGGGCAGCCGGCCTTCGTCTTGGGCCGACATCGCAACGTGGCAAGACTTCCTCACCGTCGTCCGGTCGAAACCCCCCCTCATGCCAGCAAACCTCCAGTACAAAACAGGAATACAATGCCAATGTACTCGTAACAACAGGAAACGTCTCGGTGGTATCATATGCAAAGACTAGTAAGTAGTCCAAAATGAGACCGAAAACGCCATGTCCAGAAAGACGAAATGCCCTCGTCTGATGCTCAGTACAAAACTTTTCACATGATACTCATGCCCCAACGCCTTTACTTTGGCCAAAACAAAAAGCCATACCTAACACGCTTCCATAATCACGAATGAAAACAGAAGCCAAAAAAAAAAAACACTTTTTCACCGCTGCCAACGAAGATGTCATAGGGTATCCGCGTAATGTCACGAACGCTGCGCTTCTGTGGCACGCGCGAGGGCACAAAGTGATCAGTCTTGGATCTTTCTTTAACACAGTATAGTACTGGGCATGATCGGGGTCCTTGTATCCGCTTCCAGGTTGAATTTAATGTTCTGTGCCCGTTTGACTTCGGCCACCGCCATAAATGGGTTGACCATCTTCCATTCATTGTGTCTTTTCACATGTAATGATATCCCCGCATCATCTTCTTGGATCTTTCTTTGACCCATTGTAGTGCTGAGCATAATCGGGGTCCTTGTATTTGTCTCAGGGTTGAAGTTAATGTTTTGTGCCCGTTGGACTTCGGCCACCGCCATAAATGGGTTCACCATCTTCCATTCATTGTGTCTTTATATATGTAAAGATGGTTGACCGATATAGTCTCAGGAATTCCACGATAGGCTTTGGTTGTATCTGGATCGTTCCCCGCATCATCTTCGAATGTGATGCTTGCTCCTCCAACGTAACCGATGGTCGCTTGCATCGACTGTCGTCCTCCAAGGGCGAATCGTAAGATGGCTTGCCTTTTCGCAGTTTTGTCGCCTGAAGGGACGATTGTCGGGTGTGACTGCCATCAATACGTCAAAATAACTGGCTGACGCAAGACGGTGGTTGTCTTCGCCCCTCGACGCAGGGTGGGGGACGGGTCGGTCCCCTAGACCTGTTGCCGCGCCGAGGATCTTGTGATTCTTCTCGGTCTCGTCGGCGTGGGTGGCTTCAAGGCACCACCCGCGACCTTGGTGCCGGCGCGTTTGGCACGAGTACCCTGCCCGGCCTCGAGCGGCGTTTTCCAGCTGACGCTCTTAACGCCGGCAGGCAAAACGGCCGCCTCGGCCTGGCCCGCCTGGGCGGTACCGGCTCGGTCCTGCTCTTCTTGGTGTCTGGCCAGGACCTGAGCAGGGTACTTGGCCTTGCCCTTGTTCCTCCTCGTGTTCAGTGCCGTCTGTTGGGAGAGAGTCTGCGGCTCACTCCTGACGGTGGAGGTCAAGCCGCCGCGTCGGGCAGCAGGCTTGGGTTTGGCTGCGGCTGCTGTGGGCATGGCGGGCTTCGGAATGGCAGATGGCTTCTGGGCACGCAATCTAGTAGATCTGCGTTCGCCGTTTGGGCCACTGACCTTTCTCTTTTCGCCACCTTCGTCTCGGGCTCCCTCGTTTCTTTGAGGGGAGCCAAGCCCCTCCGGGAGGTGACGGATCTTTTTGGCCGGCGGCTGCGCCAATAGCCTGCAGGGGGACTCACGATGTGGTTTCTCACCATCTGCTTTGCGCTTCAGCTTCTGTGGGCTAGGCGTGTTAGGACTCTTAGCGCCAAGAGGATTGCGTTTAGCAGGCGGTGCGATCAGAAACCCGTCACTCGTTGCGAGTCTTTTCCTGCGCCCTGAATCATTGCCAAAGTCGCTCATACGATGGCGTTCAGGGCTTTCATCGTAAACCTCCGGCGTAGCCAATCGCCTTTTTTGAGGAGATCTTCTACCGGCTGGCGTGAGCGGCTTTGCAAATGATACCGAAGGTGATGAGCTGCAGAGCTCAGGATGCAGCTTCTCTGTAGCAGGAGTGGAAGAAGGTCCCCTACCGAGTGCGTTCGATGCCTGCGGAGTGGTTCCTCCGGGTGACGATTTGCTGTCCAGTAGTTCACTCTGCGTCACACAGGGCAAAAGAGATGATTGCACGTCAGGTAAAGGCGACTGTGCGGCGGATGCAATTTCGGACCCCGATCGGTGTGTATCAGAGTCACTGAGCGCACCAAAGATGTCGGGGTTCTGATGCATATCGACATTGTGAATGTCGTTTGAGGATTGCTGTGGCCGGGATGGCGAGTCGTACGCGAACATGTCCGAGAGGCGGCCAGTCATTTTGGCCCATGAGATGGCAGGTGTCACAGGATTCAGAGGCGTGTTGGGGACCCGCGAGATGGGACTATTCGTGACCGACGGTGGACTCTTGAGCTTCTTGGCTGGTGAGCCGCTGAGTCGGTGGCTAGCCCTTCTCTTGAGTGAACTCCGGAGCAGAGGTTCGCTCACTCGTCGACGAGACTTGGTTGGCCAAGGCTGTGTGCGTCTGAGGCTGGTACTACTGCCAGGCCGAGGTGAATTGAAACAAGGTGACGCATATCCAAAGTTTATCTGAGACACATCCTTCGGGATGAAGAAAGATGTCGGCTCGAGCTTCGGGGTCGAAGCCGGTATGGACGCCACTAATCCGAGTTGTCCAGTTGTTGCCAGCTTTGGTGTTGTAGGCGCAGGAGAATGTACTGATCCAAGCGGTGAGTTCAGCTGCTCAGCTGGTGATACCGTGCCTGGTGCCACGTCGGGGATCACAGATAAGAATTCTGTCAATTCAGGCCCTGGGACAGAGGCAGTTGTAGGACTCGACATCTGATGAGGAGTGGAAGGTAGGACTTCACTCGTGAGATGGGTCGGTGAAGCTTTGGGGCTAGGTGCAGCTGCAGGATTCGACGTCTGATGGGGCGTCGAGTGTAGTTCTTCACCTGTGGGATAGGACGGTGAAGCTTTGGAACTCGGTGCAGCTGCAGGATCGGACTGCTGGTTAGGAGTCGAGGGCACGACTTCACCTGTGGAATGGAACGGTGAAGCTTTGAGACTCGGTACAGCTGCAAGATTCGACGTCGGACGAGGAGTCGAGGGTACGACTTCACCTGCAGCTTCGAGACTTGGTGCAGACTCGCCAACCAGAGCGGGGTGCGAAACTGGTACTGGACTGGATCCCAGATAGATCAGAGGCGAAGATTCACCCATTGGTTGGGATGTAGAGACTGGTATAGCACCAGACGCCGACCCAGACTCGACAGGCATGGATCTATCCCCAGCGTGAGAGCGCGGAGCTGATGACGGAACGGGTGTCGAAGGAGAGCTGCATGGCAGAATGTCGCGCACCGGGCTACGTCGCGGAGTTTCCTCAGGAATTGTATCTGTTCGTGCCGTCGTAACGGTCGAAGCGGGCTCGTTCTTAGCGGGCTCGACTTCGTCCATAATCGGAGGCAGCATTGGAATACCATCCCAGGCAACGGAATATCGCAGATTGCGAGGGCTGCACATGCGCAGGCGCGAACAATTCTGAGCATAAGATGCTGTGGCCAAGTCGATGGCGCACTGGCCAAACGCATCGCGCTTGTGTCTCGCGTTTGCGTAAATGTCGGCCAGCTGCTCGTAAGAGTTTTGGCGATGTGCACCGTAAACTCCATTGTCCGTGATTTCACTATACTTGTTGATGCCCCTCTTCATCGGGGTCATGCGCGGAGGTCCGTCTTGGATCATCCTGAGATCATGAATCTCTCGAAGGAGAGCCGCATCGGGAATAGGGAGGAGGCCATTTACGATGGACACTGTTGTGTGCGCCCGTGTTAGTACTTTCTGGCACGATCACCAAGGCAGAAAGCTCAACAGTACCTTTAGCCTGCATCAAAAGGTTCAGGATTTCGGCAGGAGACATGGGCATGCCAGCAAACCCAATCAAGCCATCGGCGGACACGAAGGGGTCGGGCTTGTGTTTTTTGGCGGCCGGTAATTCGAGGATATCTTGAACGGCACGTTTGAGTGTGCTTGTTTCACCATCGAGTTCCTTCAGCCAGGAAGGTAGTTCCCTAGGAGGATCCGGAAAGGACACACGCTTCATGATGATACGACTGTTCCCGGTGTCGTTCCTGGCGGGAAAGGCTACCGTAGGAATCCGGTGCCATGCCGGAAGTCGTCGGATAGGTCGTGGTGCGGCAAAAGCAGTGATCCAAGAGCTTGGAGCATATTAGTGAACCAGCCACCTACTTTCACTTTTTTTTTTGTCTGGTTGGTAAAGTTGTAAATTTCCCAACTTACTCGTTCGTCTGAGCCTGAAAGGCACCGGTAGAAGCATCGGCATCGGCAACGGGGGCGGGCCGATCTTCGCCAGAGGAGGGTCCATGATCGCGTGCTGGGAAGAAGACAATGAAGGAAGGAGGTGGTGTTCTGGAAGCATGTCTTGTCAGCTCGGGAGCATGAGAAGGAAAGAGCACCCTTGCAGGTACCGGACACTCACTTCAGCCTAGGAGCGAGTCCGACTCCCCAAGTCTGGGGAGAAGGCACGTCCATGACGAGGTGCGACTGCTGAATCGAAGACACTATCTTGCAAAACGGGTAGTCGCGTCTCCTCGTGAACAGGTAGCTACTGCCAAAAGGCGACGATGAGTGAGATGCTCAGAGAGGTGGGTTTGAGAGGTAACTTGGAAGCTGCAGCTTGTTGTGTAGTAAGTTTCTGCTTTCTTGGTCCGAAAAGTTTGTTTCGTGGCTGAGGAAAAAATCGCCTTTACGGTGCAAGAAGTTGCTTCCACCAGGTCGTTTGGGACGTGAGAGACATTTTGTTTACATAGGGCCCCCAGTTCAGATCAATCACCCACCACATTCGCACGCTAGTCCCAAACGGGACCACCCAGGCAACGACTTTCGTTTGTGCTCGATGGCGAAACCGTCGTACAACGCACATGCCTTGATTTGCACACGAAATATGTTTGCTCTGACTCTGTTCGTGATTCAGTCTTGTGCATCAGGCGTCTGGCCGCGTTGACTGCTGAGCTGTGTGTAGCGCAGGAAGCCACAGCACCTAGGACAGCGAAGCACTTCACGCGGATCGCGACGCGCGACTGACGTGGAATGAATCATCCACGCATTCATTGAAGGAGGGGCAGTGACTCTGGCAGAATCCCATGTGCGCGAGCTGATGACCCGGTGACTCCATCCATTGGCACCATTTTCATCACGAATGTTCTGTTCATCGCTCCGTCAAATCTTCAAAGTACAGCAATCGCCGCCTCAACTCTTTTAAGCGCGTTGAACGACTGTTCGCCGTGCTGACTCATCTCGCCAGGTTCTGAGTGGTGCAGACATGCGTAAAGTGAAGAATGTGGGGTTTTAGCGCCTCCGATAGCTGCCACCCCGCCAAGAGCAAAACGTCCATCCATCCATGCATGGCATGTCCTTCTTCAAAACTTCCAGCCGGCTCTGCTATTTGATTTCGTGTGACAATTGCACCTTCACTTAGACCACTTGTGCCGGTCATCCGCTCCAAAGCCCTCCGACTACCAAAAATGAATCGACTGTTCGGCTCCAAGCCGGGCGCTCCCAAGCCCACCCTGTCCGAGGCCATCACCAACATCGACACCCGCATAGCCTCCATCGACACCAAGCTCAAGGCCCTCAACGGCGAGTTATCGGCATACCAGGAGAAACTGTCCAAACTCCGCGAAGGCCCGGGCAAACAAGCTATCAAGCAAAAGGCTCTCAAAGTCCTCCAACGTCGGAAGGCCTACGAGGCGGAAAAGGAGAAGCTCGAGGGCCAGGTCTGGAACATGGAGCAGGCCTCCAGCATGCAGGACAATCTGAAAAACGTCATGACCCAAGTCGATGCCATGAAGACGACGAACAAGGAGCTGAAGAAACAATACGGCAAGATTGATATTGACAAGATCGAGAGGTTGCAGGATGAGATGGCGGATCTGATGGACGTTGGGAATGAGATTCAGGACAGCTTGGCCAGGAGTTATGACATACCAGAGGAAGTCGATGAAGCGGAGCTGGATGCCGAGTTGGAGGCCTTGGGCATGGAGCAAGAGTTGGAACTTGAAATGGGCGGGGCGGTGCCAGGTTTCCTACAGGACGAGGTTGCGCCTGAGTTTGTTGACGAGCCGCCCCTGGTGGAGGATAAGGTCAAGGAGGCAGCTGGCTAATGTAGAGTCGTTTGTGACAGCGCCGGCTTCCTCCCCTCCTCCTTTCCCTTCCCGTCAACATGCCACCTGAGCGATGGAGTGCCAGAAGTGTATCGACATGACAAAATTTGCACAAGCCGCCAATAAGAGATCGTATATGGCGAAACGAGACGTCAGCGGTTGTTTATTGACTTCTACGAAAACTACCCGCAGAGGCTGGCCACCTCGGTTATAAAACTACAAGGAAATATATATTCACGTGTGCATATATGTGTGTAGGGGGAGCTCCCGTTCAACGTGAGGGCGTCGAACTATCTTGAGCAACTCCTGGCCAAGGGCTCTTAGCCTTCCCTCCGCTCCAGCCATACGTCTTCCGAATGGCGGCTTCAGAATACGTGATGCCTCCTCGAAGATCACTACTTCTCGATTGTTCACCGCTCGGACTGTTTTGGTGGCGTCTTCCGCTAAGCTAACATGGTGTCTTCTTAGTCTACTGTCGCAAAGAAGCGAGAAGCTTCCTCCAGGTCCTCATCTCCATTACAAAAGTCCCATCCGACAATGATTGAAGCTTGACTACAGCACACAATCTTACGGGCATCAAACTGGAGCTTGAAGACTCGCGCCGGGGTGTTCTCGGCGGCCACGATATGAGGGTGGTGGTGATGGTGGTTGAGGTGATGATGGTGGTGCGGGGGTGGCACGAGTTGCATCGTGTGCAAATGAGTAGGCTGCGCTGTTGCGGGAACTGGAGCTGCGACTGGAATGGGAGGTAGTACTCTGCGCGTAGCGGCCTCCGATGTCGTCGGAGCTGCGGCCTGTGTTGGCTGTCCGGCGCTTGTGAGAGACGCTCTCGATGTGGCACCGTCCGCACCAGAGCCAGACAACCCGACGCCAGCGGATAGATTTGACACATGGGCAGAGCCGATAGGTGGGAATGGCGCTCTCGAAGTGGCACCGTCCGCAGCAAAGCCAGACAACCCGAGTCCAGCTGATAGATTTGACACATGGGCAGGGCCGACAAATGGGAATGGCGCTGAACTGCCCGCGAGGCGCTGCGACATGAGCTGGCGCCTCTGCACTGTGACCAGCGCTGAAGTGACAATATGCCGAAGCTGTAGACGGACGAGGGGTGACTGCTCACGCTCAATAGCGGACTGCAAGTACGTGTGGTTGCTGAGAATCGTGGGTTGCGTCCTCAGTGCTTCTGCGAGGGCAAGAGGCCCCTGGGCCACGACCTGATCAATAACTGGCGCGTACGGGCCGTATGGTCCGTATCCTGCGCTATCGACTTCACTGAGAGCTTGCGCTGTGCCGTGTAGTTGTATTGAATCCGGCGTCGGCGATGAGGTATGGGTCAGTGGTGGGAGCGTAAATGGTTGCAAAGCGGCTGTGAATTGCGTCGAGGCTGCGGAGGGCAGGGACGCTTGTCTCTGGGCCGCAGCCGCTGCCTCCTCCTGACGAAGATGATGAGCTGGCTTCCAAACTCCCTCCTTGTCTCGTCTCCAGATGATGATACTTTGATCATACGAGCCGGACACGATCCGGCCATACTTCCGCCCACCTCCGCCGCCTGGTGGCACTTTGGCCCCGAAAGCTTGCAGATCATTTGGGCGTGAGCTGCCTGCATTTGCCCTTCTAGTGCGGCAAGTCCTCCTTTCGCTGCCGTCGTGGCTGATCTCTCCGGCTTCAATGGCCTTGAAGTATTCTGCATCCACCATCTTGGCGGCGATCTCGTCTTCATGCCGACTGTGAGGCATGTCACCAAAACCCGCTTGGACCGTCCTGACCAGATGGGCATGTCCACGTAGTTGCGCGACTTTGAGGCCTGTCGCGGCGTCGAAGATGCAAACCTCGTAGTCGCTACTTCCGCTGACGATTCGTCGGCCATCAAATTCGACGCACGCAATTCCCTTGTCATGGGCTGGTATAGTTTGTATGCACACCTCGTCAGGCCAGTTCCAGACTTTGATCTGTCTGTCGCCGGACACGGAAACAATAGTCTTGTCCAAGACCTGGATTGCGTTCACCGCAGCACCGTGCCCTTCAAGGCGACCTATCACCGTCCACGGCTCTTTGACAGGCATCTGCTGGGAGAGGTCGGGATCGTAGCCATAGCGCTTAACCGGTAGACCGACAGCGGCGAACATTGTGTTCTTCGTATATCCTGGCTCTCCAAACCGCAGGGTCCGTCTGTTGAAGATCTTGATGGTCTTGTCTTTGGAAGAAGTGACAAGTATACGCTTGTCGAAGCGGACGTTCAGGACGGACTCATGATGAGCTGTCGTAATTCTCTGCATGATTTCACCTGTAGAGAATTTCCAAACAAAGACGTCGGAGTCGCTGCTGCCGGAGACAAGAATGTCTTCCTCAGGGCTCGCATCGAATTGCAAGCATAAGACTGAGCCCGAGTGGCCGACCAAAGGTTTTCGGGCCAATCGACGGGTGCGAATGTTCCAAACACGCATGGTCTGGTCCCGACTGCCGCTGACCAACCAGTTTGCGTCGAATTGCAAGGTATAGACACATTCCTGATGGCCCTCCTCGGGATATCGTGGGTGTGGCAACTGAAATGTGGTGTATTTGCCAAGCTCCCAGTTCGACTCGAGCCGCCTTCGCAAAGTGTAGAGATATTTCCAACAGATGCGATAGCTAGACTTATGAATGTCCCAGGCCCACAATCCTGATCGGATCGTTGCGTCCAGGCCGTCAGGCTGGGTAGTCGGAGGCAGGGATGGTTCCGGCGTCCCACCAGGTTCCTTGCGCTTGACACGTACGACGTCCGGAGAGCCGAGACCCCAATCCACGTCCTTGCCCTTGGAAGACGACCCGCGATCGGCACTGGTGTCCGTGGCGGCATCCCCGATGTGTGAGGAAGAGGACGGTGCGGGACCACCGAAGACACTGTTCTCAGTTGCTCTTCCATCACTGGGTCTGCTGCCGGATCGGTCCAGGTCGTGCATTTCCAGATCTCCATCTTCGCTCCTGCTGGTCTGCTGTCTATAGAAATGATCCCGGGCGTCTTGGAGGCGATGAAGATGGCCGATGGAGCTTCGCAAGCCGGCATTGATCTTGGTCTCGGCGTCTTCGATCTCCGTGGTGACGGCCTTCCAGCCCTCAAGATGATAAAGTCTCTCCCATAACTTCCTATCGAGTGCAAGCTCGTACCACGCACGACAAGTCCGGGCCACGCCGATCAGAGAGAGCGGATCGAGATAACCCAAGATCTTGAGGCATATCTCGGCGGGTAGATGCTGGACAAAATCTATGTACAGTCGTGGGTGTAGTCGTTGAACGATCTCAGCAATGGCTGAGGTGGGTAAATGATCAAGCAGTATTAAAGTGAGGTCTGAAGCCATGTGAGGGTCAGTAACAGGTCCTCATGACGCCTCAAGAACCGTTGATCGGGGGATCGGGCCCCGGACGACTTGCCTCTTTTGACAGATAGCGGCAACACGGTGGCATGTCTTGCCAGCCATGCGGGCAATTCAGCGGGCGATCGCAGAGTCGCCAGCTCAGCCGATAAGCTGTGAGGGACCGTGGGAGCTAGGGGATCCTCAGAGTAGCCTTCGTCGGGCTGCTGTGTTGGCGAGAAGGGATCCATGGTGCAGCGTTGGAGATGGCTGAGGAGCGATCAGGCCAGCCTAGCCACATGTGATAGCACGACAAGGACTCGCGGAGCAAGGACGCATGCGAGGTGGTGTAGAAAATGCAGAAAGTGGCACAGGGGCTTCAAATCTGATGGTCGCAATGCTCGAATTTGACCCAGGGGTTCTTCAGCGCATGAGGACTGACAGGCCTGGCAGCGGGCGGAATATAATCAGCGTCGAGTTGCACGGGGGTGGAGGGACGTCGACGTGTCCATGGGAGGATGGACGGCGGGTGATGTGTTGGCGGCCGAGAGTTTGCTCGAAGTCTATCCGATGTCCTTCATTCCGGCAATTCCAGGTGAGATGGACATGACCAGCACGCGTGTACGGATGTATGCGTCTGTTCCCTTGTTGCTCACCTCAAATGGCGGGCGGGCAAACGCAGCCAAGGGCCCGCCTGCCGCCTTGCCGGACGAATGAGCGAGCAGGCTGGCTGAATGGGATGGAAGGGTGGCGACAAGCTCGACTGCTAAGCAGCACATACCTAGTACCTTAGGTACAATGCAGTGACGACAGGCCACTTGTTGAGACTCGCAGCCACAGCGTCCAGTCTCGTGATGATGGAAGTCTTGGGCTCAACCTATGAGCCACTTCATTCGGTCTGCCCAAACGCCCCTCGTCTCTCTCACGACATCTCTCTTTCCTACGTCCTCTCCCTCTCTTTCAACTCTATCCTTCCTACGTACCTGGGTACATACCCACCCTCTCTCCTCATCGATGCTGGAAGGGCGGAGCGCGCGCGGGGAGAAATCAGACGCGGCCCGCCAGCCTGCAGACCCGGGACGCTGAGTCGTGAGTCGATCCACCCGAGCAGCAGTGGGCTCAGCTTATTCCGAGGACTTGGTAACGCAGATTTGATGGTGTTATTTTCCCCCTTTCTCTTATTTGACATGATCCACAAAACACAATAAAGTCGCGCGCAGACACGCGCATGCCTTCACAACATTCAAGTCGAGGAAAAAAAAAATCCCGATAGTGAGGTCAGGCGAGCTGGAAAATACACTGTACTTCCAGAGTGTACAAAACAGGTATCTGGATCGTCTCAACTGGTATCGTTGTCTCTTCCAGGTACTTTGCAGTGCTAGACTGTCGTGTATTATTCTTGGAACCGCCGCCCGCGTCGCCCCCGCGAGGACATAACAGACAGCACGTGCCTATCGCTCAGTCAGAACGAATATGAGGTATGTAGCATACATAAGCTACGTTGAGAAAATACAAATTTCTAAATATACAAGTTTTGGTGAGAAATTAACGATTTTTCGAAAATACCTGGACCTCACTGCACGAATCTCGTCTGGCTGATGGGATTCCTATAATTGTGGACGACCCTCGCAGTCTCCTTAGAGGATTGATTATGGTTTTTTGGTCATCGAATCTTCCCATTTGGGGGGGAAAAAAAAACATGAAAGCAAAGGCAAGACTTCCTGACAGCCAATCAAAGTATCCCCGGAAAGTTCTCACGTGCAGCTCTGCTGGCGGCCACAATGACTAGGGGCCGCAGGAACAAGGGTCAAAGTGCAATCAAGTGTGCGTACAAAAGGGACTTTGACAATATGCTGGCCAATCTGGAAGCGCTTGTAGCCCTGGGTTTACACAATGAGGCTATTCTCGAGTTCATCAGCAATATCAACTCCAGTCCTACCCGGCTTCGAAGGTGTGCGGTGAAGCGTCTCGGCGTTTCCATGCGAAATGCTGACCCTCTGCTCCCGTCGATGCCTCAGATTTGCTTGTCCAGATGCCTATGGCGTCGCGCGTCGCGCGTCGCGTAAAGTGACATCTCTTTTGGCCACCGAAATGAGCTTCCCTGAGCCAGCTGTTTTGCCCCGTCTCGTTGCTTCAAATCTCGTTTCACCAGCAGGTAGTGCCGGAAACACGTCCGGCTACGACTCATTCCGGTGCGGGCAAAGCCAGAGTGCGGGCAAACACATGTGCTATTTGTTGGATCGATGGTGCCAAATGCCCATTAACGAACCGTCATATGCCAAACCCGGCGTGAGCGTCATGCGGTGGTTTCGCAGTGGCGTTCTCGATGTGAGGACGGCCTGTCAAAGCTGCCGTGGAGGAGGGTCGGTGAAGGTCTCTGTTGTTTCACGTCTTATCAGAGCCGCCACAATGAATGCATCAGACAAGAGTCCTCCCAACGTGGCCATTATTGAGAGCGGGCTCCCCCCCTCCCTTTTTGCTTGCTCTCGCATCTTTAGCGTAGCAGGGAATGATGAAGCATGTGCGACCTTTGTCACATTTCCAATTCCAGCAGAGTCAATCAAGCCTCCGCGGAGGAAGCTTTCGACGGAGTATACAGGGTAAATGGCGTTCTCAGCAAGGCGTGGGGCGTTATATCCCGCACTGCATCAAAGTATGTATCATAATGTATGGCAGCGCTGTGCGCAAACACGTACAGGGCTTTTGCAGCCCCCAAGATCGTGACAACGACTTGCATGCATGGTACACCAGCTGCGGATGATGTGCCGGCCGGCACAAGTTTCATTCGAGTCAGGGCTGGCATCTCACGACACGCGTAGCCTGCAAGGTCCCTTCCTCGTCGCCGCGACCTCGCTCGCATCCTGGGCAGGCACCTGCACTTCTTTGGGGCATCGGGGTGCAAGAAAAGAGACAAGATAAAGTACCTGGACCAGCACCTTTGCGAGCTAAACAGAACGGAGCACTTTTGACGTGCACTCGAACATGCCGATGGGGATTCTCCAGATGATATGACCTGACTGCGTATATCGGGCACGGTTTGATGGAGCGGGGTGAGTGTCATCCAGCATTCCCTCCTTCTGGAGACGGCCATGTCGGCACTCAATCCGATACATCAGCACTTGGCCGCAAACCACCTGGGCAGACAAAGTGGGCAATCGCAGAGCTGGCAGCTGCAGTGGATACCGCCAAGGCCCGTTGGCGCCGTACTGCGCTGGCGAAGGGGGCAGGTCCCTTGCCATTTCTGATAAGCCCATGCTGCATCGTGAGCAGCGACATGTGGGATCTGTCTGCAGTTGGGTGACCCTCTCGCTCCATCCTGGGGGAGAGCAGGGGGTACGCAGGGGGAATAGGGGGACATTTGCCGTTGATGCCGTTGTTCGTGATGTCAGAATCGTTCTCGGGCATAGCCATGAGCTGGGTTTGCGCGATTCCACGTCGTCCTGTCGCAGATGATGAGACTCCAGCGGACAGAGACGATAAGTCATTGATGTGTCATAACGGTCGATCCTTCCTTGCCATGGAAAAGAATGTGGTGGGCGAGGCAGTTGACATCTGCACACCTCCGTCCTCTCTGTCGCACATACAACTACAGACAAGGAAGCCTTCTCGCCTGTGTGAGATAACGATCTTGACAGGCACCAACCAAGTCTCGTGGAGCTGGCGGAGCTGAAAATAGACTCGCAGCGCCCGGCGCGCAGGATGGCAACCTCGAGGCATTTTCTGATGAGCTTCTAGGCGCTTGTCCATCCGCAGCCTGTCGTACAGCATCAATTACTTCCTTGCTTATCAAACACTAGCCTGGTCGAAAGAAGACGCCGTGCACCAACCACGCCTTCTCGCGGCGACCACTACCACGCCGGCCGAAAACGTGACCGTGGTTTATTGCTGCGACTTGGACTCGCCCTAGAACGTGGTGGGATTTCCAGCCGTAGACCCTGTGCTAGCGCCTACCAGAGGGCGGACAGGGCTACCCACCACGCCGCTAGGTTGAAACAGACACACGGCACTGGGTCACTGCTGCGCCGTACATCAGATCATGGAGGCAAGGCGCCAGCCATGACAGCGTCGCTGGTCCTCTCCATCGTTAGTCGGCTGCTTAGGGGGGGGTTTTGCGTGTGTCATTTCGATGTGCGATTGTGCGGGGGAGCCTGTCCAGTGTGGTGTGGGCGCGCGCGCCGGCGTGGAGGTGTGAGGGGTGAGGGGTGGTTGGCTGGTCCCCTTTTCCTTCTTTCGAGATGATACCAGAAAGTAATTAGAATCTGCCAGATTGGTGTGCAGGTGTGTATGTGGGCGTTGTGTGTGTGTGTGTGTGTGCGTGTGTGTGTGTGAGGGTGAGCGTGTGAGTGTGAGTGTGTGCGTGCGTGCGCATATGTGTGCGTGTGGTGGGCGCAAGGTTTCCTTCTGAGCAGCCTTGCCCAGCCCAGGCCAGCCCAGGCCGACCCGGCCAATGCGACTGGTGCAGACTTTGGCGCAGGAGCCCGGAGCCCGGCGGGCAGCAGAGCCCAAGTTTACCAGGAGAGGTAAGCGCCGCAAAACGCAACGTTTCCAGCCACGGCGTCGTCAACGACTCGCAAGATATCCGTTGCACTCTATCTCATTTCCAATTCTGCTCCTCGTCTGCCTTGGGCCAGCAATTGGTCCGCGGCGGCCAACGCTGCCACTGGTGCAAGTTGAGCTTTGCACTCACATGCCTCGCACCAGATGAATGTCTCCCTCCCTCACTCACAACGGTCGGGCTGAGGTCAGACCAGCACAAGCTAAGAATAAACAGCGGGCGAGCAAGGCAACAGCATGAATGTGAATAGGACCGCGCCCGTGAGGCGATAATGCACCATGAGGAATTGACACCCTCTCGGCCCCAGCACCGTCCCTGGCTGGCCTAGTGCGGTCTTTCCGCGAGACTAGCTCCTGTCGACTTGTTGACAGGACCGGCCATGCGCATGTGCTTTGTACTCTTTCGAGCCGTCGCCCCCATCAACGCTCTCCTATGCACCCACTCGCAATATCCGTGGGTCGACTTGCAGCCGCCGTGCGCTGGTTCATGCGTCGCAGGGCTCTCCTCCCGTCGTCGCCGTACTGCCACTGCCACTGCTACTGCTAGTGAACCTGTCTGCCCATCGTCCAATTTATTTGATTGATTCAAATTTACATACAAACGCGTTTCTTCCTCCTGTCTTCGTTGGAGGGGCCACCCCTCCTCTCCTCTCCTCTTCCTCCCCCCTCCCCTTCCCCTCTTCCATCCCCCCCTTCCCTGCCCCTTTGTTGTGCTCTACTAAGCTACCTTGCTTAGTCCACCAATCCCTCTCTCTCGGCTGCGGGACAACACGTCGTCAGTGTGTAGGGCTGTTTTGTACCCCAGGTGCAAGAGAGGACAAAAGATATAAACGCACAAAACCACACAAAAGACACCATACCGAGTCAAGAAATTTTCTCCGCGGAACGGCGCCGTTATGCATTTGGCTTGATTAGCGACGGACAAAGACACCTGTACTTTAATCCTCCCGTGTTTCCAAGTCTCGATCACCTCGACCCACGCGTCCCACTTCGCGCGAGCCACTCTCCAGGCCCGCGGGTGAGCCACCTGGGCCAAGAAGCAAGCCCCGACCGCCCACCCAAACGGTGCCGGGCTGCCCCCAAAACCTACATCCAGCCACTGCGCCGTTGTCGCCTGCAGCATCCTCAGCTGGCCGCGCTTGTCTCGACGTTTGTCCTTACTCGCTGGACTGACCATTTCCTGCCGCATCTTGACCGACAAAGTCTCTCATCTTTCTCCTTACCGTGAGCGACTCTTGACTTGGGAGAGCAGGAACCTGGATAGGAAAAAAAAAGAGAAGAGAAAACTCTTGGCCCCCAGACCTTTCACCCTGCCTGCCGTATGGGGACGGGCCGGAAACCTCACGAGAAATCCGATCCGAGGCTCAGTCGGAAATCCATTTCCACCGACGACAGAGGCGACCCTTCTCGTCCATATACGTTAGATCTTGGCTGTCCTTCACTGCGCAGACAGATCACTTGACCGTTCATTTCCCGAATGACGCGATCTCAGTCGACCGAGTGAGACCGTTCCGTACCCAAAGGGAGACCCTCGGCACGCACCAGACGTCTCTTCCCCCTCGTCGACGAAACGACGCCCTCCACTCGTCCACCCGCATTCCGCCCTCACGCCTGACCCTGCATCTTGAGAGGAGCGACAACACTGTGCCCCGTCATTGTTCGCCAGCCTCCAAGAGCCCTGCGGGACGCCTTTTTAGATCCTCCCAGTTGGCCTATGGACTAGCCGGACATGGCCCACGCTCCCCTTCTTCGAAACAACACCGCTCCGGTTTTCCAAGCAAATCAGAGCGGCTTCGATATACTCCAGCCCAAAACTATGAGCAGCGCGCCCCGCGGCAGCCAGATGTCAGGATCGACAGCTTATGCTGGCTCATCGTCGTCGTCTCTCGGCTCGCTGGCCACCCTGGTTCCCATGCAAAATGGCGGATCTGTTGTGGCTACGGCCAACATCATCAATCAGAAAGCCGATGCCTCGCGATCCCTCTATCAGATCTGCGTCTCTCTGAAGCAACGATTAAGCCAAGTGCCGAATTTCGCTCCGTATCTCGAACAGCTCGACCCCTCAGATCCCGTTGACCCATTATGGAACCTTCTTCGCACGGGTTATCCTCTTCTCACCATCTACAATGCCCTCCAACCTACTGAGCCCCTCAAGGTGGAAGATCCGAACGCATCAGAGGCCAAGAAGTCGAAGATTGCCATCTTCAGGTTCGTACAGGCTTGCATGAAGGAGTTGCAGGTGCCACCGGCACAGAGCTTCGTGATCACAGACTTGATGGGCGATGACACCAGCGGTTTCGTCAAGGTCACGCAAGTCGTGAACTACGTGCTCGACTTGGCTGAACAGCGTGGCCTGCTCCTGCAGGTCCAGCCCTATCCCGAGGACGAACCCGTCGCCGCAACGGGCGGATCGCAAATGAGCTACCGTGACCATATCGTAAAAGAACTCGTCGATACTGAAAGGAAGTACGTGCAGGATTTGGAGAACTTGCATGACTTGAAGAAAACATTGGAACAAAGGGGCCTCATTCCCGGGGACGTCGTCCACCAAATTTTTCTGAACATCAACGCGATTCTCGACTTCCAGCGACGATTTCTCATTCGGGTAGAAACGACAAACTCCATGCCCAAAGCAGTTCAGAGATGGGGCGCGCCGTTCTGTTTCTACGAAGATTCTTTCGACATCTACCAACCTTTCATTGCCAATCAGCGCAAGGCAGCGCAGATGGCCAACGTGGTGTTCGACAAGATTCAGCAGTCGGAGCATCCCGTTGCAACTGATTTCAACACCCTGGACGGATTCCTGCTGAAGCCTATGCAACGGCTGGTCAAGTATCCTCTGCTTCTGAAAGACTTGGCAAAGAAGAGCGAAGACACTGAGGTCAAGGACGACCTATGCCTCGGATGCGGAGCCGCAGAACGAGTTCTCACCAAGGCAAACGAGGCTGTGAATCGCGACCTCTTGAACGAGGCCCGCGAAGATCTCGAGAGGAGGGTGGATGATTGGAAGAATCACAAAGTGTCGTCCTTTGGCAGCCTGCTCCTGCACGGTGTCTATGGCGTCATTACTGGCAAGAGCGATCAGGAAAAAGATGTAGGTTTCAACGCGGCCCTGGCACTGTTCTGCCGTACACTTCTGCAACGCTGACCTTTATTGCCCCAGTACGAAATTTACCTCTTCGAAAACATACTCCTTTGTTGCAAGGAATCGTCTGGCAAGAAGGACAAGACGCGATCAACGGGTCCGAGGATGAAGAATAAGAACACGAAGCTCCAGCTCAAGGGCAGAATTTTCATGACTAACGTGACTGATATTGTGTCCCTATCAAAGCCGGGTAAGAGGTTCCCCTCCCGGAGAGGCACGCGGATGAAGAAGACGATTTACTAATGCCAAGCAGGCTCACACAGTGTTCAAATTTGGTGGAAAGGGGATCCTGGCGTTGAAAATTTCACTATCAAATTCCTGAACGAGGAGATGATGAAGAAATGGGCCAACGGACTGGAGACACAAAGGAAACTCAATGCGCCGCGGCTCTCCGCGAGCCAAGATCCAGGGTCGAACGACTTCACATGGACCAGGAGCCAAGCCGGCGGCCTCGAGAACCCCTACCTCCACCAAGAGGAAGAGGATGAAGACTATGGACCGGCGACGGCTCCGGCCCAGTTCCCAATGCACCCCCAGTCAACGGGCACCTCGGTCCCGCGCACGTCTTCTACTGGTAGCCTGCGACAACGCTCGGCGACTGGCGAGAGCACCCAGTCAATGGCCAGCGTTGCAAGAGGCGCGCCTCCACGATTCCCAATGCCCATGCCGCTGGGCTCTCTGAGCATCCAGACGCAAGGCAACGGCGCGCAGTCACCTGGCTCAAGGGCCGCCGACAGCTACTTCTCCCCAGTCGCAGAGTCCCCGGCCTCTGCTCGAACGAGCGGGGCGAGCGGCGTCTTCCAGGGCGCGGCCTATCAGTTCCCGCCCAAGGCTGGTACCGCACAGTTGGTGTGGGATGATCCGCGCTACACGGGTGGTGCCATGGCCAGAGCTCCGTCCCGCGACGGGTCCTCGCCGAATCCTCTGAGCGTAGGCGCTGGCAGAGCAGCTCGAGGGCCATCCCTGCCCGCGATGGCCACTCACAGCCAGAGCGCTGCGGCTGCGCAGCAAAGGAGCCGATCCTACAGCACGCCCGACGTGAATGGGACCGGCATGCCACGCCAACAGAGAGGGCCGAGCCAGGGCATACCAGCCGTGCCGGGCATTCCGCAGCACTTGCACCCAGCCCACGACGGCAACATTCCCAGGTCTCAGAATGGCTCTCCCCGCAATGAACTGCCCATCCGTACCAGCACGCAGAGCCCAGGCGCCCAGCGGATGCATCAGCACTCGGGCAGCTTGGGGGGCACCATGACGCATTTCCCTGCACAACCCGCCTATTCTCGCGGAAACACGCCGGTCCCCGTCGGAGGCAACGCACTGCGGGTGGATCCGGCGGCCGCAAACTCGCGGAGCTCACCTCACGGGATGGGCACGGCGACGCTGCCGACCGCGAGCAATTTCCTGGCAAGTCCCGATATGCCGCTGCCCACCCAGCTCAAGGTGCGAGTCAACTGTGACAGCGGCAATTACGTCACCCTCGTCGTCGCCTTCAACATTACCTATCAGTCTCTGATTGACCGCATCGATGCCAAGCTGGCTCGTTTCATGACGAGCAGTATCGGCAAAGGCATGCTGAAGCTGCGGTATCGTGACGAGGACGGTGACTTTGTCACAATCGAGAGCGACGACGACATCCAGATTGCCTTTATGGAATGGCGCGAAGGCGTGCGCAACATGTATTCTGGAGGTGTCGGAGAGATTGAGCTTTTCTGCGTGGGAGACGGCCAGTGAACGGCGAAGCCTACCATCAACAGCAGCAGCGAGGCATCAGCTCCGGCAATCGAAGCAGGGGCTCCGAATCACGAATCACCTCAAACCCAATTCACATACAAACATGGTTCACAAACGGTCGACAGGCCCCTTTCCCCCACCACCTGACGACGGAGGCCGTAATGTTGGCCCAGATCGTGGGGAAATGCCGGACTCGGGTTTTTCATTTGATGCGATGGATCAGAGCGACCTCACTTTCACTTGTGTTGTTCCGGAGCATCTACCATATAGACACGACATTATAGCGATTTGCATTTCCGCAAGGACTTTTCACTGACGAGGAGTTGTTGATATTCATGCTTTGATGATGGCGGCAATGTGCCCCGAGGCTCCTGCAACAGCTTTCTCACTTGGCGTGAAGGCGATTCGATGCCAGCGTACGGGGAAGATCCACTGGTTGCAGCAGCACATGACATGAGGGGCACGAGACGGATGTTTATAACGACATGATCTTATACCATGTGGGCAGATTATCTTTTTTTTCCCCTCTCGACCACAAAGCTGGCGCTCTTGGGAGGTCTGCGGAGCTTAGGATGCAATGGCTGGCGTATCCTGGGTTTTGAACTCCTCTGTCAATTGTCATTCATTGTTCACTTGGCCTCTGACGACTGAGACCGGACATTCCTTTCTCGTTTATTGTGTGGAAACTGGCTGTCGTTTTCCTCTTCTCTTCTTTTTCTTCTTGAACATGGTTTTTCTTCTAAAACTTCAAAGCTCCGTATGAGACCAGACTTGGATCTTTCATCATCGATTTAGCTCCTTAGCTGTATAGAGAGAGGAGGAGGACGGGGGGGAATAAGCAGAGCAGGTCACTGATGTGCAAATGAATGAGAATTGACAGAACTAGCGAAAGGCAAAATCGCCCAATGGTACTGGCGAACCTGGTGTCGATGAGGTGCCGAGTGCGCAACAGCTTGCGGCCGCAAAAAAAGGAGTGGCGCGCGGCGTCACGCTTCGGCCCGCCAAGTCCGTTTTTCGCCTGACAGCCGAGTGGACCAAGGCCTCGACGGCATGTCCCAGCCTTTTCGCGTGGCAGTGTTGGCCGGGGCCAGTAGAGGAGAACAAGGCAAGAAGCTCCTCGGGGCTGGCTCCTGGCTCGACAAGACTTTTTGAACCGTGGTTCCGGATATGCGAGTGCGGGGATGGGCGGGTAAAATATGCACCTTGGCGAAAAGCAAGAGCCAACGAGGAGGAAAGAACGAATGTGTCTGTTCCTTCCCTCTTTCATTTTGGCCTGTCGGCTGAGATTTCTCTTTGTCTTTCTGGAAGGAGCCTGACATGTTTGCTGAGCGCATGGCATGATGAAGAGGGCGCGTCTTGAATCTTCGCATGCCAGTCCTCCCTCGGGCGAATCGGCGGACCAATACCGGCCCAAGATATCCCGGAAGATTCGTGCATGTATGTTTTTTCTTTTCTTCTTTTCTGCTTTCTTTCTTTCTTTCTTTCCTTTTTTCCACCCTTTGGATTATACACCACTCAATTCCTCCTCTCGCCCTTTCCTGTCCGCTTCACTTCCCCGCATTTTTGTTTCCCGGGGGGGGGGGGGGGGGGGGGGGGCCGGGAAAACGAGGGCCACACGAGAATTTTGAGAGACGGAACTTGCTGACATTGGCTTCTCACCACCTCCTCCTCTCGGGGCTATCAAAAGGCCAAGCATGTCAGAATCGAAAGATCAAATGTGCGCTGGAGCCTGGACAAGAACAGTGCGCTCGCTGTTCGAGGCTTGGTCTCAAATGCATCGTAAACAAGAGCCTGCAGACGCTGCTGGACGGGGAGAATGAGTGGAAAAAGAACATCGAGACGCAGCTCGAGGCCCTGCAGTCGGCCATGGCAGAGGTCCAGAGCGCGCTCGACATGTCCAGGCCACGACCGAGGAGCGGCTGCTCGGACGAGGAGGGCGGCGCAGCGGCGGTGCCTCGCCATCTCACACACGTGCAGCCGATCCTGCTGCCCACGGGCATGACGAGGGAAAACTCGGTCGAGGCCGAAGCGCGGCAGGGCGAGCATCAAGCCATGGTCAATGCGCCCATGGCCAGCCTCTACGAGGTGACGAAGCTGCGCAACGTTCGCAGCGATCCTTGGGCACGCGGCCACCGTGCCGAGTCTGCGGGCGCCGCCGCGAGCTGCGCACAAGCCGAGGACAAAAAGCCCGATTTCATATCCCAGGGCAAGTTGGGCGTGCCCGAGGCCGAGAGGCTGTTTGCGAGTTTCCGCAGAACCCTCAATGCCTATCTATGGGGAGGCATCACGCTGGTCCACGACACCCTGGACGAGACGAGGGCCTCATCGCCTCTGCTCACGGCCGCGATCCTCGCTGTGACTGCCCTGCACGTCAAGGACGACGGGCGGGCCTTTGACATCTGCTACCCCATCTTCCTCGAACTGGTCAGCCAGGCCGTCTTCGACAGGTACCACACGCTCGACGACGTCCGCGGATTGTGCATCGGGGCCTTTTACCTTTCCGATCTCAGTTGGAAGCTCTCGGGGCTGGCTGTGCGCATCGCCACGGAGCTGAATCTGCACCAATCCTGCGCCATGGCGCAGAGGGACCGACCCGAGTACGTCGAAGAAGCGAGACTGTGGTACCTCTTGTACGTGTGCGACCATCACTTCAGCATCGCCTACGGCCGACCGCCCGTCATCTGCGAGAACCCGACGATATCGTGTCACGAGGACTTTTTGCAGCTGCCAGGCACCACCATGTCAGACCACCGCCTCCATAGCCAGGTGGGCGTCTTCGTCATACTCAGTCGCATCTACCACACCTTTGGCCCGGACCGGTCGAGAATGATTGCCAGTGACGACTTTGACATTTTGCGCCGTTTCGATGCTGACTTGGCGCACTGGCGCAATCGGTGGAAGCCTCGACTCGGTACGTTGAGGATGGTGTGACGGTTTGCCAGAGAGGACGCGAGAAGGGATGGCAGCGACTGACATGTGAAGATGTAGCGCCGAATCCGCACATTGCCGACTACCCAGCCAAAGGCGTCACACTACACTACCACTTCGCCCGGCTACAGTTGTTCTCGATTTGCCTGCGAGGGCTGCGGCCCACGGAGCAGTACAGCATGTCCAACGAGCGTCGGGAGCTGGTCAATCTCGCCATCAGCAGCGCGTTTGGCGCGCTGGAGCTGATCCTGCACGACGCGGACATGCGCCCGGCGGTGAATGGCGTGCCGCTGTATCTCTTGACGACGATTGCGTACGCGTGCTTGTTTCTCATGAAGGCGCAGACGCAGTGGCGATGCGCCAACCTCGACATTCGCTACGGAGACGTGGCGTCGATGATTGAGGGCGTCGTGGACCTGCTCGACGAAGTGAGCCCTTGCACGCGCCACGTCGCGCATTACCTGGGCCGAGGGCTCCGTGGCATGTTGGCCAAGTTCAAGGAGCACAATGCCATGGAGAGCCAGCAGCAGCAGCCGCAGCCGCAGCATCTACAAGCCGGCCAAGCTGTGGCCGCCGCGCCATCGTGCGCAGATGGCGTCAGCGGGAGCATGTGGACAGATTGGAACAGCTGGATGCTGGGAGCAGGCAATTTGTCGGCCGGGCCTCACTTTGCGCTCGACCAGGAGCAGCAGTGCGGGCTCAGCTTCCTGGACGCCCTGAGTGCGCAGATGCCCGGGTGACACGACTTTGGCCGGGAGGCATATGTGCGTTGAATTCACCTGGGTTTTCTACAACTGACTCTTTTGGAGTTGGTCCCTGTATTGAAGAAAATGACTGCGGCTCAGTAGCCAAGCACAGTTATGCGACATAGTCCCAAACTCCAAAGCCCGAGCGAGAGAACCCTTCCCGTGGCTGGGGAGAAAGGTAGCAACAAGATGACAGGAGCTTCTCCGGCGCAGAGTGCCCTAGAAGTGGCAAGGTGAGGAATAACAAGTCTTCAAGCACTCTAGAATAGGCGCTTTGGCTACCGACTTGGTCAGACGGACTTCTCGTCCTCGTCCTCAAGCTCCGCCTTGAGCTCTGGCGGTAGTTGCGCCGTTACCTCTGCCAACTCATCCTTCGTTGTTTGTATTTTTTGCCTGTCGTGTATCACGTGCCGTGCTGTATCAAGAAGTTGAACCAAGAGGTCCTCGGGTGACTTAGTCTCCCGGCCCTACCGAAATCCTCCTACCTCTTCTTCCTCAACAGGGGTTTCGTCGGCGGCCTCTTCACCTTCCTCAGCTGCGGCCTCCTCACCTTCATCGGCAGTAGCCTCCTGATACTGCTGATACTCCGATACCAAATCATTCATATTTGATTCTGCTTCAGTGAACTCCATTTCATCCATGCCCTCACCAATGTACCAGTGCAGATAAGCCTTGCGCCGAAACATGGTACTGAACTGACTCCCCACACGCTTGAAAATTTCTTGTATTGCCGTGCAGTTCCCGACAAACGTGGAAGAAAGCTGCAATCCCTTTGGTGCCACTTTGCACATTGATGTCTGCACATTGTTGGGGATCCAGTCGGCAAAGTACGCCGAATTCTTGTCCTGTATTTTACGCATCTGGTCTTCGACCTCCTTGCCCGACGTCTTGCCGCGAAACATGGCGGAGCAAGTCAGAAAGCGGCCATTGCGAAAGTCAGACTTGGCCATCATGTTGCGGGGGTTGAGCATCTGCTGTGTGAGATCTGCGACAGTGACAGATCGGAAAGCATGAGTCCCACGGCTCGTCAGAGGGGCGAAGCCGACCATGAAAAAGTGGAGACGCGGGAAAGGCACCTTGGTCAAATCCGTTAGCGAGCCTGCCCGACGTCTTGAATCTAGAGCCCGACGTCTCGAATCTAGAGCCAGCACCTACCAGGTTGACACAAAGCTTGCGCAAATCAGAGTTGAGCTGGCCGGGGAAGCGCAGAGATGTGGATACACCTGACATGACGGTCGAGATCAGATGATTCAGGTCGCCGGTGGTTGGTTTGGCGAGCTTGAGAGTCTGCTGACAAATGTCGTATAGGGCCTCATTGTCCATACAAAATGTCGCGTCGGCGTTCTCAACCAGCTGATGGACAGACAAGGTTGAGTTGTAGGGCTCAACGACTGTATCAGACGTTTTCGCCGACGGGATGACGCTGAAAGTGGCCATCATGCGGTCCGGGAACTCTGGGCCACGTCTTCATCAACTGGTGCGCAGTGGGCAAGCTGTCTTGGGTCAGAATCGACCTACCTTCACGCAGCTTCGAGAGCAGCAGTGTGCCCATGCCTGAGCCGGTACCACCGCCAAGGGAGTGACTTATCTGGAAGCCCTGCAGGAGATCACAAGTCTCGGTTTCACGGCGAACAACATCGATCACTTCTTCTACAAGCTCTGCGCCTTCGGTGTAGTGCCCCTTGGCCCAGTTGTTGCCAGCAGAACTTTGGCCGAATATAAAGTTGTCCGGCCGAAAGAGCCTTCCCAAAGGTCCGGCTCGGACTGCATCCATGGTCCCCGGTTCCAAATCCACAAGTACTGCGCGCGGGACATATTTGTCATTGGACGCCTGGCTGATTAGCATTGGTCCGCCTCGGAGCAACGGAGTTCTCACCTCGTTGAAGTAGACATTTATCCGGTCAAGATTGGATTGGTCTTCTCCAGTAACCCTGGAAAATCGTCGAACGTCAGACATGCAATGAATGTGACACAGGACCCAAGGCCCAGGTCAGGCCTCAGAATGCCATGATACGCACAGCCCATCGTTCCCTAGACCGTGCTCGCCGAGAATGGTTTGCCAAAACGCGGAGCCCACCTGATTACCGCATTGGCCGACCGATAAGTGTACCTGAGAGGTGTGCGTTCAAGTCAGATTAGGGACCTCGCGGCTTCGGAGGGGTATAAACGAACAATTTCTGGCATGATGCTCGCTCGAGGAGATTAAAGGCAGGCGAAAAGATTCTGGATGAGAGAGAAAACAACGTGGCAGGAAATTTTTTTTTTTCGGAATTTGAAGTGCAGGCTAATCTGACGAAAACTGATGTTGTGGAATATTTGGTTATTCGGCAGCCTGGCGCCGGGGTAACGCTTCGGCTTATTGGATTTGGTGCCAGATGCAGGCGGCCCAATTTCCTCGTAGACAATTTGACTGCCTGCGAATTGTGGAGACGGCCGGGCAGTTGCCGGCTTGCTTTTCATTTCGCGTTTGCACTGGTCCGTAAATCGAGAGGGAAGCATCGGACAGCATGTAGCTGCCTCCTGGTCGTGATTGCATGCTCGGCCATGGCGCTCGTTGACAACGATGGGCGGCTTGGAAGGCGGGTCCCGTAGGTCAAGCTGTTATACTCGTGTCGTATTTCCAGCCTGTTGTCGCTGTTGTCGGCTTGCGTCATGATGGAGGCAACCTCAACCAAACGCGTTCCAGGTTCTGGCGTTTCTGGCTCAGAGGAAAGATGCGTCTGGTCCATTCTACTAGACCGGCCGCTCCTGCCCACAACGGGCAGTGTCACTCTTCGCAAGCCTCCACTTCCCTCTTCCTCTCCTTTCCTGCTCTCTCTCCTTCCTCTTCTTCCTTGTATCTGCCAATTTCGCATCACGCAAGACGCCAGCAATTGTCCAGTCGCTGAGCAGGAGGTCCACGAAAAATGATCTGCATGCACTGATCTTTGAGGTCTTTGTGGCATGGTTGGTGCGCTGTGCACCAAGAGCCACTCGAGCTGGGCAGGGCGCCTCGCCTCTTCACACGTTCGGCAACAGAAACCTTGCCTGAAGACGCTTTCCAGTGAGCAGCAATTGGAAAATCCTAAAGGTAGGTGCACCTCGAGGCTATGCAGACTTTGGCCTGCCACCAAATGACGGTCCTTCGAGACACCCTTGAGTACTTAGGAACGCCTCATGATTGAAGCGGCAAACGTCGGCGCACCGGAAGTCGTTCTTGGAAAAATCTCGCATTTTGCTACCTCTCCGAATGACGTTTATTGAAAGGGGATGGATCTGACCACATCCATCTGCTCGATAATGTGGCCCTAGCTGCACTGCAGCATGCCGATCGAAGGATGTCTCATGAAACCCATTTCGAACAGCGGTGCCCTCGTCACTTAATTTTCCCGGGAGGATTGATAGTCATGAAGCTATTGTCAGGTTGTTGTTGTTGGGTCGTTGAGCATTTTTTTCGGCCAGTCTTTCTATCACATGCCAACAATAGGTTGCGATAGACGCACTATCCCACTAGCCACCGGGCCGTACGTGCTGGCATTCCTTCAGCCATCCCGGAGCTCCTAGCCACAGACAATAGCGCAGTGAGACCAACACAGCTGCTGCCAATCAAGAGCAGGTGCTGTTCGGCTTGAGGCCGTGCCGTACAAAGAGCGCATCGCGACGGGGCATCGATCGGGCATCAGGCTGATGTGGTACGGGCGAGGCCCAACTTCCCTTTTCGCTTGCACCTGTGATATGGGCATCGCCCGCTCACGAGGTTTACTGGGTACGATTGAATTCACATGGAAAGCGGGACGAGACAAAAGGGGCCCAACGAGAGGCGAAACGTCACACAGGCATCGCTTATCGCGTCGGCGGAGGGAGAGAGGTCTTGTCAAGATCGTCAAAACATTGACCGCGCGGCCATCATGGCATTCTTAATTGCTGCCGGAGACGTGATTCGAAGTTGTCTTGGCCAACTGAGACATTTCGAGAACACTTGGCCCGATTCGGCAACGAGGGGGCCAGGGCGGCCAATTGGCGCCGGGCTGATTCTACCACGATCACACGCATTTCCAACCATGGCTTCTTGGGAACGGGCCGTCGAGCCTGCAGTGGTTCTACGAGCACGGAATATCGTGTCGTGGTTGCCATGCGTCATGATGGCAGGCAGCGCTCCTAGAATTGCTGCCGGTACACGAGATTGCCACTGTTGTACCAGGGTATTGAGAACCTTATGTCGAACAATGGCCGGCAAAGCGGTGCCGCGTGGAGACTCATGTCTTGAATCTGAGGAGAGCTTGTCATCATGCATCTGAGTTGACTGTTCCAATGGGCACACCGGAATGGAGAGCCGTGTCTCTCCTGATGCTTTATCGAGGAGCTCCACGGCCGCTTACCCGCACTTTCTGATGAGTTAGACATGCTTATTCGGGTTCCATGCCTTTGTAATTGCACGGCAGCGGCAACTGAAGAACTCCCCTGCGGCTTCTCTGTTTCCTTTTCCCTTCCTCTTCCTTTTTTGAGTTGCATGCTTTTTCATCCTGCAAACGTCACGAAAAGTCTCATGTGTGAACATGGCTAGAAGGTGGACGATGAATGATGTGGGAGACGGCTTGTCAGAAATGTGGTCGAGAGACGAGACCTTGGTAGACGGAGCGCCGCAGGACGAGGTTGCCTGCTCCTCCAAGGAGAACGTCCAGGCCCTCTTGCGCAAAATTGATCGCAACCTGATGCCCATGATATCGATTTTATACCTGCTCTCGTGTCTCGACCGATCCAACCTTGGCAATGCGAGCGAAAATGGGCTTACAAGGGATCTGCACATGACAGGCAGAGATGAATTCAATGTGAGTAAGCCCCGGGGGGTTTTTGTTTTTACCTTGGACTGGCGCAGATGCACTAAGACAGGACAGTTTGCCATTTCAATCTTTTATCCATCCTATCTAGCAGCGCAGGTGCCGTCCAATCTGATCCTCAGGGCATGGCGGCCGTCAATTTGGATACCATCGCTCATGTTGGGGTGGGCCATTATCACCACATGCACGGGCTTGATACAGAGCTTCGCGGGGCTTCTCGTGGCGCGCGCCTTCCTGGGACTTGTTCAGGGTGGTGTCTTCCCCGGCATTGTCTATTTGTGAGATTTTCCCAGAGCCCTTACCAGCCGAACGCGCAGTTCCTGACAGAGAATGGTAGCATCTCCATGTGGTATCAGAGCCACGAATGTGGCCTCCGCATTGCCATGTTCTATTCCGTCGCCGTGGCGGCCAACTCGTTCAACGGGTTGATCGGCAATGCCATCTTGAAGTTGGACGGGGTGGCCGGTCTCGCGGGCTGGTCATGGCTCTTCGTCATTGAGGGAACGATCACGTTCTTCATAGGTACGGTGCCGAGTCAGGAGTGGGAGCAGACGGCCAGAATCTCTACTAACACTTGCCCGCAGCACTTACGGCATTCAGATTCATGCACGACTATCCTCTGACGGCGCGGTTTCTCAACCACTCGGAGCGACAAGTCGTGCTGCAACGGCTCGACGAGGAGCAGGCATATATGCCCAAGGACTTTCGCTTGCGATACGTCAAAGACGCACTGTTGGACTGGAAGATTTGGATGCACATGGTGATCACACTTGGCGTGACGGTGCCCATGTCGTCCATCGGCCAATTCCTGCCCGGCATCATTGAGGATCTCGGGTACGAGGGCGCGAACGCAAAACTCATGAGCATCCCGCCTCACATTGCGGCCAGCTTGTTTGTGATTGGCGGCGGGTTCGCGGCAGATCGACACGAGCAGCGCGGCATCTACATCATAGGGTTCTGCATAGTCGGGTACGTGCATACGAGCTCTCGTCCCGAGGCAACATGGCATCGCTGATCACTCGCGCTGCAGCATCATTGGCTTCCTGCTGCTGGGAGCCGTTGACAACCTCGTGGTCGAGTACATGGCCAGCTTTCTGATTGCGATAGGCACGTACCCAATCGTCCCCCAGGACGTAGCCTGGAATGCGAACAATATCGGCGGGACGACGAAGAGGGCGGTGGGCATCGCCATGCACATAGGCTTTGTAAGTGGCGGCACCGCGACTGCAGTTGTGGGAGACACGAGAGCTGACGGTTTGCAGGGCAATCTCGGCGGCGCCATAGCAGGGTTCGTGATACGGAGAAACGAAGCGCGTCGATTCGTCACGGGGCACGGCGTACTCTTGGGCATGATGGGGATGAGCTGCATTCTCACGATGGTGATGACGTGGTACTGCCGCAGGGAGAACCAGGTGCGCGCCTCACGACATTTCCCGCGGCTGTCGACGCTACAAGAGAGGCTGCGAGAGCGCGAGCGCGGTGATCGATCATCGTTTTTCGTCCTGACGGCGTAGAGTGCCGGCGGGACGGGAGAGGATGCCCCGGGGACGGCAATACGAAGATCAGGATGCATGATTTGATCTTTGGGATGCGGAGCCTATGGGCGTGAGCATCTCGGGGCGCAGCTCGGCATGCGCACGCCGTGGTCTCGGGCTACGAGAAACATGTTTCGTATGTACGGCAGGACATGGTTGCTAGATACATGTACGGACAGAATAAAGGGCCAGCCTGCTGGTCTACATATTTCACCCCCCTCCCTCTCCCCTCCCCTCCCCCTCCTGCGCGCACGGCTAGGAGGTGCCAGAGCAGCCGACAAAATTGTTGCCCCTGGCACCGGAATGCGTGATGACGCCGGCCAGGTCGCAGCTGTCGGTGATGATGACACGGTCTGGGCCGGGAGGGCCTGCGGACTCGGGTCAGCTTTTGTGTTATTGTCGGCAACAAAGACGAAGAAGAAGATGAAGAAGCAAAGAAGAGCGAGCCGTGACAACAGACGATAGAAAAATGCCAACGCATCCCGTCAGATCGGGGACTTACCGCTGGCATAGGTCCTGCCGGACTTGAGAATGGGAAACTCGTTGTAGGGGCCGGGCACGCCGTTGAAGTCGAAGCCCTCGTAGTTGTTGTAGCGGTGGGGGTAAGACGAGGCGCGGCGCTGCTGCTGCTGCTGCTGCTGCTGCTCCTGGATCTGGCCGCAGGCTGCGTCGGCGGCGGCCTGGACGGCGGTGCTGCTGTAGCTGACGGAGCCGCATCTTGTGGCGTCGCGGGGGTCGAGCTGCGCTGCTGGGGCGGCCGTGGCGAGGGCTGCGAGCGAGAAGAGGAGCAGCGCCCTGGCGGCGGCGGCGGCGGCGGCGGCGGCGGCGGTGGGGAGCACCAACATCTTTCCAAGGACACCGTGAGGTTTTACTCGCCCGAGCGATGGTGCAAACACAACCCAGATACAAGGGGGGTTTTTTTTCCTCCGCGGAGTGAGCACGAAAGACGATGAGAAACGGAGGGTCGGGGAATGGAGGGGGAGGATAGGAGGAGGAGGATGATGAAGGAGGGCAACGAGCTATATTTATCCGTTGATCTGCAAAGACAAAGTAGAAGCTAGGGTGGCCGCAAGGTTGATGAAGGCGGCGCTACGAAAGTCACATTGCCGGCGTGCCCATCTCGGGCGCATCGCATCGCACGAGGCGTGTTCCGTGCCGGACAGACAGACAGACTGACTGACTGACTGACAGACAGGACAGATAAGACGACGTGCTCAGCAGACATGGGATGGCACGCCATGCGGAGCCAAGACAGGGCAAGGCAATGCGTGCTGCGGCATCGACTGAGCTGTCGTCCCTGTGCGCGTGTACCTGACTGCACAGCTGGTCGGCCCGGCTCCCTCTCTCTTTCGCCTCTCTCGTCCCATCTCTCCATCTCATCTCCTCACGCCGACACGGCTCGATACAAGACGATACGGCGGCGCCACACCATACCGTCCTTGGGGGGATGTGGCGCCTGCCCGTATCGTGCATGGCACGGGCATGCAAGGGCAAAGAGGAGGGGTTCCCAGGGTTCCCCGAGTTCCTGTGGCCCCCCCCGCCATGCTGCGGCACCCCTTTTATCGGCCGAAACAAAAAACCCCCCCATCCTCAAGAGGAAAAAGGGTCAACACCTCCCCCATCCGGCAAGCCCACGTAAGTCAAGCCCAACCAACGTCCAGTATGACCCGAGCGCCGTGGTGCACTGGTGGTGCCCCCCTCGTTGCCGCTGACTGTCGCCGCCGCGGCCGAATCAGGAAGGTGCGGGCGCGCAGACAGCGAGTTGTAGAGGTAGAGATAGAGGTAGAGGTAGAGGGGAGCTGGTGATTGGTGGGTTGGCCGAGGTTCCGGCCGGCAGACAGACAGAGAGACAGACAGACAAACAAAACAAATAAGCGGACAGACAGCAGCTTGTGCTCTGCTCTGCTCTGCTCTGCTCTGCTCTGCTCGGCTCGGTTGGCCAGATTCGGGCCTTGGGCCGCCGCCTACGCCACCCGGCAGATGGATGGATGGACAGATCGTGGGTGGCACTGCATGGCATGGCATGCCTTGCATACTTATGTATGTGCATGTGTATGTGCAGTGAGCGACTGGACTTTGCCAGCCGCCCGACATGGGAGATTTGAATCTACCACCGCTTTCTTGGCGCGCGCGACCGGCCGCCCAGCTGCTGCTCCTGGTACTGCGCCTGCTCCTGCTCCTGCTGCGTACTGCCCGTCAACCAACCGGCCGGCATTGACAGCTGACCGACCGACCGACCGACTGACGGGCCCTCGTCTCCCGTGCCTGGCTACTTGACGCGGCTTGGCACGACGTGCATGGCTCGGCTCGGCGTTGGCTGGCCCTCAGCTCAGCTCAGCTCAGCGCAGCGCGGCCCAGCCCAGCCCAGCCCAGCCAAGTCCAGCCCAGTCTGCTCAGTCTGCTCAGCTCATCTCTGCTCAGAAGGACAGACGTGGAACGCGGTATTGACACACACACACACACACACACACACACACACACACACACACACACAAATACATACGCACACACTTGCGCACACACTTACACGAGCACATCCACGTCCACATATATGCGTACACAGACATGCAAATATACACGTACACATGTGCATGTACCTGCTCTGCCCCTCCCTGCCCTGCTCTGCCTCGCTTTCGCTCCTGCTCGAGTCCCTGTTGGCGCGCACACACACATATGCACATGCACAACCACCAGAGACGCACGTACATACAGTACTCCCGTCCCTCTCGGCAGAACAGCTGCCGAGCCGTCTTCGCATCCGGTCTGCCTCCGGTCTGCCTCCGGCGGCCCTACCGGGGGTCGCCTGCCGCGGGCCGTCCTCGCAAGCTCCAAGAACTGCTCTCCTCGTTATGAATATCCAACAAGTTTTGATTCAGCTGTTTGATAGACGTTTATGGTATTCAGTGATGTTGCCTCCGGCGGCCCTACCGGGGGTCGCCTGCCGCGGGCTGTCCTCGCTGCGCTCGAAAACTTGCCTCAGATATGGAATAAGCTCGAATCTAGCTCTCTGATGACTGGTTATAGTGTCTTGTGTTGTCGCCTCTGGCGGCCCTACCACGGGCTGGCCTCGCTGCGCTCGAATGGGCCCTCTTCCCTCGCTTCCCGAGCCGTGCTGCTGCGCAGCTGTGGTCAGGCAAACGGCCGGGCCGTACGACAGACCGGCTGACGACGAGGCGCCGAGACGCACTGGACTGGTCTGGATATGCATCGAGGTAGATGAAAGCAGCTCGGTCGCGCCGGCACAGCATCGAGTGAGGCGCATACGTGATCAATTCGGCAGTCAAGGCCGCGCGGCGAGGCTCAGAAGCCAGTCAGGGCCCCGTGGAGCGGCTGCATCTCCAAAAAGCCCTCCATGGCCCCTCACCTTGTGTGTCTGTCAATGGGGGAAAGACGCGGCCTGGAGACGCGGAGGTCCCCCGCTCTCGTCTCTTCGTCTTCCATGTTTTGACATGGACCGAGACGGAGAGGTCAAGAAGCCAGCCCCGCGCGCCCTGTGTACCCTCACTCGGTGTAACTCGAGCGAGTCCTGCGGACGGTGTTACGAGAGAATCACTGCTGCTGGCTGACTGAAGTAGAATAAACTACCAGGGAGACGGAAAGGCTCAGATTCTTGGCAGTTTACGTACAGAGAGCAAGCGCTTCCGCCCATCTCCGGCGGCGTCTGTACAGAAGAATATTAAACTCACAAAGTGTTGAACTGATCGACGGCTGGATGCTAAAGTCTGACAAGAAAGGGGGAGAGGGGGAGAGGGGGAGCGGGGGAAAACAGTGATGCCAAACGATGCATTCGCAAACGAAGAAACAAAGGAGAGTCAATAGAGATGGTTGGGAAAGGACAACGCTCGATGGTCCGCAGATCCAAGATCCTCTACAAGAAAACCGCACAAGGAGCAGTGACGGCGTCGCACAACGCCACACTATCAAGAGAAATTTTGGTTCCCCGAGTAGCAGCAAACATGCGAACCCAATGGCAAACAGTTGTGTGAGGCAATGAACGAGATCGTATAAAGCAAGGCACGCACACTCCAGACAGGGCTGCCGTCATTCATCTTTCTCGCACAAGAACATTTCGGCGGACGACCGAGCAACCACTCCTCAACATCATTCATACAAGTGGTATAATGGTAAATTCCACACACATACACACACACACACACACACACACATACACAACTGTGCTTGGCTACTGAGTCGCAGTCAATTTCTTCATTTCAGGGACCAACTCCAAAAGAGCAAGTTGTAGAAAACCCAGGTGGATTCAATGCCTGTCCTGTACATCATGTTTATCGTCTCATCGTCCATGAATTCCTTCAAAAATTGTGTCCACATTGGTTCCTTGACCAAGGCGCCTTCTACCGGGTCACATAATGCTAACTGTTCGCTGACCGCATGATTCTCGCATCATCCACGGGCTCTTTGCGCCACAAAACCATTCTCATTCCACAGTTCTCGCTGTTGCCATCCACGCCATCAAGGAGCTCAATTCGACATGGGTCCTCCTTTTGACTCAGCCCTCGAGAGTCGGACTGCAGGCGTCGCGCTGTACTATATTCTGTGCGGTATCCAAGAATTCCCCTTGTCTGATAGTCTTTTCGTAATTGTTTAATCATAACGTCGAAGCGCCCCTTTCTCCCCGCAATTCCCCAGCCATGGAAGAAATTCAGGAAATAGATAACACAAAGATTCGAATCTAGATGTCAAAGATAAGATGTAAAAGTATAGTAGTGTAGTGAATCGTTAGAATGAATCGTTAGAATCAAAAGGCATTATAGCCAAGTGTAGTAAAGTATAATAAAATGCAGTAGAGTGTAATGATGGATACTCGGGCGCCGTGTCCCTGATGTAAGTACAACTTGGCTCCGGCGCAAAGGTTTCGGAAAAGCCTGCCGGCATGCCGGCAAATTGGTAGAAGACTGGGAGGTGGAACTGAAGAAAGTGAGCAAAGTTTCTTTTTTTCATTGTGTTCCCCCACGACGCGAACATCTTTTGACTAGGGCGTGGAGTCAACTCCTCGACACGCCGAGCAGGGTCCGAAACGGTTGCTTGGCTCCAAAACGAAGGAGTGGATGAATGAAGGCTGACATGTATGGGCAGCATCTACTTCAATCGAGGCCCGGGAGCCAGCCGCCTCCGCTGAGCGACGTTGTCAGACCCTCAAATCCCAATTGGGTTTGGTCATCGGGGCTTGACCCCGCGGCTTGCTGAAAGCCGGCGTTTTGGCCGTGGGAAAAGATGAATACTCCAGGATTTTGCGCAGTGCTGGCTGCGCCCCAGGCTTCGAAATTTTGTCGCCACTTCGCGCCGTCAGTCAGCATCCAGTCTTGGCCATTCGGTGTCTCATGGTGTGAGCCGGCTTGAAAGCTCCGTGATGAATTCTGGCCGCTGCCGTCTTGAGGCGTCGAGCCTCGAGGGCTTACTGGGAAAAAAGGAGAGTCGTGCCCGGGCGAAGGGGCGCCCATGGTCCCGCTGCCAATCCACCTGCCAACGGAGCTCGTGCTGAAATCCATTGGCATGCTGTCCAGCCGCGTCGACTGGTCTCGGTGCTGGGAAAGTCGGTGGGTCGCATCCTCAATCATCTGTGATGTGTGCATCAGGGACATGTGGTCGTCCTGAGATGCGGGAGCGGCGAACGCTTCGTGCATGCCCGCGCGCCCGAAGCGGCCTAAAACGACTCCAAGTTCATCAGGCGATCTTGATGTCAAGCTGTCATCGGACACCACTCCTGAGGTCGTGTTGCTCGGTGCTGGGGACGGAACGTCAGATGTGCTGTAGTGCCCGTACTTTTCATCAGCCCGCCTCAGAACAAAGGCTGCATCCTCCGGGAGATCGCATGCCCACTTTCTGGCGAGAACACTAAGAATTGCCAATGTGCGGCGCGCGCACAACCAATCGCCGGCAATCTCTTCGAGATGTTTTACGCCATGAATGATGTCCCGTCTGGCGCTCTTTCCCGGCAGATTGAGCAGATGGATGGTACACGCGCTATGCACCATGTACACTGCAATATTGCAAATCTGTCGCATTCCATAAAGCTTTTTGTAGAGCCTCATCAATTTCGAAATTGCTCCAGCATTTGCTGTGCAAATCCTCCGTGGCGACACGTGGGCAGGCAGAGGAGATGCTGCTGGAGTGTACTTCAGGAACGGGCGAAAAAGATGAATGTATTGCAAATGGAAGAACATGCTAAAGCGAGGATTCTGTCAGCTTCTCATGACTGCGGACTCTATCTCCGGCACGGGGTGCGAGACAGGATGGCGCCACTCGGAAACTTACTGCATGAGGATGACGTTGGGAAGCTGCCCATCCGTTGGCTCGAATTCAGAGGGCAGTGCATTGCGCCACTGCTCCAAACGCTGATGGATCTCGCTCAACTTCTTGAGCTCAGCAGATTTCCCACGAGACCGACCGATATGGTTGGGGTGATAGAAGAAGACGAGGAGGTCGCTGCTGATCTCGGAGAGGCTGGCGAGTTGAAGTGCCGCGGAGCGAACCCGCGAGGGCTGCTCAAAAGTCTTATCAAAACCCTTATCGGTCAAGGGCGACCACGTTGCGGCATCCTCCTCAGGATATGGCTCGAATTTTGACACATTGCACGAAGCCTTGGGCAGCTGAGGCAGCCTACCCAAGTAGTTGGACCAACATTTATCGAAGACGAAGCAGCTCCAGTAGGTAATTCTCCTGGCATCCACCTCCTCGTCCGACATGTATTCCCTGTCAGAACCAGTCACCTCCAAGTTCAGACCAATGTCTTGCGCCATCCGAAAGCTCATGCCGCTGTATACCCATCCCTTTGCCTCGCGACCACATCCGGCTTCCCTCACAGACATCAGAGCCAGCGCTTGGACTGTGACGAGACGAGGTTTGGCGAATTCCTCGTGGTCGAGAATGAGCCTCTTGGCTTCGGCAAAGAAGTGATCGCCTTTCGTCCTCGCATCTTCGGGTGTGGCGTATGCTCCAGCAACGTCGGTGAAGTGACATCCCAGAGCGAGCATTGCATTCACGAGCAAAGGCGAGCAATAGACTGTCGAATTTCGGCTGGCCGTTCGCGCTCGACCTTGCATGAAGTCCCGAAAGAAAAGTTTCTTGGAAAGGGCTGTGAAATAGGTGTAATGGTATGTGAAATACATATTGATAAGGTGGGTGATGAGATTCGAGTCGGCCGTGGCCTGAGTCCATGATGCGATGGGATCGTTGCTGAGATGCTGCTGGTCGGATTTGGGGTCAAAGTCGACAGCATCGTGATGAGAATCCCCGAGATAAATCAAGTGTGACGTGCCCCCGATGAAGCGAACGCAGCCGTTTTCGAATCGCAGCTCTCCCATCTTTCGAGCCAATTCTTTTTCGCCTCTGACAGCCATAAAGTCAATGTAGTCCTCGTTGCTTTCTTCCGGAGTCGCAGAGTCACTGTCATCATCCTGGTGGATGATGGCCTGGGCGACCGAATCGAGGTTGTCGCAGGAGCGGATTTTGTGGACAATTGACGAAACATTGTCTTCCGAAGCATTAAGAATAGCCTCCACGAGAACCTGCAGAGTCGTGTCTCGGGCCTTCATGCTGTCTGCCTTTTCGCGATACACGCCTTTGCGGCGATGATCCGAATTAGGATCATAGACGCACTCTGTGCCGTAAACGCTCGCGCAGGCAGCGCAACTCGGCAAGGCCCCATCGCATTTGGATTTGCGCTTGCGACAGGCAACGCATGCCGTGCTGATGCAGCGCCGTTTCTGGCTCGACGAGTCGGCACGTCGACGTGACTTCTTCTTGGCAGGGGCAATAGACGCAAAGGTAGCATTCGTGTGACCTGCAACATTCTTCACTGCATGGCTCGACGATTCGGGGACCGCTCTCACAACTTCGCCCTGTGAAGAGGGCATGAAGCTTCGAACGTTGCTGCTAGTCATGCTGACGCAGGCAACCCAAGATCCCAATCAGAGAGCGGCGGATGCTTGCGGCAGGCCTTTATCAGTCACCCGATGGCTGACGGCTCTGTTTCTTGCGAAAAGCAACACGACGCAGACTGGCGGCCCACTTCAGATTTGTCGCACAGGCGTGGGGATGAGACAGCGAGGTTGCATTGAATTGTCCCGGCAGCGAGGGAGGGGGGGGAAGCCTGCCTTCTCGCGCGGCGTGGTGACGACAGTCGTTCCCTGATCTTTGTGTCACGAGAGCTGTCACCAGCTTCAGCTATGACGGCAAAGAAAGCGGAGAAAAAACAAAAGTCGACGGTGTCGGGCGCGAGCAAACAGAACAGTCAAAAGATTCAGGCTCGGCCCCCAATAATTGGCCTCTATCAGAGATAGCCGTGACAGAGTGACCTATGCCAATCGGCAGTCTATAGACAGGGGTGCTGCAGAGCTCGGGGAGTGTGTATTAATTGGAGCCCTCTGCTTGGCTGTGCTGAGGAAACGTCGGGAGCGATAAGGATCCGGGAGTCTTGCGGGGAGCCGAAATCTGCTCAGCTGTATCGGGCTGATTTACGCAACTGCATATATGGAGCTGCCGTGCGCAAGAAAGAAGCCAGTGGCCAGCAACGAGTCTTTGAATCAAGTCTCGAGCTGAGCGGGTTGTGTGCAGCAGCGTCGGTGCGCGGTAGAGGGTTTTGGTGCAGATGCTTTGCCGGAAAAGGGACGCCTGAAGGCAAGATAAGAAAAGCTGGTGCTGCAGAGATAAGCTCGTGAAAATCGAGCTACGACGTCACAATAATGTTGGATGACGGACAACTGGAGGAAGTGGCTCAAACCCGAACCATCATGGCGGGAGATTGGGGGAAGCTGCAAAGGCTTTTTATGAGAAATCTCGAAGCCGTCCAATTCCATGTTTTCTCTGGCGTCGTAAACGACCGGGCCGACAGTATAAAGTCACTTCTTAGATGTTTTGGAGGCCGTTCGGTTTGGCGAACGGTTTCATAAGTACAGGGTACGAAGTCGCAACGAGTCCCGAGCACGCTTTCGCAAGTCACTGTCGACTTTGAGTGGGAACGCCTGTTCAAGCACTTTTCTCATTGATTGCGCACGGGGTTCGGCCAAGTGTCACCCCCCTTCCGCCACAGATCAATGGCATTCTCGAGGGACATCTGGCTGCAAGTGCCGAAGTGGGCAGGACAATGGTTTGGTATGGCCGAAAAAATGCGACTCGGGTCGGTGTCTGCCTTTGCAACTGTTCATGCTAAGACCACAGCTACCGACTAAGTCGGCAGGGAGCACAGCCCGGCCAGGCAGCTTGGATGTGACGGGGTGCTGCCGCCCGGGGCCCAGCTGTCGCCGCTGCCATGGACTTGAGGCAAGAGCGCTTCCCCAGTCGAGCAGATCTGGATTAGACCGACCAGGGTGTGTGTGTGTGGGCTTGCTTACCATACATGATGGGGAAAGAGCCACCGGAGCTCATCTGCAGGTGACAGCGACTGCAGCAAGTGCGGATGCCATCAAGCTTTGTCCTGACGTGCATCTTGTTTGATGAAATCGCCCATTGTTCATACCGCAGCTCCCCTATCCTCTTACCTGAAACCTCTGACCTCGACCCTTTGCACGACCATATCTCTGTGGCTTCCCCATTGACCGCCGAGTGGTCTGCAAGATAGTTTTTTTTGCCGGCGTCGCGCATTCCGTTTGACGCCTGTGGCGGCCACCGTCTGGCACGCCAGCAGTCAGAACCTCCCATGCAAGTAGGTTGGCAAAGACGCCGCCAGTTTTCCTGGACAGAAAAAATGATAAGACAGTCTCGAGACTGGGACACAGTCGGGGTGTGCCTCTAGCATACATGGTCTACTCGTGTAAACTATAACAACCCGCCTCCAATTATGACAGCAACTTATGATATCGTTTCCTACATCCTACTTGCTGCTCGTCACTGCCAACAAATTGGCTCCTAAGGACAAGGGCCGTTGAGAGGAATCAGGTCGGGAGCACTCTGCCGGATCTGTGCAGAGCCTGCAGCGGCGCGATGTCCCTTGAACGCATCGGGCCAAAGTAGAGGCACCAAAAGAGACGTGTGATAATGTCAGCAAGTTCTCAACATTGCAGCTTTGAATACTGTGTTGGAGAAATCCGGCATCTGCAAGCAGTTGCGAGACTTCACCTTACTGACGCCGGTGATTGGAGGTGTAGGCCGGAAGAAATTGTCTTAGTTGTGCGCAAATGACTGAAAAGACTGCCTGCCGACTGACAGGTCACCTCTGTACTGCCACCACACATGACGATTCCTGCTGCGGTCATGCCGAAAGCTTCCAATCTCGCGATCTTGTTTGCTGGTACCTATACTCTCGTTCATCTTCCTGGCTCATAGCGCATGCTGCGATATTTGCCTTGAGCAGGGTGGTAGCGGCGGACGGAAACACCGCTGCAACGGGACCAATCCACTCCTTTTTGTCGCCGAAACCCTGTCGGCCTTGTGGCTTTACCGCGAATACCACCGACGTGCGAAGTCATGGCTTCGAGGATTTCATGAAGCTGTATAGTCTCCAAGCGCATTGGCAAAAGATCAGATAAAGTTGCTGGCTCCGAAGCGGTGCGTTCAAGGGAACAGTCGCTCGCACTTGCACAGCTTGTCACCATCTTGGATAGCGAAAACATGATGTCAGACGACAAGAGAAGGAGATGCCCAGTCGCACACGGCTTCTCCCAAACCCGATACTTGCCGATTTGTTGAGAAAGTCTGCAGATTTTTGCTAGATCTTCTCGATATGACGAGATTTGCCATTTGATCGGGACACGACGATCCATCTAACAACGCTCTATTGATTTTGCGATATATACACCCCCATGCACCCAATATGCATCCTTCTTATAGCGTTGGCAGCGCTATGCACAGGGCCTCTTCTCATCAGAGCTTGCATGTCCCTCAAGGCGGTTCACCGCCCTGTGTCCTGACAACAATGAACGGCCTCGAGTTACATTGAGCCAACGCATATACGTCACGAACATGAGAGCTCACTGTTGCCGTCTGTTGTTGTATCTGAAAAGGAAGCCCTTTCCGGGACCAAGCCATGGGTGGTTCGTGAGCCCACAAACACCCAAAGCGTTGCAAGGCAATCATTTGGAATTGCTGATGTGCATATGGAGACGGCCAAGTCTTTTTGGGAAGCCCTCCGACATTATCCCACACCCTGGCCTCATTGACCTTCATATTCATCCGCCCATCCTTAAGCTACAAGGTTGCAGTGATGGATTCAGGCGAAAACGAAATGTTCGTCAGGGCATTACCAGAAGTGATTCTGGACCTTTTCTGCCCAACAACACCAATCCAAGCATCTGGCAAACTCCAGCGTCTCAGACGGCGCTCAGAATGATGCCATCATACTACGCATTCTCATCGTCCTTTCGCTGGCAGTGGGCCTGATATGCAGATTAGAGTCAAAAATGACTTGAGTCAGCATGATGGGTATCCATGATCCGGCGCCGACTCGTGCAATGTCGGCAAACTCTGACAGTCGAGGCGAACCCTGCTCTAGTGACGTGACCTTCACTCTCCACGAAATGCCCAATGACGGCGCTTGTCTCGGATCGTGTCGTCTGGGCTAAAATACACCGACACGAGGAGGAGACGATCTGGTCGGTTCCCCGTAGGCACCGTCATTCCATGATGATGATGGCCTTCATCTCATGTGGTCGCTCTCTGTCTCGGTTGCAATCGGGGTACGCGAACATGCATGTAATACCAGTGGTGTAGTGCAGCAAGAAAGATTGCCAAGTCATGCAAGTTCTTGCGGGATACGCGCTGTGCACTTCTGCATATTCGGACTGATGACAAGCGAATAGGGTTCGTGGGCTACCCATGCCACGAAACTAATGGCACTCGCGGCCAGCCTTACCAGGTGCAGGGACGAGACGTGTTGTAAGCTCTGCAAGCGTGTTGGGCACGAGGTCAAAGGGGGTCGATGAGCTGGGGCGAGATGCCCTCTGGACAATTCACCAGCGACAACGCATTGGCATAAAATCGTCACAACGGCTGGTCAGGGTCGCAAATGGAAGTCTTGCGTTGCTGCGATGCATATATTGTCATCGTCGATCGTCACTAGGGCTACTATTCCCGACCCGTAGCCCCCCTTCTCATGCTGCTTAATGCAGATAAAGCTTGAGATGTGAGACGTGTCGCCGCTGTCAATCGAAATCAAGTTTACAGCTAATAAACGAGAGACCATGTGGTGGCGCGGCCACCCCGCAGTTCCGGTTCATCGGCAAACTTGGACTGTCCGCACCGCATCGGCGCCATCTCAAAGAAATGTCGACGGAAGAAAGCTTCGTTTGTATGAAGGGGTTTCTGCACACGTGTCCCAAGCAAGGTTACATCACGGGCCTTAATAGACAAAATGTAAGGCTGCGCGCCGCGTCAGGAGACCTGCGTGGAGGGATCCAGATTACTACTCCCCTTTTCCCCTCCTTCCTCCTCGTCCTCCTCCTCCTCACTCTCCTGGCTGTTGAACACTAAGCGTCGTTTTCCTCCGTGTCCATGCGGGGCTCTAAGAAGGCTGCCGAAAAGCCACACATAACACATTAATATGAGGCCGCTATTGTGGCGACGGGAGTATGCTGCGCCGCGTGACCTGGATCCTTCTACATGACATAACATGACAAAGGCAGACTCGGAATTGCGTGATGTTCTTGAAAAGGGGGGCCTTCCAACTGCAATCTGAGGCGACTCATCCTCACATAGACGATGTCCCTTTGATGCGGCTGCTTTGATAGTGTACATACTTTACTGACGTACAAAAATGTACATGATGGGGAGGCCTCACCCTTGGCGGGCATGCCGCGACAGGATGCCATACAGTCCAACGGCACGGCAGCCCACGATCTTTGCCGTCGGTGAAGTGCCTTCACGCTGGGCATGTGAAGACACGACCGAGACCAATACCCCGAGCTCATCGGCAAACCAATGCACCATGGACACGGCCCCCATTGACACATGCCTGCTTCTTTCTCATGCACCTCGTACACCGCATGCCGGTCGGTTCTTTCCCCGAGGCCTTGCCCCCCAGTTCTCACCTCCCTTTGCCCTGATTCTGGGTCACACTTTGAATGTAATTTCGCTGCATCTATGCATACGATGCATGCATATGTCAAGGCGGAAGTACGGAAACAGGCGTATCGCATTCCCCCTAATCGGCCGAACGGCGCGCAGAGTCGGGTGGCCAAGCGATCACACACCACACCCTCGCCATCATCGTCATCACCATGTTGTGTGAGTTTTTTACCCACGTTCCAGGTACCAGTTGTGCGTCAACTGGTTCGTGAGGTAGCCAAATGGCGTGGGGACCTCGGCCATGCCTTTCCGTGCGACAGGGTGGCGCAAGTAGACGGCAGCGCAGATGTTAGGGTTTACTTCGAGATAGCGGGGGATGAAGGCAAAGGCGGACATGAACGGTCGGGGCTTCCAGGGCGTTGCATACGGCTTCGTATCGTCGATGGGATTCTCTTCATCAGCTTGGAGTAACTTCGCGAGCTGGCGCATCTCGTCACGAGACAGCTGAGAGTCGCCCATGATGCGGACTGCCTTCTCCTTCTGCTCCTCGCTCAGGCTGTCCAGGCCCTTGTCGATTTGGCGCTGTCGGTTATGTTGCGGCTGGGAAGATTCGCCACCTTCGAGGCTGTTGTCGAGGCCAGCGGTAGCAGCAGCCTCCGTGGCGTCGGTCCCAGGGGGAGGCAGTTTGAGGTCAAGTGTTTGAAAGGTCTCTCGCATTGCCTCCTGGCTATTCATCTTGAGTTGAAGCTCTCGGACAAGCTCCTGGACGTCGAGAGTGCTGTCGGCAGGGCGCGCGAGGAATCGCTTGGCATCAGTGCGAAAGAGGCGCAACTGCTTTTTCTCCTTGGCTGAAAGGTCTTTCGAATCATTCGCGAGAATCTTTTTGACGTCTTTGAGAAGGAACTTTAGAGCATAGTCGTTGAGCTTCCACGCCTCCTCCGCCGACAACGTCTCTATACCTGGCCCTTTACTTTGGCCTTCTGCGTCTTTCTCCGATTGCCGGGGTTCAGAGCTTTGCACGGGTGATGCAACTTCGGGTTCGGCCTCGTCCGCCTCGAGCGGCTCCGTTGGGAGGCCCTCTTCTGAGCCGCCAGACGTTGCTGCAGACTTGTGAACAGCTTTCTTGTATATGGCGTCCGCTCTCGCTTCTCGAGCTTGAAGATTTTCGGAAAGTCGCTTGTACTCGCCGGCAGCTTTTTGCTGACCGGTCCCGTACATGACCTTGTCGATTTCCACTTGGAACATGTCGCCAGGGTTTAATTGATACGATGGATGGACCATCTGGTGCAAAAACATGGCATTAGTATTTTCGTGCGAGGAAAAGAGATAAGTATGAAGGGGAAAAAGATCAAATAAAGCTCACCTTTTTTCCATTGACCTTGACGGCCCCGTGGATGACGAACTGTCGGGCTTGGCGGACGCTGCTCGCAAACAGGGCGCGGAAAACAGCAGTGTCTAATCGCCGCTCGAGGGGTGCAAACGTCATCTGCATATAAGGCGTCATGTTTGGAAATTGATCCGATAAAAGCTTGTTGACGTCCCCAAAAGGAGGTGGTCTCTGTCTCGATCGTTCTTGTAGGCTCGGCGTGGCGACCTTTGAGAACGACTCGGCCGTCACGTTTAATGTGCTGAGTCCAGAGCCGCGACCGGCAGCCTGCTCGGACCCATCATACGCAGCCAGATACTCAGGAGGTAGCTCGACAGCTGAGAGCAGCCGCCGTGAAAACAGGCGCTTCCATTTCTTCTCTGGTATATGTTCTCCGTGGTATGCTCTCGTTTTCGACTTGGCGGCCCATTTCTGCTGGAAGAAGGTGGGCGTGCCTCGAATTTGAGGTTCTCGGCCGGCGTTCCGATGTATGTTGTACAAGTTGTACTTGTTCCACGACTGTCGTAGTTTCTGTCAAGCACAAGGTTGTTGTTAGCGACGATATCATCTCCGATGGAATGGCGGATCCCCAAGAGTCGTGGAGCGGCTGTCTTTTGGGAGGGAACAAGGGGTCATCGAGGATGGACCTACCGGCCGGTTGAGACTGAAGAATCTGTATGGTCTGCGCATCTTGACCGATGCTGGCCCGATCTCACGGGCGATTTAGAAAGATGGCGTCGAGCAAAGAGGCTTGTCAAGGTCACCGTCCAAATTTTCGACACAGCTCAATTGATGACAGTGGAGCCGCCTTCCGTGAAAGCTATTTTTGCGCGTCCAGGTGCGGAGAGCTGGGCCGTCCCAATCGGGGGCGAAAAAGTGGAGACCCACTAAACGCGTGCTGCAGAATCCCGACGCGTCCAAGTAATTCAAAAGACTTGTAGGTTCTCTCTGACTGCATAATTTCACGCTTGTCTTCACGAGGCTGTCCCAGAGCCATCAGAAGGACCGTGTGACCCTCATCAAAGCAGGCTTGGTCTCTCGGCCCAGCATCATGCAAAGATGCTGACTGCAACGTCGCCTATCGCCTATCCGCCGACCTCGCCAGCAACACAGAAGCGGGCAGCTCCTCATGCATCAGGGGCTCCGAAAGGGAAATCTCGCGCCCTTGGGCCCTTTGTTCTGGATGAGGACGACGAGGAATTACAAGATGACCTGCACGAAAGTCGAGACGATGCTCCTCTTGCAAAGAGGCGCATGCTCGAGCACCCTTCTCAGAACCAGGGAGGGTCAGTCGGAGTAGACACACCTGCCGTCGGCACCTATGACAATGCAGACGGCTCCGGAAACGTGGAGAGTGTGCCTAAATTGCCAGACTCAGGCTCTGCCCCGAGATGGGCAAGCCAGCGACTCGTCTTCCCAAATTCAATCCTCGAAAGCATGGCTCCGTTGCGTTTCACGGCCAGAACTTGCCATGGCAAATCTTCCACGATCAAGCAAAGAAAAACTTCTGCAGCCGTGTCGTACGAAGCAATGGTTGCTGCTCGCTCCAAGACGAAGGAGGGCAGAGCCAAACGTAGTTTCTACGGCATTGAAATACACCAACTGATCGACAACGCTTCGAAGGAACTCGCAAACAGGTCGCATTCAAGACCAAATCAGCCGAGTGCTCCAATCATGCCAGTCGAGACACAGTTATTACCGAATAAGGCAAAGAAATCGTTGCTATGGACGGAGAAGTATCGCGCAAAGAAGTTTGTGGATCTCTGTGGCGATGACAGCACTAATCGACACGTGCTACGGTGGTTGAAGCGATGGGATTCCACTGTTTTCCCAGGTCAAGCGAAGGCGAGACCTGCGACGGTCAGAAGACTGGCAGTGAGACAACAAGCCGAAGAGGAGAAACCACATCGCAAAATACTGATGCTCACGGGACCTCCCGGGCTGGGGAAAACGACACTGGCTCATGTTTGCGCCAAACAAGCTGGATACGAGGTGCTCGAGGTCAATGCTAGTGATGATAGAAGTCGCGATGTGGTCCAGAACCGAATACGCACGAGTCTTGGGACAGAGAGCGTCAAGACTGTCGCAAACAGTCATGGTCATGATGGAACCCAGAAGCTGGCAAAGCCAGTCTGTGTTATTGTCGACGAGGTTGATGGTGTGGTCGCAGGATCAGGCGCCTCTGGCGAAGGCGGATTTGTGAAGGCTCTCATCGACCTTGTCCTGGTTGATCAGAAGAACGCAGCTGTCGCGCCGGGGTCTGCGTCAGACATGAGCAGAAGAAAGAAGAAGGGAGACGACTTTCGGTTACTACGGCCACTGATCCTCATCTGCAATGACGTCTATCATCCATCATTACGACCCCTACGGCAATCTAACTTGGCCGAAATCATACATGTTGGCCGGCCATCACTAGACACAGTCGTTGGCAGAGTCAAGAATGTGATGGAGAGAGAGGGAATACCATGTGATAAGGATGCTGCGCGCAAGCTTTGTGAGGCTGCTTGGGGCATGACCAGCGGCATAGACGCCCGGCGCGGGGCAGAAAGCACCGTGGAGGGAGATTTGCGAGGTGTCATGGTCGTGGGCGAGTGGGTAGCAGGCCGCTTCAGATCGTCACCGGACGCTGTCAACCAGAAGTTGACGCGGCAGTGGATCGAGCGCTACGTTTTACGTGACCTGTCCAGCAGCGCGGCTGGAGCAAGAGGTCTTGGGCGCGGCAACGTGAGGGACATAACTCAGCGCTTGTTCCAGGAAGGTGGCGGCTTCCCCAAGCAGGCAATGGACCTTTCTGAATCAAAAACAAAACACGAACAGCCTCAATCGGACCTGGGATTTGGCGAACAGCAGAAGAAGTACACCATGGATAGACTGCGGGAGATGGTCGACACGAGTGGCGAGATTAGCACCATCATGACGGAAATCTTTTCCGAATACCCGAACCGCGAGTTCAACGATGACATTTATCTCAACAAGCCAAACCAGGCGTATGACTGGCTGCACTTCCACGATTCCTGCCAGTCCCGGCTGTACACGAGCCAGGACTGGGAGCTCGCGCCCTACCTGAGCCAACCGGTGCTGGCATGCCATCACCTCTTTGCCTCGCCAAAGAAGCATTACGGAAACAACAATAATGGCTATGAAAAACATGAGAGCGAGCAGCCTCTCCCGTTCACTGGTCCCCGGGCTGACTACCAAGCCCGCGAGGCGGAGAAGCAAAACCGTGTTCAGCTGCAAGCCCTGCAGTCGCAGCTCAGCCCCACGCTCACGCGCTCCTTTCGCAGCCCAGAAGACGTGGCGACCGAGTTCCTACCGTATCTCATCCGCCTCGTGTCTCCTGACGTGAAGCCCGTTGTCGTCGGCGGAAGCCAAGGATCCATGGCCAGTGTGCGCAAAGAAGGCGAAAAGGCCATGGTCCAGCGCGCAAGTCAAGTCTTGGCCGAAGTCGGCGTCTCTCTACAAAGGGGTGTGATCGAGGGTGAGAGGTTTGGGGGTCGTGGTCCGCAATATGTCTACCGTCTGGAACCGTAAGTCTTGGTTGCCTCCTCCCCACCCCCCCTACTCGTTGAACCTCAATGTTGTGCGCAAAAGTACTTACTGACGGTGTGGCGTGGACCAGTGACCTGGACTCCCTCTCCTGCTTCGAGACGAGCGCCTCCCTTCCCTCGCAGGCGCCCACACGCTATGCAGTGCGGCAAGTGCTCGACCAGGAGCTGCGCAAGACGATACTTTTGCGCGAGAGCAGCGCCCGCCAGGCGCGTTTCCAGGCCGGCGCGGGATCGTCGTCATCGACGCCACTGCCACTTGCCGCATCGGTCTCCTTGGCCAGGGACAAGGAGAACGTGGGAGGCAGGGCCAACAAGGCCGCGTCGTTGGTCAAGAGGGACTTTTTTGGCAGGATCGTGCAGGTGCAGCCGCTGATGGAAGTGGACGGCAATTCAGCGTCGGGGAGGGCGCGCAAGGAGGACAACAAGGTTTGGGTGACGTTTCACGAGGGCTTGAACAATGCAGTGCGCAAGCCCATCTCGTTGACTGAGTTTTTGCGAGCGTTGTGACGCGGTATGGACGCACTGTGGCTTTCACGGTGAGCGGGGGCTTTTAAGCTGGAGGGCATTGGCTGTTTTGGACCACATGAGCAGACGGTATTTGCACACAGAGCCTGTGAGAATCGCGCGTGTTTTTGTTACGAACGGAGAGTATGTCAAATGTTGACAGGCTTCAAGCCGTGCATGCGGCATTAGTGTTCATGTGACTACATCGTCGCCGTACTTGCAGTTTATATCCAGGTCATTGCTCTTGAACAGGCGCAGGAGCCCAACGACCAACGAGGGCAGCGTCGTTTCTTGTCCGTCGCGGCCTCAGAGTGACGCATCCTTTTAGAGAGAGGGAGGGGCGATGACTTTCTCTCCTCCGCTTTCCCCATGCTTTCCATGCCTCGATACCAAGTCATCGATTGTGTCACAACTAAATACCAGGTGAAAGAGAACGCCGGGCCACCGCTGCCGCCAGATTCCTTTCCTTTCACATTCTCTTTGAACTTTGAATAGACTACCTTCTTGGAAGATGGCCATCACCGTTGGAAGGTTTGTGTCATCGATATTGTTTTGCACCTTTCATCGGCCTCGCGACAACATACCGTCGCACGTATGTTTACATTTTGTCAAGTCCGTCACACCACTCAGTCCTCTGCTGTTGCTGCTGCTGCTGCTGCTGCGAGGAGGATTTGGAAAGGAGCAAGGGAAAACACAAGCACTGCTGCAGCAGCCCTCAGACTCGAGCTCGCCATCTCCATTTCTCAACGAAAAAAAAAAGAAAAAGAAAAAAAGCCCTCAATTGACATTAGATTAAACAGTCGCTATGCACCGTTGGCAAGACACTCATATCTCTCACCTCCCCCTTATTTCCTCTCGTGAAAAATACATGAAACATGAACTTGCTTGCAGATGGTGCGTATTTTGTGTGCATGTCAAGGGAGATGACCATCACAGCCGTGACTTGGCGGCTAGGGGTCCCCGCTGAGGCGGCACAACCAGCGGATCGTAGACGGAGTGGGAGAGGGCATCGCCCGGGGTCGGGTTCGAGTGGGCAAAGACGCCCTTGGCATCGACGAGGCTCGGGTTGAGGTCGCTGACGCGCGCGCAGCCAATGAGGCGCATGTTCATCTCCATCTCCTCCTTGAGGAGCTGCATGGCGCGCTCGACGCCGTCCTGGCCGTAGGCGCTCATGGCGTACAGGAAGGGGCGGCCGATGCCGACGCCGGTGGCGCCCAGACAGAGGGCCTTGATGATGTCGGTGGCGCGGCGGACGCCGCCGTCGACAAAGATCTCGAGCCGGTCCTGCAGTCCGCGGGCGCGCAGGACGGGCATGGTCTCGGCGAGGATCTCGATGCCGGAGCGCGCCGTGTCGAGCTGGCGGCCGCCGTGGTTCGACAGCACCACGCCGTCGACGCCGACGTCGATGGCGCGAAGGACGTCCTCGACGCGCTGCACGCCCTTGAGGATGACGGGCATGGCGGTGATGCTCTTGAACCAGGGGATGTCGGCCCAGCTGAGGGACGGGTCGATGAAGCTCGAGATGGCGCGCGCGGCGCCCTGGGTGCGGTCCGTGTTCTGCCCGCTCTGCACGTTGCTGCCCTCGTCCTCGGCAAAGGACTTGGTGCGCATGTCCTTTTCGCGGCGCCCGAGCTGGGGCGCGTCGACGGTGATGAAGAGGCCCCGGCAGCCGCGCTTCTCGGCGTGCTGCACGATGCGCTGCGTGATGGCGCGGTCCTTGTTGACGTAGAGCTGCAGCCACTGTACCTGGTCGCCGGCGCGCGCGTCGACGATCTCGTCAAAGGAGCACGAGGCGAGCGTGGGGATCATCTGGATGACGTTGTGTGTCTTGGCCGCGCGCGTGAGCACCACCTCGCCCTCCGGGTGGCCCAGCTTGCCGAGCGCCGTGGCCGTCACGTAGAAGGGGATGGAGCACGGCGTGCCGAGCATCGTGGTGGACAGGTCGACGTGCTCGACGTTGACGAGGATCTGGGGGCGGAACCAGATGCGGTGGTAGGCGCTGTGGTTTTCGCGCATGGTCTGCGGGGGACGGGGGGGAGGATGGAATCAGCAACATGCTTTTACTGGCTCTTCAGAGAGTTGTGAAGGAGAAACCGGGTGAGTGAAGGCTGCGCGAGCGTTGAAGCGGGAAGAGAGGGGGGTGTGTATGACGAGGGAAGGTGATGAGATAGCAGATGTATATGTGTGGGTAGGTTTCAGCCATAGACAGGTAGATGGAGCATGTGCGTAGCAGAGAATACTAGAGGGGAGAGAGAGAGAGAGAGAGAGGGGGAGAGAGAGTGAGGCAGATGTTTGGATTCTTGTGCTGGCAAGAATTAGGGAAAGGCTGATGGGGGAGCGCATGCCAGAAGTTTTGAGAGAGAGAGAGGGAGCGCGAGAGAGAGTGTGTGTTTATGTGAGAATGGATGTACATGAAGACATGTATATGTATGTATATGATGAGAAGATGGGTGAGAGGGAGAGAGAGAGTAAAGGAAAGATGAAGTGATTTGTGAACACGTGTGCATGCTGGGGACAGGCAGAGGCAGGGAGAAGGGTATTCATCATAAAACAGCAAAAATTAAACAGAGAAATAAAGAATAAACAGAAAAACAAGAAAAAGGTGAGAATAAGACATGAATACAGGGATTTGCATGAGATGAGATGACATGGGATGAGAGAGTGGCAGAGGCAGTAAAGACAGATTCATCAAAGGACTCACAATCTCGTCATCCGCCGCGCTCGAATAGTACCCCCACGCCGTCTTCTTCATGAGGCGCCGCGCAACGGCCTCAAAGTCAAAGAGGTTGTAGCACTGCGCGAGCAGCGGCTTGTGCTCGAGGCGCTCCCGGCGCGCGACTTCCTCGGCACCTTCGTCCTCGTCGTTGTCCTGCTGCTGCTGCTTGGCCAGCGTGGCCATGTCGACGGGCCCGAGGTGCTTGGTCTTGTCGAGATACTTGTCGAGCGTATCTGACGGGTGGATGGGGTCGAACTCGGCGGTTGCGTCTTTGCCCTGTTTTTGGAGGTGTGGTTCGCAGCCCTTTTGTTAGCTTTTGCATTTTGACTCTTGTCTGGTCATTCGGCATCCCTCTCTTGAAACCTTTTAACTCGCACGGGTATAGACATGTATATGGAGTAACACCTGATGCTTGCCATCAACTCTTCTTCCTTCTCTTTGAGTGCGCTGCGCTTCAGGTTTGGGGGACGTGGACTGCATGCAAGATGAAAAGGGAAAAAACTCTTGCGCGCACTTACAGCATATTTGAGGATAATCTTGGGACCGCCAGGATGTTCTGGTCCACACGTCAGCACCAAAGTCTCTTTCCTCTTTCCTCCTTCCTCCTCTTCAGCTCCTTCTTCCTCATCTGTCCTTTTTTTTTTTTTTTTTTCTCTCTTTCTTTTGCATCTTCTTCCTCGTCGAACCATCAAGGCCTCGCGCCACCACACCGCGCCGTGGAAAGCATACGTACCGGGCAGGAAATCCGTCACGTCGTACGCCTTGCCGTGCACAATGACCCAGCACGACTCGGCGCTGGCGTGCTGAGCCACGTCGCTGCCTTTCAAGGCCATGTCGGCCCAGCTCCTCCTCCTCCTCCCCCTTGGAAAACCACTGCGTGGCGAGAAAAGAGGGTTGAAGCGCAATCGAGCGCAATGCGGGCACGGCCAGGCAGATAGATGCGCAGACGGGTCACTCGGAGAATGACACCGAGAGGAATGGGAGAGAGACGCACGCGGTCGCAGTGTCTATGCGTGTTCTATACGTGAGGGATACAAAAAAGTGAGAAAACAAGCAAGTAAGTGAGGAAGTAAGCCAGAGTTCGTTCGGCTCAGTGAAAATCAGCCCGGCCGGAATGGATGAGGTCAGACTCTCTCCCGCCCGCGTTCCCTTCCTGGCTTCCTCGGCCCTCTTTTCCGCAAAGCCGTGGCGAGCAACACAGCAAACTGTGCCCGCAGACACAGCGCGCTCACTCCCGTGTTGTGGCCGGCTCGGTCCAAGGGATTCCTCGCCATTACTCATCCTCTCGTCGCCCTCGCACCCCCCCACGTCACATGTCTTCTACGTCTCCCCCCCACCCGCTCACTCACTAATCGTCAACCACACGCCGCCGCCACATCACAAGGCTTAACCCCAGTCAGCCCAGGAGATGCCGCCCACCACATGGATTCGGGCGAGCGCCACCAGACTATTTTCGTTTCCATGCCCGCGCTGCGCCTATTCCGCTGGCCCGAACCACCACGCCCACACCAAGTGCGCCAGCGCACGTGGGCAATACCAACACCTCCTTCCACAGCAGTGTCTTCCCAGCCTGTCGTGGTCGCGCATGTTGGATTGTGAATCGCACCAACGACATGATCGTCTTGAGTAGGCACAGGCGTCGCAGCGACCCCTTTTCTTTATTACTATTATCTGCAAGCCTCCTGGGCCGCACGCCATCCCGCGTCCCCTACATTGCTCGTGGTGTTAAACACGTACCCGGTGCAAGGCATCTCCGTAACGAGCGTGGGCCATCATGCTACGACCCAAGCCTCTCCGTTGGCGCGCTTTTCTTCATCGTCACTTCCACGCACTCAGACCTGACCACGGGTCGTGCGGCTGCTGCTGCTGCTGCTGCTGCTGACCTTGTGCTGGCCGCGGTTGTGCACCGTTTTCATGGCCCTGGGCCGCGTAATGAAACGTCTGTTGCGGCCCGAGTGGCGGCGGTCCCGGCGGCGGCGGTGGCGGCACGAATCCTGGCGGTGCGAATCCAGCTCCTGGCTGGTTTTGAGAATGCTGGTTTAGGGAATATTTGCCGTATGCTTGTTGCGGCTGGTGTTGAGCCTGAGGCACCTGCCCGTACGAGCTCGGCAGAGGAGCCTGCGGTTGTGTCATGTAGCTCCCGCCAAAAGACGTTTGACTGGGCGGCGGTGATGTCGGCCCCGGATTTCGCCCAAATTGAGAAGGATTGTATGTTGGCTGGGAGAAGGTGCTCGGCGGCGGCGGCGGCGGACTCGAGTACCCCGGATAGCTCGCTTGACCCGGGGGAGGCGACGTCGGCACCTGATACTGGCCCTGGAAGTTGGTTTGAGGATACCGCGGACCCTGCCCGGACTGGAACAGCGGTGCCGGCGTTGGCCGACCAGACGGCTGCGGTGTGCTCCTGGCCCCCGGGTCCACCGACATGCGCTCCATGAGACCGCGTAGTCGTTCCCGCTCCAATTCCGCCTGCGTGTTCTTGTTCACCGACCGCTCCTGTTCGATCTGGTTGAGCAGCTGTGCCCCTTCGGCCCTCCGGTTGTTCACAAAGGACTCTACGTTCTTGTTCAAACTTCCCACGCTTTCCCGCATTTCCGAATACCATGTCTTTGCGCTTTGCAGCCCAGCCTCTAAATCAAGAAACTCCTGATACGCCCGTTTGTATTTGTTCGTTACCGTTGAGCGCTGCCGTTGTATGCTCTCGTATTTACTTTGTTCAGAACGCACTCGCTTGTCCTGCAACAAGGCGTTGAACGCGGCTGTCAGCTCCTTCATGAGCTGTGTCTGCTTGTGACTGGCCTGCAGCAAGCGATTTTGGTGCGGCCTAAACTTTTCCAGCTCCTGCTCAAACATTTGGCTCTCAAAGCTCGGAATCGACTTTTTGTTTAGAATCAACACCTGTGTGATGTCATCGTTGTGCACCTGATGGCAGGTAATGTTAGCAGCCAGTCTACCGTCGGGTCGACGAACATGCTCGTATCTACCTTTTCTTTGAGATCTTTGAGAACCTGGTTGCGCTCGCGCTTGATCAGGTTGAGCTTTTTGAGAATATCTTCGACCTTGCGGACTTGGTCCATCACGCTGGGCCCGCTCTCCCCAAAATCCGTATCTAGGAGATTTGGCTCAACCGTCGCCGGGCTCACAGCATTGGTGCCTTTCGACCGCGCCTGTGCCACGGCCTGATGGAATAGTTTGTCGACCTCGCCTTCCCGAGCGGCTCGGCGCATTTCGTCAAACTCCTGTTCGTTCCGCCGCAGTTTTGTCGCGAGCTGATTGTCGCTTTTCTGCGCATCATCGAGTGCCCCTCTGTAGTTTCGAATGTCCGATCGCAACGTGGATGTGAGGCGCGAGCTTGGTTGCTGGCTCCAATCGCCCTCATACTTTGAGCGCATCTTCTCGCAGACGCTCTCCTCCATGTCGAGCTGCTTGGAGCTGCTGTCCAATACGGAAACGATGGCATCCTTCTCTTTCTGCAGAAACTCAAAAATCTCAGCCGGGCTCTCGTGGTCTGCGACATCACTGCACCATTGGCGGAAATCCTCGTCAGGGATAATGTCCCGATCGAATCCGCCCTTCAGGACCTGCAGGGCCCCAGGCAATCGTAGATAGTCCAAACTCGCCGCCATTTCCCCGTTTGCCATGTCTACCCTCTCCGTTTCGGCTCGCACGAGCTTCGCCTTTTCCTCGTCGTACAAGCTCGCTGACTCTGTCACCGCCAAAGGCACAATCTTGGCAAACAGATCAGGCCCGGTGATGCGCTGCATGTCCTGCCCCGCATACAACTCGCTCACCGGGATCGGTTTGGAAGCAGGCAGCTTCGAGATTGCTGGCAGGCTGGCTTCGGCAGGTACTGTCTGATGGTAAATGAAGTCGTTGTCTTTGACGGCTTCGCGAATTCTGTCTTGCACTTTGGACAGCTGCCGCTTGGACAATTCCTGTAGAATACTCCCGCAGTCTGCACTCAGGTTCGAATTCGCGGGCACAGACGAAGGAAAGTTCCGAGACAGTCGTTCGGCCTCCTTTGCAAGCGATTCAGCCACCTGAAATCGAGAGATTGCGACCCCGTGCTGTCCCGACTCTTCATCCGCCAGTCCCTGGTAGTGCTGCGCCATAGAATTGAGCAAGTTCGTTTTGATCTGAGTGCAAGGAGAAGTCAGGATCACGAGGAACATAAAGATTCTGCGTGCGAGATTGAGCAACCAGTGGGAATGGGCATCATACCTGAATCATCGTCAACCACACCTTCTCAAAGATGGCCCTATTGACGTTGTCCTGCACTCCTTCGATTGCTTGTCCATATAGATAGCCCGCCTGCGCAGCCAGCTTGGCGAGCAAGGCCGCCTTTTTCTGGTCCGCGACCTGCTTCTCAAGGAAAACCTCTTGTGCCTGGGCAAGCATGATGACGATCAATGTCTTGACCGTCTCTCGACTGAGATCGAATGACGGGGCGTGCAGGAAATTCTCGTTGATATATGTGTACATGCCGGCCGATGCCTGAAAGGAATGGTAGGCTACCTTGAGGGGCGACTCCTCGCCGCGGTTTTGGAAGGCGGCATAACAAGACAGGATGGCGGAAATGTTGAAGATGACGGAGGCTTTCTCAAAAGCCAAGGAGTATTGTGTCGTTGGCTTGTGGGTAAATGCGTCAAACCTGGGCCGTACAAAGCATCAGCAAGATGACAAACTCGCTTACGGAGGAGAGTAGCGGCCGGGGACCTGTACGCTCGTACCAGGAAAAGGCAACCTTGATGTGCTGCTCGTCGACAGGAAACCGCAGATCGAGGAGCTCAAGCTGACCATAATATCTGTACAGCATGTCACGACCAGAGGTGCTCTCCTTGCCGGCTCCTCGCATGTCCTGCCGCAGACGATTGAGGGTCGCACACTCCTCGGCGTAACGCTCTGGGTCGTCTCCATAGCTCTCCCGGATGTAGTTTTTCAAAGGCTCGATCCAGTCGACCTCGCTGGTGGCCTTGAGAGGCACAGAGATCATGGGCGACTGCGGCATTTCGCTGCAATGGGGCGACGCTTCGTCGCAATATACACCTCGGGGACGAATCTGCTGCTACTGCTGCTGCGGCGGCGCGGGCGGATTATAGGGAGGCCAACGGAGACGACCGCACCACAGGTCTATGCAAGGCACACGAGCGCACGGACACGGCAGCGACCCGTCTCGCCAAGCCGCCCGCCTGCGACACGTTGCTCAATGACAGCTTGACGGAAATGCAGCCCTGGGAAGCTGAGCGATGTCGTGGTTGCGGGGATGGGGGCTGCCTTTCATGCGGCCAGCCCGAGCCGGTGGATCGCTTGTGAGAAGGCAGTAGGGGGCGGACACGGACAAGGTGTCGCGCTAGGTGTGAAGGATGGAAGCCGGCCGGTCCCAAAGCAAGAACATCGGAATTGGTAGTGACACGAAGTAGAGGCGTTTGTGGGATTGCGTTGTCGGGTTTTCTTGATACCTGACGCCTGATGGCCGACGGGGAAGCTTTTTGGCTGCGTGACCTCACAAAAGCGGGGGCGCCGGGCGCCTTGTAGCTGCGCAAGGGGAAGGAGCCCAGCGCCAGAGCTTCCACTAGGGTACCTGCCAGATTGGCTTCTTCAACGCGCCGTTAGTGGGGATGCCAGCTCAACGCGCCTCGGTGGCGCCACTGGATCTGCAAGAAGTGGAAGAATCTCGAGCGTCAGACTCGTCCGATCAAAGGTCTTTTACCCAAGGCAATGTATGAGCCCATCTTGATACTGACCTGTATCGTTGTGAATCTTTGATGAGCCGCGCAATCCCCAAGTCCCGGCAAGGAAGGCCTGGTCCAATTGCGTTGTGCAGGGTCGGCCCACACGGAGCTGTGCGGAGGGGGCCCACGATGTGTACGAATCTGATATTGCCGTCAGCGGTCCGGCTTTCACGATTGCTCATCCTTGCAGTGCAAGGATTGCACCGGCGGGGTCGTTTACGTGTTTGCAGAGCCACTCGGGAATGCCTGGACGGCACGTCAATAGCCTGCGCACCAATATGGGCGTCTCATCGTTCACTTCCGATATGCAGAGTGTTTGCTAGCTCCACCGGTGCGTGTGTAGTAGCCGCCCGCCTCGGCCAATTGCATGCCGTTGTGGACTTGTCGCCAACGAAGATCTTTCTACGCAAACTGGTGGCAAAGTGGAGCACGATTGCTCGTGGACAGGAAGAAGGAGAGGGGCGAGCTGGGGAGGCAGGCTAAGAGAGGGGAGTCATCAGAGGGCAAGGGTAAAAAGGATCAAGGGGGCGGGTGAGGAGAGAGGGGTGGAGAGGGAGAAGTAAGCAACGGGAGTAGAGGTAAGTAATGAACAGGGTCAATTGCATTGATGTCGTAGAGTACCTGAGCAGATAGAGCAAAATAAAGCAAAACACCATGGCCCTCACCCAGAGTACGAATTCCACCCTTAAGTGACTTCACCAAGTCACGGAGTTGTGTCCAAAGCCTCCACACTTCCTCCTCGTCGTCAGCTAATTCATAGCAGTGCCCTCCTGCTAGGTTCCAGTCTACCGCGTCTTCCGAGTTCTGAGGGAGCTCATAGAATCGGAGATGAGTCCCGACGTTCACTGCGAGGAACAGCGGCCCTTTGTAACCCTGATGACGGCGGGCCAGAAGAGCGTAGTTCACGGCCTGCTGAAGCGCACTTGTTCATATCTGTGACTCTCCATCTCGTCTCTTCTTTGCGCAGTGAATAAACTTTTTGGAGGTAAGATCATGGATGTAGCGGATGATGAGGTCGACTCGGTGCGAATTCGGCTGTTGTGTAGCGTTTATTTCTGTTTCAAAGCCGAGAGAATTTGCAGGAACGAAGATCTCTTTCAGAAAGTTGTAGTTAAAATTGCCGACTACCCGCTCATCTGAGCCGGCCCGGTTGATCTTTCGATAGTAGTAGAGAAGCACTGGAATGCTCAGGTACTTTGACATTGTCAAAACTACGAACGTTGAGGTAGCTGAGCTGCGGCTTACTGTTCACATATTTGAATTCTGATACTCCAAGTGTCTTTGGTCTCTCATTGGGCCTAGGCGTTTTGATGCAGAGGCGAAGGCGTCAAGGTTGAAGTGTGCGGGTGGGAGAGATCTGATGATTTGGGCAAGGGAAAGCATTTAGCGTGAATGTACGTAAGCAGGTGGGAAGTTTTATACCCATTCAATTCTCATAATTACATTGGCAGAGGCCTAAAAGTGAAGCACTTGTTTTGGAAGGTAACAGGCATTGCGTTCTTGCTCACGAGACCGTGGGGCGCACGCCAACTCAGAAGTATTAGCTATTGTGCAATGTTATTCACATTGGTATCGCCTGTTTGTCTTTGTCGCGCATCAAAGATATTGTGAACAGACAGCACTAACGTTCTTAAGTGTTAATATTAATAGAATCGTTAGGATTTATGAAATCATTCAAATTGTTAAAATTCAGCAGTATTGTTCATATTATTGTTATTAAAATGGTTGTCGTTATACGATTTGTCAGTATCATAAACACAATAAGCATAATCGAAGAGACATCGGTGTCAGTTGCCCCTTCGACGCCTTTCTGAAGAGAAGTCGCCGCCCGACGAACACCCAATTCCTGATTCATCTCTCCAGGCGTCACAATGAGGACCAATGACACTTTGCCATATCTGAATCGTCCTGCTCCATTTATGGTTGCCTCGAGTACGCGCAAATGCGCAAGCGACGACGGTAAATCCTTGAGGAGATTATGGTCTCTCATAGTCCGGCCCAATGTCTTTTCATCTCAATAGAAAGACACAAAGTTCCTCAGTAATCTGCCCTTGATCTACGTTACTTTGATTTGAGGCCTCGTAGCACTTGACCTCTAACTTTCCTAGACATGAATCCACCGCCGAGTAGTGGTAATTTTATTGCCAGGGTCCTCAGGATGAGGGGACGCCTCATAACTCATCGTCAGGATTGGTGTCCCGGGTAAATTTGGTTTGAGTCGAGCCAGTGATGGTTGCACATCTGGCTGGAAGTCACATGTTGTACTACTGGGCTAAGCTTTAACATGAAGCATAATGAGCCAAATTACTTTTTTTTTTTTGGGGGGGGGGCGCATTGGTCAACTCTCATTCACACGGTTGGTGGCGCATGGCGACAGTGTCCGGAATGGCCTGCAAAGAGTCCTTGCCAGACATGTATCTTAGAACCATGTTCATCAATGAGAGCGAAACCAACAGTCGCAATTCGAATCCAGGTACTTGTGGACCCTGTGCTTTGGAAGGTGAAGGACGCCTTCTCAACCGGCTTGGATCCCTGATCTGATCGCATGTTCATCACTTGTCACACAGTGAGCACTGGCTACTCACAGTGGGAGGTTGGTCATCAACTCCAACGAAAGAGGAAATTGAGGTCAGACGCCAGGAAGTCCCCCCTCCTACGCTTTCTAATCTAAGGACCAACATGCATTGAGCACTTCACCTCCATCCCCTATCGTACCCTCCGGAAATGCCGGCAAGGGTGTCCGTGACCGCACACGTCGCGCTAGGAACGGTGGCTGTTCAATGCTTGCTTGCTGCAGTTGGGAGAGATCCTTGAACACAAGTCATCTCGTCTGCCGGAACCTGGCCGCCAAATTGGTGGTATACTACCAATCAAACACAGCAGTCTTCTCATGAGGCTCCTCCACCCGCATGTCCGTCACATTAAAAAAAAAAAAAAAAAAAAAAAGAAGAAGAAGAAAAAAAAAAGAGAATAAGTGTTGTCGGCGGTTCTACCGCCGCAAAGCATTCTGTCTTGTCCTTTTTTCCCCCTTTTACGCCTCAACTATTTCTCTCTCCCTCCCTCTCGTTCCCGGATCTGTCAAGTTCTCGTCTATCATCAGATTAGCAGAATTGCATTTACCCATTCCCATTGTGAGCCTGGAACAAGCGCCACCACGGCTTTTTCTCAATAATCATTTTTTTCTTTTTCACTTCCCCGACATTCGCTCCGTTTCCAACCCGTCGAATCCAGAGGTGTTTGTTTTTCTCTAATCCTAATGGAGACTATTACGTCCCCCGTCGGGCAGCAGTCTTCTGAGGAAGTGACGACACCAGCAAAGGCTTCATCCCCTCTTCCTCCCAGCCCAGCTGCCAAGAAGTCTTTGGCCTTTTGGCTGGTCATCGTCTCCTTGTGTCTCATTGCTTTCATGTCAGCACTTGATGGCTCCATCATTGCCATTGCGCTTCCGCACATCTCGTCCTCTCTCAATTTCGGAGACAAGTATGTTGGAGTAGCGAATTGCTTCGTCTTTGCCCAGACCGTCGCTCAGCCTGGCATCGCCCAGCTGTGCAATATCTTTGGACGCCGATGGCCCATGATCATCTCTGTCTGCGTCTTTGCGGTCGGGAGCGGAGTTGCTGGTGGTGCGAATGACGCGACGACCATGATCGCCGGACGTACGGTCCAAGGTCTGGGAAGCGGTGGCATCATGCTTCTAGTCGAGCTGATAGTTTGCGACATGGTGCCTCTCAGGGAGAGGGGCAAATATCTCGGCATCGTGCTGTCCGTTTCTGCACTCGGATCAATCTTGGGACCGGTCATCGGCGGTGCCATCGTCGAATGGGACTGGCGCTGGTGCTTTTATCTGAGCCTGCCCGCCTGCGGCGTCGTGCTTCCAGTTCAGCTCTTCTTGCTTCGAATCAAGCACCTCAAAGTTGCGTGGAGAGAAGTGGTGACCCGAGTCGACTGGACTGGCAATGTCATCTTCATCGGCTCCGTGACCTCTCTCCTCATTGGCCTCACATTTGGAGGCGCCGTGCATCCGTGGTCCTCCTGGAGAGTCATCGTCCCCATTGTCGTGGGCGGCCTAGGCTGGGCAGGCTTCCATTGGTATGAGTACTTCATCCGGGATAGAGAGCCTTGTGTGCCTCCCAACGTCTTTTCCAACCGAACCTCGGGCGCGGCATTCTACATGATCTTCATCACTTCGACGCTGCTCCAATGGGTCTGCTTCTTCTGGCCAGTCTACTTCATGGCGATTTTGGGAGAGAGCCTCGTGCAGACAGGTGTCGATTTCCTGCCCTTCACGTTTCTTCTCGTCCCCGGTTCTGCCGTCGCGGGCATCCTCCTCTCCAAGACCGGCAGATACCGTCGTCTCCACTTCATCGGGTTCGCGCTGAGCACGTTGGGCCCTGGACTCAACACGCTACTGAGAAGAGACACTCATGCGGGCGGGTGGGCCATGCTCCAGATGGTGGATGCCGTCGGTAGGGCTTTCATTCTCCCCACGACGCTGCCCGCGATCCTTGCGAGCTTGCCGGAGAAGGATGTTGCCGCTGCCACGGGCGTGTATTCCTTCCTGCGCAGTTTCGGCTTCGTCTGGGGCATCACGATCCCCAGTCTCATCTTCAATCACCGCTTCGACCGCATGTCCGATCGCATATCAGACACTTCGGTGAGAGACACGTTGGGGGGAGGCAGAGCATACGAATTCGCAACCGGTCCGTACGTGCAGAATCTGCCGCCGAACTCGAAGTCCGAGGTGCTGGATGTCTATCTAGAAGCGTTGAAGGCGGTCTGGTTCGGAGCCATGGCTCTAGGCGCTACGGGCCTGATTGCCGTGGCGATTGAGAAACATGTTCCTCTGAGAACGGATTTGGAGACGGAGTACGGCCTGCAGGAGAAGAGGCAGAATAAAGACGGAGAGTGGACAGGTGGTCCAAAGAAGGACAATTCTTGAAAAAAAGAATAGCGTAATCGTAAACCAGGCATGGACAACTTCAACTTCGGAACCCCGCTTTGTGGTAGGTGAACAGACGCACCGCTGTTATTCTGAACAAAAATGCTCGTACGGCCCGGCTCCCAATTTTGTACTTTTATTTTGTTTCCCCCCGTCCGAAAAAATAGGCTGGTCAGAAGTTTGAAGCAATTTAGGACCTAGCATGGTCGGCGCCGTCGCTTACACCGTCGGCGACCCCTCCTCTGGGTAGATGACTGCTTGCGAAAAGCGCCTACTGCCAGGAGGTGTCAAGGTGAATGAGAGCGTTGTCACGACACAGCACTTAGATTGGATCAAAAATGGTCTTTTATTGGCACAAAAAACGACGCGTGTCTTTGAATAGCAGCTTGTCCGATCATGCCACGCCGATCGACGTGTCTCGCCGCCAGCAGCAGAAAAGAAACTGTCCCCCACTTCGACAGCCCGGCGGGTACGGTAAGTCATTAACAGTCATCAAACCTTCCCTGTGCCAATACTTCGGTGCTGCAAGATCGGAAGATATCCGGGAGGGAGCAGATAGCGGAACAGCATCGCGGTGAAGGACCTGGGGTCACACTGCGGATTCTCGAGGTCTGCATGGTCGGCAATCAGGACGCGTCACTATCAACGCCATCGCTGGAGATGGAGAAAAATGGAAAAAAGAGGCTGGACCGCTGTACATACCTTCTCGATTCCACGTAGATTCGCTGTCAGCACCGTCGGGCTTGGCAGTGATGAGCTGCTTCTCAACGTCCAAGGTCGTCAAGGCCATGTTGGGGTACTTTTTCTCGGGCATCATCATGGCGCGATTCACCACCAAGGAAGAAGTTGATGTTCCCAAGTGGTCGGGTTTGGCATGTCGAGTCTGCCCGAGCATATGTCAATATAGCCAGGAAGAACAAAGATCGCGACGACACCCGGTTGTCTTTTTCGCTCTCTTTGCACCCTCGATTCTGGTCAGGCAGCGTTGGACGATTTTGGGGATGGGGTTGAGGTTGGGGGGGATTTGTCCTTTCCTGTTTGCCGAATGCGTTGCGTCTTTCTCCTCTTTCTGTGCTATCTCTTACTCTCGAGCGTGTGATTTCACCAGGCGTCGAAAGAGAACAGACGCAAAATATCGGAGGTCGTGTGCGCCCCCCCCTTTCCCCCTCTCTGGTTGGCTTGAAGTCGACTTGTTGGCCGGTGTCAATTATGATCCTGTTGGCTCATGGTCGCATGACGACATGTCAACATTTGCCGTGAAGCCCGCACCTCCAAAGCCCCTCCTATTGTTCTATTGTTGTGAGGAGAGAATGGGGGCAGGCTCGCCCCCCCCAGAGGGACTGGCCCCCCTCTTTCTCTCTAATGTTCAGAAAACAAAAACGCCGTTACATGTCGTGAGCGAGTGGCGCACGACTGGAGGAAGAGGCGGCGAACCGAGACCAAACACCTTTCGCGGCCCTCGCACATGTTCTTGGGGGCTGACTCGCTCACGCGGTCGCGCACGCAGCTGATTGATAATGATACTATATTTACTTTTGAGCTGTATTCTACGTCAGAGAGGGTATTTTATCCGCAGGATTTAGCGCCAAGCCTCTCTCTGCCTGATTCCCCATGTCTTATCTTGTCACAAAGAAGTCGTGGCAGCCATTAGGTGGTATGCAATCCTTCGGCTGACGGCAAGGATTGTACTCCACCAGCCAAGCAATCAGCAACCCTAGGCGTCCGAAGGATGCTTGGACTTTGGGCTAATAAATGGAATGTGAACCATGCAACAATAGGTCTTGGCATCCCGTCCGCGAAGCCTCCAGTCCGTGCACGGTGGCGAGCTGGGTAAGTACTTAAGTAAAGTACAGTGGGTTTAGGTAATTTCGGCAAAAAAAAAGTATTATATTAAAAATATAGTTATTAAAAATATAAATATTTTTATTTAATTATTATTA
>AZGY01000004.1:1571571-1596314 GCA_001636675.1 Moelleriella libera RCEF 2490 | reverse complement strand
AAAAATAAAAATAATATAATATTATTAAATTATTTTTCTTAATATATTAATTTTTTTAGTTATTTTAAATTTTTTCTTAAGTTATAATAAATAGATAAAAATATAGGCTTTTTGAGGGTATACTTTTGCTTTTGCCGAAATTACCTGGGACCCACTGTAGTTACCCAAGTGATGTGGGCCGGACGGGCTTAGCAGCCGCCCTGATGATCCCGCAGCGCGCTAGCGGGGAGGCGCGATTCGCGTCAGCCTCCGGATCCTGTACCCTAAACATGTACGCCGCGGCGACAACGCCTTTCGCCGCCCTCGAACGGCGGCAGCCAAGGCGAGCCTGAATCGCAGACAAGGAAAATCAAGTCGTTTGATTACGATGGAGATGGCAATCGACGAATGAGGCGCAAGCCTGATCATTGCGAGGCTTTGCGCGCCTGCTCTTCTTCGCTTCGTTGTGCTCGATATTTACAGTCCACACACAAGTCGGCTCGCGTCATGTGCTCGTCGCCTTGTCCCCCGCACGCTTCTTATTCGGCGGCTCGGGCCACGACCGCGTGTCGCCAAATGCTGACTGCAGTCTGCACTGAAACAGGCTGCTCTTCCATCGCTGAGCTCGGCAACGCAGGCTGACTTCGTTCAATCCTTTCTCGATGACACCGGTTCAGAAATATTCGGGGGAAACGATGGAACGCGCTGTGCAGCTTGCTGGTCACCTTTGCTGACGAAATGCGGTCATCACGGGGTCCCCGCCAACGTGCGTACACAAAGTAGTAGCCTCTTTTTCTATGATACACGCAATACGAGTCGTGTCTACTGATGTGCAGAGTCAAAGACATGTTGCATCTGACATTGTCTATTCCCGTAAGAGGCACCAAATTGAGAAAGGAAGCGAAGGGGACCGGGTTTCATCGACCCGATGACGCTCTGCCTACCTACTAGGTACTAGAAAAGTAGTAGGCCGGTAGTGTACGAACTCTGAATACAGGTTTGTAGTCAGATTACCGGGGCCTGGGATGCTGACCACCCTCTTGCGATGAGGGTCACATGGGGCGCCGAACAAAGAACATTGTCGCCGTCCACCAAATGACAGGGTCACAGTCCTCGACGAATCCTTTGCACTGTTTGATGCCGTAGCATCAGCCCCGATTCGTCTTCCTCCCTGCTCAACACCTCAGCCAATATGCACGCTGCCATGTTGGCTGTGATTTACCTTGACATCTGCAGCAGCAGCATGGAAGGGAAAGACGTGGTAGAACGTACTCTCAAAATGGTCGCAGGCCCCAAGGTTCTTCTCTTCCTCATTCCTCGGATCAATTTTCACGACTGTATCTCTCGAAATCCATGCTCTCTGGTCGTCGTTTGATATTTCCTACATACGTCTAAACAAACTTGATGGACCAAAAAGGAGAAATGGAGCCGGATCTGTGGAAAATCCCAGGCATGGCCCCGCCGCCAGGTGTCATACCGAACTTTGACAATCCGACCTCGTCATCGTCAGTCTGTCTCGTTGTCATTGCCGTCACTTTGCCGCTCATGATTGTTTTTCTGGCCTTGAGGGCCTATGTCCGTTTGAGAATTGCTCGCGCCCCAGGCACAGACGACTGTACGTTCACACTTGGATCTGTCTCATACATGTCTTGTTGGCCCGCTGATCTGACCTTGCTGTTTTTGTACGACTAGTCCTTTGCTTCGCCTCCGCTGTCAGTTGCACATGCTGTCAGTCGCAATGCAAGGCACTGGGACTGATTGAATAAAACACAGGTCATTGTGATTACGTACTGCGGCATTATCTTGTCTTGTAAGCGTATTCCTTGGCGCCGGCCCAACGGCTTCGAAGAACACTTACTCAGGCTCGTAGTTCTTGACAATCCCGTCGGACCTCATCAATGGGATGTACCCGTGGCAAAAGTTACGCCTCATTTCAGAAAGGTATGCTGAGTTATATCAAAATTGCAAACATCCCAGACAAGTTGCAAACATCCCAGACACAAGAACTGACCGTTGTGAAGCTCAATGTTGCGTCTGTCGTCATTTACGCGGTGGGTTGCATGGCCGTCAAGTCAACCCTGCTGGTCTTGTACTTGCGCATCTTCTCACCCCACCCCTACGCAAGAGCCGCAGTCCGAGGAGGACTGGCGTTCATCATCGTGTTTTATATAATTAGCGTCATTGTGACATTGGCAACCTGTATGCCACGCTCTGGGGAAGGCGGCTGGACCATGCTCGCGTCCCCGGCTGATAAACGTTGCCTTGAAGAAGATTCACGGTTTACGGAAGCGCAGGGCATTGTAGGCGCCCTGACAGACCTCTACGTCTGGGCTGTGCCTATGCCCTTAGTTGCCCAGCTTCGTCTTTCCACGAGACGGAAGCTTGGTGTCTACGGTGTTTTCGTGGCCGGTTTCCTGTGAGTTACCCATCTATCCCTGACTGCTTCATTGTGGCTCAACAGTGCACTGACCCTTGGGAAGCGCTTGCGCCGTCTCCATCACCAACGCCGTCTATCGTTTCATAACGGTCGCGTCAGATGATGGCTTGTGGAATGAGGTGCCCGTCTATACCCTCTGGTGAGTCGCTCCGATGATATTATTGCTATTGTCGTTCCAAGGTCACCAACACAAGTCGACAGTGTCGCTGAGCTCAATATTGGCATCATCTGCGCTTGCATGCCTGTAGTGCTCGTGGTGTTCAAGGGGATGGCGAGGCGTGCAAACAGCTGGGTGACCAAATTGAAATTCTCAACGGCCTCCGCGAGCGAGAACAAAGGCGACGGCGCCGAAAGGGACAAACAAAGCAGACGCCATCGCCCCCGCACAAGAGAAACGTTTGGAGGGTTGAGATCTTTCATGCGGAAAGGACGTCGCGCCAACTTAGAAGACTCTGAGCTGGCCTTGACACAGACAGCTCACGGGCAAGTTCACACCACTGTGAGCGCAAATGATGATTACCATACGCACCTGCATCGAGTTAGGGTAGAGGGCGACGATCGAAACGAGCACGCCACCAAAACTTGGCAGTTGACGAGGACTTCTGATCGTGTGGAAGAAGAGGCGAACGGGAGCGCACACCAGCCGATGACAGAGTTGCATTAGAGCGAGGGGAGAGGGACATGAAGAGCGTCTAACACGCCTCAAGACCCTCAGAAAGCTGTTGCAGGTGGTGCGACAAATCGGCACATCCATACTACTCCGCAAAAGTCGACGGTGGGGGGGTGTGGAGGAAGAGCAAATGGGGTTTTAGCATAGATTGTCCATACTTTCCACATGGTATAATCTTTTGCTTTAGAATCATGGCCCTTATTTCCTTCCCCATGGCGCCTGCTGTAATTGTGCCTCGACTGCAACAGACAGACCCAACCTATTCCACATTCAACCGTGCAACGGCCGGGGTAATCTACAGGCTACAGCGGGCATATCCAGGTACACCCTGGGTACTTTCTTACTTTAGTAAGAAAACCCCCAAACCCCACACTGGTGCCGAGGGCCAGACGGCCAAACCAACGTCCAAGAAGCTTTACGATAGTGTGACACGGTTGCAGAGGCATGCAAATATCGCTCAGCACAAGCAGCAGCGAGACATTGAGAGCCTGCTGGCACAGGAGCCTTGAATTGACGGGTCACCGTCAGCAACGTCCCGCACGTACGTACTCTACTTAAGTATGTTGGAAGCAGCAACCCAACATGGGCTTGTATTGGTGGTAGCGGCCCACTGGTAGCGGCTCACTGGGGCATACTAAAGCGCCAACTAGCAGCCAGACCTGAGCCAGAACTTAATCTTTCACACACTTCTTGGCTTCATATTCATTCCATCACTCTGTATCGGGAGCTCGAGCCAACCAAAGGCCCGACCTCAGAATGATGACAATCTCCCCTCTGCCCAATGGCCACTCACCCCGGCTTCTTCTCCGAACTCCCTCCTTTCTCTCCAGACCACCGCTTCTTCGCCTCAATCATCTTTGCTCCTTCCATTGCTTCTCTCCATCATCACTTTGCTTGCAGTCAGGGCTCCTGTTACATAATCGAGATGATATACTCCAACGAAGTGACCCTTGCCGCGGCAGGTCTTGCAGGCACCTACCTGTTCTTCTGGGCGCTTCTTCGCCTCACTCATGACTCGAAGGAGCCGCCCTCGATTGAAGATGCTATCCCGTTTCTCGGCCCCGTGGCGAGCATGATGAAAAAGGGCGCAGGCTTCCACGCCCAGATGAGGTAGCATTTGTCTCCCAGCTTCGTCCCGCAAGTTCAATACTGAGGCGTCATCGTCAGGGACAAGTACAAGCTGCCAATTTATACCCTGCGGCTGCCCGGCGCACGCCTCTACGTCATCAACGACACGGGTCTCATTCCCACGACACAGAGACAGGTGCGGACTTTGTCCATCTCTCCTATGATGGTCAGGGTGTTCTCGAACTTCATGGCCGTCAGTAAACCGGGCCTTGAAATCATGGGTCGAGAACCCATTGAAGATCACGGCTTCGTACACCAGATTACCCTGGAAACCAGCAAAGGTCTAGCCCCGGGGGCAAACCTTGATCATCTCAATGTCACGGCAGTGGAGAACCTCAACATGACGTTGAGCGCAATAGCCTCTCAGAAGAGTACCACTGAAGTCAAGCTATTCGAATGGGCCACCCATGCCATCATGATGGCCACAACAAACGCCGTCTACGGTGCTCGCAATCCTTTTAAAGATCCTGCAGTTCGCGCGGCTTACTAGTAAGTCCATCCATTATTCCACCGTCGTTCTTTGCTGACGCGGCATCTGCAGCAAACTTGAAGGGAGCCTGTTGACCCTCATGACAGGGATCATGCCGTCATTGTTTGCCAGGGACGGCGTACGAGCACGCGACGTGATCACCGACGCCTTCATCAAGTACTTTGACGAGGGAGGTCTTGATGAGTCGTCCGTCTACGCGCGGAATCGCTACGAGTATCCTATTGCGATTGGTGTTCCCGTCAGAGACGTAGCGAAGATGGAGACCGGAGGCTCCATCGGACTGATCACTAACGCCATGCCGGCCACCTTTTGGACTCTTTGGCATACATTTTCGGATCCGGCCGTCCTTGAAGACTGCCGATCAGAGCTGTCCAAGGCCGTCACGGAGAAGAATGGCGAAAACTGGCTCGATTTGGCCTGCATTAAGAGTTCTTGTCCTATACTGGTTTCAACAATGCAGGAATCTTTTCGCGTCCACAGCATCGGCATGTCTGCACGCGTAGTTGTTGAGGATCACTTGCTCGACGGAAAATACCTTCTCAAAAAGTATGTTGCGTTCAGGTTCGCGTGTAAAGCCTTAAGCTCTGTTTCTTGTGTTTCCAGTCTTTCGCCGATCGAGCAACATATCATGGTCCGGTTCAGCTAACGTATCTCAAGAGGAAGCACCTTGTTGATCCCGAGTACTGTCCAGCACAGTTCAGCATCCGCTTGGGGACCGAACGTGGACATCTTCCACCACAAACGGTTTGTCAAAGAAACAAAAGACAACAAGCATAATTCGGTGGCGTTTCGCGCTTTCGGCGGCGGAGTTAATCTGTGTCCTGGTCGTCACTTCGCCTCTACAGAGATCTTGGCTTTCGCCAGCCTCATCCTTTTGCGTTTCGACGTAAAGCCTGTGAACGGCTTTTGGCATAATGCAACGTTCAGGGAGGAAAACGCTGGTTTTCGCCTCCCGAACCACAATACCAGTGTGTTGCTGACTCCGTTGGACGACAAGAAATGGCACATCTTCTTCTCAGACCACGGGAAGCCCATGGACATTTCCGGCGAGAATGGAAACACTGAAACAGGTGAAATACACAAAAAGGCGTAGGCCGGTACATGGTGGAGAACGGGATGTGGACTTCCACCGATATCGCTGCCTTGATGGCAGAACCTTTAGGCAACGGTGAACCAGCATCGCGAGGGCGGAGGATAAATCTAATTCCTGAACCGCACACGAACTTTCCGCCGAGACTTAGGTGCCCAGTGTTCTTCAGATGCAGCTGATCGGCACCTATTGCAGACCAAATCTTGGCAAATGACCATCGCGCAGTGGCAAGCCAGGCTTACATGCTTTTCGTTAGCGCCTCTTCCTCCCTCTTCTCCCTCTTCCAAGACCCCTATTGCCTCGGCTAAATCTGGCAGGAGGGCCGGGTCGATGTTGTCCAAGTGCTGGCAAGTCCCTCCAATCATATTCATCCATTCAATGATCACTCCATGACCTACACGTAGGAGCAGCCACACCTCCGATACCATGCAGTGAGGCCCACTCGGGTGGCACTGTGCGAGTGTGATAACTACATGATTCGCTCCGCGCCGAGCCACTCTTCGCCAGAATCCTTCGCCGCGCGATGGGCGGTGCGGCAAGTAAATGTAGCCGTTCCTTCAGGCCAATCAAGGACTTGTCAACGAAGGTCATACGTACAGCAGTACAGCAGACCTGTTTGAGGGGGCTATCTTTAGCAAAAAGTCTGACATGTCATCATGAATTCTTATCGCTGTAGGTTTTTGCCGAGCGACACAGGCGACCCAACGAACTTGCACTCCGTCAGCAAGCACGCAAGCATATGAATCCAGCTGTATGTGGTTTATCCTGTAAATCACGAGCAAAATCTCAAGCCGTGACCGAACGCAGAGGGTTCATCCTGTGAGAATATGTACTCTGTGTCGTGGGCATGGCTGCTGGACCGGCACTTTTCCCCATCATATGTTTCAGCGCTGATCCTTGTGAGCGCACTGGTGCTGCCCATTTTGACCTACGTCATATCGTCCTGGCGCTTTCAGCTTGCTATCGCTGCTGGATCGAAGAAACACGATGGACGTGCCGCTCCGCCCGTGGTGCCGTACTGGGACATTTTCTTGGGTCATTTCTGTGACCTTGCTTGGAATGCAAAGGGCTTCATACTCAGAACAATGTACGTCCAACTCCATGCTATAAAGTCTGATAGGGGAAACCGAATTCTCGGTGACTCTGCAAAGGAACAACGAGAACTCACAAGATGATTTCTTGGATATGGCAGAGAAATGGGCAAAATGAGCCCCGTCATGGTATCTGCTGGCTTCAGCAAGTTTTTCGTCGTATCGAGCCCGGAGCAGGTGCAAAAAGTTTTCCGTTCCTGCAAGCAACTTTCCAACAAGCACATGGTGGTCGTCGCCCTACAGAATCTATTTGGCGCCACCAAGGAAATTGGTGCACTTTTTGACGACGTCAAAATTCACGACGTCGAACTTGACGCGTCGACTGAGCATCCAACGGGAACAACCACGACAACTACTGCTACTGTTTCAACAGGAGCAGACAATGCGGGAGCGCAATCAGCCGAGTCTTCAGCTGCTCCCCGGCGACAAGATAATGTCAAGCGCCTCAAAGAGCACGTCGTCGGCTTCCGCGGCTGCGCGCAGGACTTTCTGTCCGGCACGTACCTCGACGCCCTTTCGAAGCGGTACTTGGCCAATCTCGCGCAAGCCAACACGCTGCCAAATTTCCAGAGCTGTGGTGGTGGTGGTGGTGGAGGCGCTGCTCGTGAGAACGAAGAATGGACCCGCTATCCAGATTTATACACGTTCCTGCAGTCCCTCGTGTCGCCGGCCACGATCGAAGCGCTCATGGGATCCAAGATTTTCGAAATCAACCCCAGGATCGTGGACGACTTTTGGGAGTTTGAGCGCGCCTCGCCGCAATTTATTCGTGGGCTGCCGCGCTGGCTCATGCCGAGTAAGTATCGCGCGAGGGACCGCATCTTTGACACGATGAAGAAGTTGGACGACTTGGCGACGCAAGGTGGCGTCGGGAGACTGCTGCCGGACGATCCGGACTGGGAACCGTATCTTGGATCCAAGTTCCTGCGGGCAAGGCATGACTTTACCCATTTTGTGAGACCGTACTCGGCAAATATCAAGGCTTGGGAGAAGATGGGCATTTTGTTTGGGTGAGTCTCCTTTTGTGTATCTGCCCCTTGATCCTCGCCGCTTGTTTTCTCTTTTCTTTTGGTCATTCAATGATTCCTCCCCTTGAGCTGTTTCCTACTGTGTTTGAAAATCATTCCTTATTGCTCCATGGCCAGTGAAGAAGTTTGGCCTTGATCCTGAACTTGAACTCTTCGCTGATGCTTGGTTTTTTTCTCTCACTCTTTTTCTCTCACTTTCTCTCTCTTTCTGTTATCTTTTTGTTCTCTCTCTCTCCCTTTTTGTTCCCTGTCTCCCTCTTGCTCTCCGTAACATAATCAAGTGGCAGAAACAGGACATGTTACAGTGAAACATCAGAGCATTAGCTGACATCGTAATCCAGCTCGAATGCAAACCTTGTGCCCACAATGTTCTGGTATATATTTGAGGCGCTCAAAGATAGCCAGCTACGAGATCGGCTGCTAGCGGAACTTGTCTCCTGCGTCACGCCTTCTTCTTATGATCAGACGGGGAGCCACCGGGGAGACATCTGTTACGACAAAGTGCTCCAAAAGCCTCTGCTTCAGTCGGCATACGCAGAGACGCTTCGCATGCGTGTGGCTATCGCTCTGCCGCGAACATGTGAGACCGGTGATTTCGACATTTCGGGCTACAGAATCGAGCAGAACAAACACATCATGATCTTTACCTGGCCTGTGATGCGAGACGACGATGCATGGAGCCGGGCCGGGAAACCACCCACCGTATCATTTGATGAGTTTTGGGCAGAGCGGTTCCTCGTACCAAAGCAGCCGAAGCACCCAAGCCCATCAATTGCTTTCCCTTCTCGGCCGACCACCAGTCATGATGAAGAGACCCGATATGAGGCAAAGTCGTCTTCTCCCGACTATGAATTTTCTGTCCATGGTTTGGCTGGTCGGTGGATGCCATACGGCGGCGGCCAGCACTTGTGCCCTGGGCGTCACTACGCCAAGATTCAAATTCTGGGCACCTTCGCATTCTTGTTCCACAATTACGAGATTGAGCTGCTGGACAGCAGCAAGAGTAGAGGGACCAAGATGGACATGAAATGGTTCCCTACAGGCGCTTTGCCGCCAGACCGAAAGGTCCCATTCAAGATGCGCAAAAGGCAGGACAACAATGTGTAGAAGAAGGACAGTCCGAGCATGCGAGCTGGCTGGTCGATGGCTGCTTGTCAACCCAGCGTGAGAAGTTGCACTAAGTTTTGGACATGGACACAACGGTCGTTGGAAGGCTTTGCGGCAAGAATGATGATGGAAATGAAAATGCGAAAAGATTGCCATGGTTATGAAACTTTTGGGTGCCTTTACAAATGGGATCAGATATTCCGGTTGAGAGCTCGAGGACATCCCCATGTGCCGATCGTCCCCTGCGAGAGTGCCGTGCCTAATATGCTGAAAAAGGTGACTGAATTCTATATTCTAGGGCTGTTGTAGATGGGCGAGCAGGTCAGGTCGTCTGCGACGAGCCAGCGCCGGCAGAATGTAGCGCAAAGGCGTCTCCTGACCGTGAGCCATGAGCCCAGCCTTGGGACTTGCGATGATCATCGAGAATATTGGGCGACTGCGACTGCGTACAGGTCTTGGTGTTGGCGTCGCTCTCGAAAGCAATAAATGTGTCTAGCTTCTTTTTTCCCTGCCTTGTTCGGGCTCTCCTTTTCGCTTTGGAAAAGAGGTCAACAGTTTCGAAGTAAGGAAAAAGAGAAAGACGAGGAGAAATGATAGGAAAGGTGATGGCGCAGAGCCGATGGTTGAATTACACAATTGAATAGATCGATATCCAGCTTCACAAAAAAACCCTGGATCATGGTGTCACTCCGGCTTTGGGTGAGAACTTTGTTAGCTCGGCAGGCAGGTGTGTTTAAGCCACGCTGTGATGCTCGAGCCATTGCATGGCCATCGAACGACTCATCCTCCTCCTAATACTCACCTCTCCTCCTGTTTACTCACCTTGTTCATGAGAGGCGTGGGGGCAGTGTCACCTAGCTCTCCCCCCTCCACAATAGATTTGATTTGCACGCGAACAGTACAAGACTAGCTGTAGGCAGATAGACCATCCATCCATCCATTCATCTATTTTTCAAATCGCCATCCTTCAATGCCGGGTTTCCGGATGCTCCCAGTACACTGATTGGTGTGCGGGAAGCATCTACTTAACCAAGCAGCCAATAGGCGACGGCCTGCTGCTGAGGGCTGATGCTCTTCTTATTTTTGCACGTCACATCAATCAATCAGACCCCTCTTGTTTCTTGAACCCCTGCGCCATCGTTGTCATGGCCCTGTAAGCTACCCGGACCACCGTCAAAACCTACGCCTGACGATCTGACTTTTTCAGATTCTTAACCTTCTTTTCGTCACGAGTCGTCTGCCTGCACATTCAGGGATCGCTTGATCCCGCCTCCTCTGCTGCTGGCTACAAAAAGGGTCTCAGGCCCGTTCATGTAGCCCAGCGCCGCCCCTTCCCATCCCCACCAATTCTTCCCTTTTCATGCACATTTTCGCTCCACAGCTCACCAACCATGGCCTGCCGCTGTAGCTGCCTCTTGTGTGGAGTCAGTATTTTCATTATCTCTGAACGGATCATTGATCACCTGTTAGCGTTTCTCGGTGCGCCTGCGGATATCGATATGTAAGGCAGTTGGATCCCCTTTCCACTGTTACCGAATGGCGGATCTGCCGCAGGTAAGGAGGCACAAAAGGTGCCGTGTTGTCAACCTGCGCTTTGTCTGGCGTAGTCAGATGCCGAAACTTGGAACCAGTGAATATCGAACTGTGCACGAGCATCGAGCGGGGTAGGATCTCTGGGTGTGATCCAGGTTGGCGTGTTTGCGGCTTTTAATGTTGGCCTCCGTTTTTCAGCGTTTTCCACCGTAATTCAGAGAATTATGTTTTGGGCTTTAATGAGTGGTCTCAGGCCCCGCCAAGGTAACAAACATGTCAGTTTTTAGCCAGGCAAGTACTTCTGGCACAAAAACGAGAAGGGGGTAACTCTGTACATCCAAGAACCAATCCAGATGCGATGCACACGAGGTACTTGTGTTTACCTCAGGCTACCATGACACGCGAAACGTGTTGAGAGGACCCGCGGGACGGGGGGGTGAGAAGAACCTCAGGGCGGGAAGCACTCTAGAGCCACGAGGTGCATCTCCGGCGCGTTTGCAAAACCTAGTGACCTGTACACGAATGGCCGAAAGAGCTGCAAATGGGGCCTTATGGTGTCCGATCACGAGGAGTCGGCCTTATTTCCGAGATGAAGATCGAAAGCACAATGTGGTTGTCTCACTTTCTATTCAGAATCTTTAAAGTAATTAAAATGAGTTGCGATTTTGCCAATCTTGCTTGCACTGCGGCATCGATACCCCACCACTTCCTATTAATCGACCAGTCATGGCACTCCGACTTGGGGGCATGCATCAGTCAGTTCTTCTCCTCTTGACTGTCATTACTTGGCAGTGGCTCGCTGAGGCCTAAGCGTTCCCGTGTATTTGACGAAATCCCTGGGCCTCCCGAGCTTGCGTCCACAACATAGGTCTTGGGTGTCTTGTCAACTAATAAGCGGATCAAGTCCGGGCGCATGTAATGACCACCCTTCATCTATTGTCAGCGGAAAGATCCATGAATACATGGCTAGAATTGAAAGAGAGGGCACAAAGTTCGGGGCTGACACGTACAAAGTCAGCCAGTCGCTTGGTGAGTAGATTTTCGTCTAAATCCACATCGACAATCACGAGGCCGTCAAACGTCTTCTCAGGATCTTCAACTGCTCTGAGTCCGTCGGGACGATAGATCCGCGAAAATCCGTTCCCGATCACGGCAGCTTCTGCGTCTAGCGCAGCGCTGTCATTTTGCAGCCTCACGGGAAGGTTGAGCCGCGCTCCCTCACGAGTGACGACTTGACTAGGAGCGAGCGTCCATGTTCCTGTCTCGTACGCATAGGCTGGTGTGACGAGCTCAGACTGCATTTCCGAGATGTTCGTGTAGGGATCGGGGTGTTTTAGTGTTGAAGCTGGCGGGTACACAGGCCAGGCGGCGACGTGGACCTGCTCGTGAAGCGTGCAGCTCAACGCTTTCAGAAACGGGTTCATCTGCCCACGTCAGTGTCACTCTCTTGACACGAACGGCATCGTCCGAGCCGTGGCACGTACATTCTCCCAGCAGTTCAGGTGTCCGAGAGCACCAATCTCCGTATCAACTACAGTGTCGAGCGACTCGCCCGATCCTTCACCAAATGCAAGGCGCTCGACGTGTGTGGGCTTGATTTTGCGACGATGATTGATGACCGAGCCGGAAGGGTCAATGATGATCTGCGCCATGTATAGACTGTTGCCTTCAATCTCGGAGTAGCCCAAGGAGACGTAAATGCGGGCCTCACTGGCAGCCCGGCGAATGCGGCGCATCTCTTCAGAGTTTGGACGAAGACTGTTCTGGTGGTATTGCTTGAGTAGCGGCAATGAGTCCTGGTAGTTGACACGCCAAAGCCAGTACGGATAACTAGGGTCCTATGAGCACGACGACAGGGACATGGTTGCCAGAGTGGGAGAAACCTACCCAGGGATCCCTATGTCCCGGTCAGCAGTTTTCAAGGCGGCAAAGAGATTCTGGGGAGAAACTGACATGTTTCAGGGAAAGCGATGAGTTTGCAGTGCATTTGGCCGGCCTCGCGAATCAACGATATCGTCTTTTGGACCGACTTTTCGAGATTGAACCAACCCGGCTCTGCTTGCACGCAGGCGGCTTTGTACTGGCGGATCGTGGCAGGCATATTGGCAGCGGTAGTGAGGTGATGTGAAGTTGGGGTTGCTCATCCTCGAGCGTGAGGCAGAGCACTGTTTATACCACGAGATGGTATAGAAAGCCGGGACTTTACGGACAGTGTCGGGCATGCCTCGGCAAGCTCCGTAAACGCGTGATGACTCAATTGCGGTGGTCTTTCGGATTAGGAAGTCCCCTGAGGTGACTCGTCATATCCGGCGCAAAGATCTTATGGGCAACCAAACTTTGCGATTCCGAGCGGAGCGCTCGCGAGATGTCGGGTGAAAATGCCGACTGACTGCCGAGTGCGCCAAATGCGACCATCGGCAGCGGTGCAAGACTGCCTGCGCAATGCGACGCTGTTCCTCGGCAGGCTCCCAATTTTTCAGCAGCTCATTGCGTTCGTTCAGAATTACGTTCAGGCAGTCTTTGCAATACCAATCCTTGGTATTTGCTGTTAAAGCTGGTTCATAGAGAACGAGTCGAGTGGAGCTCCTCTTCTCTTGCCGACAAAGTATCGTTGTTGCACTTTAGATGAGACAGCTCAATGAGAGCGGCAATGCGGTATCGTACCAGAGCTCGCGAATCTGTACCAGCGCTGATGAAGGTAATCAGGCAGAAGACGCAGACCAAAACATTTCTGAGATTTACCTCATACCCTACACGATAGGATTGCTTCGAGGCCGCTCAAGATCGCCCGATCGGTCGAATGGAACTCTGAATATTGTAAACTTAACCCTAACGGATGGGTCTATTAGCATTGATGATATTTGAGAATCACCGTTTAAAGATGTTGTCAATGAAAATTCAGGGGCATGCAGCACATAGCGACAATGTCAATCACTTCTACGAAACTAACTATTTTTTGGATGTCGCCAATGTTGATGACGCTGTGCGGTACCTAAAGCTTCTAAATCGCTTATCAGTTGGCCTGAGACTTGTGGCCCTGTGATGGAGAAAAAAAAACCGCTCAAAATTGCACGGTCTAAAGAAGCTCTATCTTTCTAATTGCTGGTGTAGAGTTTGCAAGCTTTGGCACAGTATGCAGTTGTCTCAACAAAAGACTTTGTGGACGGCCGATATGCAGACGCACGGAAAGACTGTAGCTGATTAAAGTCTGAGAAAGGAAGGAGAGGACATGCACATACGCTGGGCCTAAGGAACCATTTCGCTGCAGCTGGCGATCCCAAGAAAATTGATCAGACCGACAAACACATGGTAGGATCCGGGTTGTGAATGCGCCCAGCTTCAAATGCTCATATCTGATGCCTGAGTTATTATGGAGAGGAGTAGGAGTCTATAAAACTTTTCCGGGTGGTGATGATCCTTCCCGAACGCCGAAAATCCCCCGAAAAATAATGCTCTTCCCACTCTTGAGGTTGAAAAGAAAAAATTGAACAAAAGCCTCGCCCGCTGATTGATGCAACAAGTATATTGTACATTTGAAAAAGTCCCAATTCCGAGCCAATTATCCCTCAGCAGCTTCTGACACTTGAAGACGTTCGACTCAATGAGGCTTGCCGACAGGCTGCTTCTTTATGTTCTTCCATTCGATGAATGCAGCAGCGAAAAGCTGTGCAAGTGAGAGGGCAAGTGCACAATAGAAAATGCGCGTCAACGCATGGTTGTAGGCCTCAATTACAGTACCAACAAACTGAGGAGCCACGACTTTATGTAGATCGGTGGCTCCGGTCCTGACAATGGTGGATGGATCCAGGCCAGGCACGCCTTTCAGCTGCGACACCAATAGAGTCGATAGGATAGTTTGACCCACAGTGACGAAGATTGCGCCACCGAGCTGCTGGGCGAAAAATGTGATGGCTACGCCCATGGAGACGTCATCCTTCAGAAGCGTAGCCTGTACCGCCAAGCCAGCAGCCTGTATGCCTGATCCGACACCGTAACCTGCCAGAAATTGGTAGCCGATCCATTGCGGAGATCCCGTGGAAGGCGTCAGTGTGGTAAGCAAGCCTTCGCCGATGGCCGAGAGCACAGGGGACAGAAGCATGAACGGGACGTAGTAGCCGATCTTCTGCGTCCCGGCGCCAGAGACAACGGATGCCACGACCAGGCTGAGCACAAACGGGAGTGTGTAAATGCCCGAGTCCACGGGATCTACATCCTTTGTCGCTTGGACTGCAAGAGTTGTCAGCGAGTGGCCCTACGACCGATGCACAGCTTGTTCGACGAGGAAACTTACACCACAGAGGCAAATAGTAGATCAGCAGAAGCATCGCTCCCGACATGAACAACATGTAAAACGTTGAAGAGAGCAGAGTTCGTTGTTTCATCAATCGAGGCGGTAGAGTGGCGTTTTCAGGCATAAAGACCTGGATAGCAGCAAAGACCATACCGGTTACGCCAAACATGACGAAGAGAAAAATGATACGCCAGTCTGACCACTCGTACGTGGATCCTCCCCATTGCAGCGCCAGCAAAAGACACACGACGCAAGGCACGAAGAAGAAGGTACCCAGGGGATCCAGACGCATGATCTGCTGCTTCGTTGTCGCTGACACCTTTTTGGGAGGAGCGGGGTGCATGAAGACGAACAGAAGCGCAAAGGAAACGACTCCGATGGGCAGATTCATGTAGAAACACCATCGCCACGTAGCGTGCTGAGTGAAAGCGCCACCTATCAACGGGCCCGCGACGGAAGATATACCAAAGACCATTCCAAAAAGGCCCTGGAACATGGGGCGCTTGTGGAGAGGTACCATGGGGATGATGGACATCATGGAGCCGGACCAGATGCCAGCAGAGCCGACTCCTGCGATCGCACGACCGATGATAAAGGCATTGGAGTTGGGTGCAGCGCCGCACAACGCTGATCCAACCTCAAATACTATGATGCTAATGAGAAAAGTCCAGCGGAGGCTGTAGAAGCGGTAGATGCGGCCGAAGAGAAGCTGGCAAGCCGACGTGGCCAGCATATAAGATGAGCCATACCAGCCGATGTCGCCCAAACTGTTGAACTCATCCGTGATTCGGGGTACCGCAGTAGCCAAGATTGTACGATCTAGAGCAACCAGGAACATGGAGACAAAGATGGACAAGATGACGAGCCAAAACTTGAGAGTCTTGGGCTGGTATTTTTCCTCTGCCTCAGGGTCATGTCCCGGACCGCTCGGTGCGGGTTTTTCTGATTCAGGATCGGCGGTTGAATCCTTTGCCTCGGTCGAGATACTTTGTGGCGGTGATGCCGGAGCAGGCACATGGCTTTGAAGTGGCGCAGAGGCCTTTTGGTCGAGCGAAGGCATGTTGCGGCGATCAGTGGCAGCGGTGAAAGCGAAGATAATTTGGCGAAGGAATGTGAGTGTAGACTAACACTGCAGTAGTGTAGCATGTATTTAAAAAAAAAAAAAAAAGGTAACTTCCCGAGACACACAAACAACGATAAGACCACGATAAGACCATGTCATTACATGGGCTTCATGCTGTACTTAAGTATTCACTCGCTGACATTTTTGAAGTCGAGAGTCGGACAGCAATGCCGACTAATACACGAATCATGACCACGAAATCTTGCAGCTAGCGCGAAAGCACGCCGCCGATTCGAAACCGCTTGGACCTAAAGACCGAAGATGGGGAATTTCGTGCAAAAAACAACCAGGACAGGGTCGTGGCCGAGTGAGAAAGATGCCCGTCTCCTGAGACAGCAATTTGTCTCGGGTGCGAAATTGAGCGCTGGTACCCGAACTGCGGCGCTTTGCCAGATTGGGATAGCTGGACGGCTGCTGACGGCTGTTGTCGACGGGGGCGTCGGGACCGAGACGGGCGCCTCGTTAGCCGAGCGCGCAGATGGTGGCGCTCGAGAGTCACCAGAGCCGTGCTGAGTGAACGACTGGTCGTGACCTGGTGGGCTCAAACAGGTACGTCCATTCAATTGATCGTGACCTGAAGGGCTCAAACAGGTACGTTCATTCAATTGAGCTCTCATGGCACGGGCTGGATCTAACGCTGCAGTCTAACTCACAACGGGGGCAGCAATGTCGGATACCCCGAGCAGCTCTGGTACCCGAGCAAGCTTCACGACTTTTCTCAGCCCTATGGACCACGGTACAGTACGATCGACCAACAGATTTCCAGCCGTCTGAATCCTGCTGCCGCGGACCCTGGCCCGCCCGCCCAAACGGCCAAGCGAAGCGACCGGGAGCGAAGCTCGACTTCCTTGGGCCCTCCAGCCCGGGCTGCTCCACCCGTTTTGCCTCTCAGCGTCATCACCCTTTTCACTAGACCCCGTGGTGTAACCCGGCTTGGCGTGCTGCATGATAACCCAACGACCAGAGGCTACCGCCTGTAGACAGGATAAAAACAACCGCCATGTCTGTTCGGCAGCCCAAGCTGGGTCCTCGGGCTGCCACTGCCGGCCCCGTAGCCGAGAGTCAAGAGCAGCCGCGATCCCAGCCTGTACCCCAACAGCAGCAGCCTCAACATCAGGTCTTTGACCCGTCCATGGTGAAGCTGACACGAGGCACGAGCTGTGTGCTCTGCCAGCAGCGCAAGGTCCGGTGCGACAAGAACAAGCCGTGCGCCAACTGTGTCAAGGTCGGTGTCGAGTGCAGAGTAGTTCCTCCACAGCCGCCAAGACGCCGCAAGAAGCGCTTCCAGGAGAGGGACCTGGTCGAGCGTCTCAGAAAGTATGAGTCCTTGCTCGCAGAGCATGGCATCAAGTTCGACGCCATCGGACAAGATTTCAAGTTTGATCATCCCGCCGGCGCCGAGGACGTCGATGAGCTGGAGAATGACTTTGACGCCCTCAAGACGTCCCCGGAGACGAGTGCGTCGCCCTCGCAGCCCCCTCGCAGGATGAATAAGTATGCTTGTCTCCTCTCGCCCCTCCCCAAGCTTGGACCTGCAGAGCTGACATGGAAGCCGTCCAGACCAGGAAGCTCAATATTCTCGCTCCATAGGGAGGTATGAAACGTGGCAGCCCCATCATTATACTCGGCGATCCACTGCTTACACAAGACCTCAAGTTTCGTGCCAGTGAGAGGCTGCTCCATGATTCTTCCGAAGATGAGGATCACGAGTCCACCATTCATCGCGCATTTGACAAAATGTTCAACAATGATGACGGATTCCCTTTCGTCTTCACCGGACGCCAGATGACCACCGCCCACCTGCATCCCTCCCCCATACACATGTTTCAGCTTTGGCAAGTCTATATTGACAGGGTCAATTCTCTGCTCAAGGTTACCCATGTGCCCACCATTCAAGGCCTTATTGTCAAAACTTCGTCCAACATGGAGACTGCCTCGAAGACGTTCGAAGCACTCATGTTTGGTATTTATGCCATGGCTGTCACCTCGATGGAAGACGACGAAGTGGAGGTCATGTTGAACATGCGAAAACACGAGGCGCTCGCTCAGTTCCTAACAGCAGCCCAACAAGCGTTGCTCAACGCGGGTTTCATGAGAAATCATGATCTGAGCACCTTGCAGGCCTATTTACTATATCTAGTACGTCACTGTTCCTGACCTCGCTCGTCCAATGTGAACCTGCTGCTCACAGCGCATGACATAGCTTGCTATTCGTTGGTCCGTGGACCCGCGTCAAGTCTTTTGCCTCATTGGCATAGCGATTCGTATTGCTCAGCGGATGGGGTTACACCGTGATCCAGCCGGCTACGATCTGCAACCCTTCGAGGTTGAGCAACGTCGGCGCCTCTGGTGGACAATCGTAAGCTACGATCGCCGCATTGGCGAGATGACGGGGTCGACCGTCACGGCGCTGTCTAGTGGCGGCGATTGCAAGCTGCCGCTGAACGTGAACGATTCAGATTTGCACGAAAACGGAACAGACCTGCCAACCTCTCATACCGGCCCTACCGAGATGCTATTTGCTCTCACGCGTTTAGAGATTGCCATGGCCGTGGCAAGCAATAGCAATCGCGACAGTGCCAAGATCAACGCTGACAAACCCAGTCCATCATCACACCCTGATTCGAGCAAGCAGTCATCGCTGGTCACCATTCGCATTGCTGGCCAGGATTCGGTCGTTTACTCCATGGACGAGTTCCACGCGCACATGGAGTCGACGTATCTCGCACATTGCGATCCAAAGATCCCGTTGCATTTTTTCACCATCACTATGACCCGGCAGGCGCTCTCCAAGATGCGCGTCATTAGTTACCTTTTGCGCATGTACACGGGTGATGACCCGTTACAGGATACGGAACGAGATGCGCTGTTCATGCTGTCCATTCAAATGGTGGAGTTCGACAACGTCGTTCACTCATCCGACTCTCTCAAACCATACAAGTGGTTCACGGCGCACCACTTTCCGTTCCCGGCGTACATGTTCCTCGTACAGGAATTGCGCGGACGATGTTACGGGCCGGAGGTTGAGCGCGCGTGGGATGCAATTGTCGCCAATCACTCACTTCGCGGCCTGATTCATCATATGCACAGTCCCATGCATGCCGCTTTTGGCAGATACTTCATCAAGGCCTGGGACGCCCACGAGGATGCTTTCATTGCTCGGGGAAGGGAGCCACCGCCAAGGCCTAACTTTGTCTCCATACTCAGAGATCGGGCGGACAAGAAGCCTAGTATAGCCCACGACAGCTCGAGGCTGGACGCTTCGCCAAACGTCAGCGAGACCAATGTTATGATGACGCCGCTATCAATCGGACATTTTCCGAAGAGTAGCGCTGCCAGCAGCGTCAACGCAGCACCAGGGCCGCCGCCCGTCCAAGACACTTCCGAGATGGACTGGACCTATCTGATGTCAAATTTGACACCTGACATGACTTTTGGGTCTGCATTATCTGGCTTTCCCGGCTTTATACCCTTTGAACATGGTCCAGTCATGGGACAGGGAACTGGACGTATGTATTGAACACGATACGCCGGCAATACTGGCAACGCAATTCTGTAACATACTATGATGTAAACGACACATTCAATAGAGCCCGTGAAGGGTGCAATGTAATCTCCCCTATCTCAGGAATGTCTTCTCCTCCGAGGACTCGTGCAGACATGTCATAGACCAGCTTAGAGCACTGAAGCTCGTTCTGCCTTGCACAAAATTGGGAAACCATATGACCACAACAGCCTCCTAGCTTTCGCGTTGCACGGGCACGACCCTCGGTCGCATGATTCCATCGCGGTGCGTGCTCCAAGTCGCCTGCCGCACCAAATACTGTCTCCCTCTGAGCACCAGCAAATAATTCTCTTCATTCTGAGTCATATTATAAAGACGACCAAGCATCGTCACGAGCAAGTACCATTGCGCACAACCTGTTCTTTCCGCTGGGTTTCAAGGCTATTCGCGACTTCTCAATCGCGTCTGTACCAGTGCGGAACGGTGAGCGGGAGCTTCCATTCGACGCTCGCACGCGTCCAGCCTCGTTGCTTGACGACTTTCACACCCAAGACCTCGTAGAAGCATCTCACAATGTCACAGGATTACAACACCCCCGTAACGGCTTGACGGCTTGAATCTCATGTCGAATTGAAAAATCAGTTTTCGCACGCACGCACTGCATGGGAAATGAAGAAAAACAGGATTCAGTAGCGTCCCCGCTACCGACGCGATGCCCATTCTCGATCATTGACGGCAATTGCCGGGATCGACAGCCCAACGGTCGCAGGGAAGGGAGACGATCGAGATGGGAGAAGAAAAAAACATCAATGAGATTGGACAACCTGACCATTGGGGCCCGGGGGGGGGCGCTTACTTGGTCGCCTTAGCTTTTTCCTATAGTCGCCTTATTTTTGTAAAGAATTTCTAAAGTCTTCAAAATTCCTGACAATCTTAGAAAAACTTCTAAAAATTTCAAATTCTATAATAGTTTAAACAAAGCCTTTACATTTAGAGATTAAACTTTCACAAATCTAATATGTGTAGCCGATCGCTCAGGAGGTATGGCCCCCCCCCCATGTTTTTAGTTCCACGGTACGGGCCCCGCCTTCCTCACTGGACAGGCTAGACCAGCTTGAGCTAGACGCTGTCACTAGTAAGAGCCGTCGCGTGCTGTAAGTGGCAGGCGCGTCAAACGCCAATCATCCACCGCGTTCCCGCACCACAAACACAAGACTTACTTTATTCGCGCTCAGTCGGGGCCAACTTGATTATCTGTCGACTTGCTAGGAGCTCTGTGTCGACAATACTGAGCACACTTTTAAACGGCATCTCTTTTCTTTATCACGCTATTTTTATGCGAAATCCTTAAAGCGAATGTCCACGCGTCGCCTTTCCGATCCGTCCGCCGACATCTAACGCGCCGTTCGAATCGCGTCATGTCGCCGGACGACCGAAGACCAAAGACCCAATAGCATGCTTACTTGAAGTCAAATCTTGCAAAACGCCACATGCTCCCATGTTCTCTCGAATCCAAAATCCGAGATTGCCTTTGTCCACGTAGGACCCCGACCCCGCAGCCATGTATCTGCCGCGGTCGCTCTTGTCGAAGCTATACACACATCTGCAGAATACACGCCACCCTTTGTCGCCGCCGGTGCTCATACTCGTGGCCCTAGAACCTGACGCCCTCTGCGGATGCCGCATTCTCACCCGCCTACTCAAACATGACTACATACCGCACAAGATCCAGCCGGTCGCCGGCTATAGCGACCTGGAGCAAGCCGGCAAGAATCTAGTCGGCCCGATGATGGAGAGCCAAGGAGGTAGCGGCGGTGTGGTGGTATGTCTGGGCGTCGGTGGAATGGTTGACTTGGGACCGCTCCTCGGTCTCGAACCAGAGGGCGAAGAGTCACCTTATAGCGGCGTCGAGGTCTGGGTGATTGACGCTCATCGTCCGTGGAACTTGGGCAACGTCTTCGGTGGGTTTCCTTTGGAGCCTGCCTCTGCTGACAGTCGCAACTCGTATCAAGCTCGCACGCCCTCAGGAATCTCTGGTGGTCAAATCAACCGCGCCTACAAATCCGGAAAGGGAGGTATTGTGGTGTTTGATGATGGAGATATTGAGGAGGAATTGGAGGAAGAGCGTAATGCCTACATGGCCCTGGTGGATATGCCTGATATCGATGACGACGCGGACGATCTGGGCTTCTCAGATGATGAAGCTGCCAGCGAAATGCCGGATGAGGAACCATCTCGTGCGGGCCAAAAAAGAAAAAGATGGTCCGACGAGCAAGACGACCTGTCCAGTGACGACGACGATCGCCCTCACCAGAGACGCCGTAGTAACTCAGTAAGGATCACTGCGTTTCCAACCTCACATCTTCTTCAATAACTGATCGAAGATAACAGTCCAGTCCCATCGATTCACCTCGCCGACCAGCCCACCGGGGCCTTGTGTCGCTGCGGGACCCAGACGCCGGTCTTTCAAGCGACCCATTTGAGCCTCCTTCAGCTGCTCAAGAGCCGCCGCCGCCATCGGCACGCGCCTTGCGGCGACGGCTGTTGCGCATTCGTCAAGAGAAAGAGTCTGTGCTACAAAAGTACTACAAAGTCGGATCCTCATTTGCCGAGCCCATCTCGTCTATGATGTATTCACTTGCTTCGGAGTTGGGTAGGGAAGACAATGATCTGCTGTGGCTGACCATCGTTGGAGTCACTTCTATGGAGATCTACGGGCGATCTTCAGCGGGAGTCGCCGCGCCCATCCGTGCCAACGACACAAGCAGACCATCAGGATGGATGGGAGTTCGAGGTGCCCGCTTGCGACAGCTACTACGTGACGAAGTACGGCGTCTGAATCCTCCGGAAGTAGTCAATGGCAAGGTCGCTCCTGAAAACAACGGCGTCATTCCCACGACGGCCAGAAATCCTGAGGATACCAGCATTCGACTGTCGCCGGAACCAAGATTCCTGCTCATTCGACATTGGAGTTTATACGATAGCATGCTTCATTCGCCGTATCTTTTCTCGCGGCTCAAGACATGGAGCGAAACTGGCATCAAAAGACTGCACAAGCTGCTCGCCAAGATGGGTGTGAGCTTGGCGCAATGCAAACAGAGCTACACCCACATGGACATGATGCTGAAGCGCGAGCTTCGGGCAAAATTGCTAAAATACGGCTCCCTATACAATCTTGAAGAAATGGTCCCAGCAGTCGACACAGATGGCAAAGATCGGGCAGGTGCCAAGGATGGCTGGGGATTCGTGCGCAGCTGGGGCTGGCGGGCGACTTTGAGTGCACAAGACGTGTGTGTCGTCATTGGAGCTCTTCTGGAAGTCGGCAAACATTTGCAAGCATCAGGAGCCTCAGCAGCCAGCCAGCTTGTCCGACAGGACGAAGACGGTGTCGAACTTGCTGCTCAGTCCGAGGAGTGGTTGGGCCGGTTTTGGGAAGCCTACGACGCGCTGGAAGAGTAAGTGCTGACGAAGATATTTCTGCCTGTTTGCGACTAACCATGTTGTGGCAGCATCGAGTCACTGAAGGCTGGGCTACCCACCGCGCAATTCCTACACCGGGCCATCTATCGGACGGGCACATCACTCATCAACAAGAAACAGATCAAACACTTGCGCGCATTTCGCATGTGTGTCGTCAAGGATGGGCCCGACGTTACCCTTTTCACGCATCCGTCCGCACTCACGAAACTGTCGTTGTGGATCGGAGAGGCCCTCGCGGAGCAGGAGCGAGAGTCACACGGCAAGCTATCTCACGGCGGCCGGGGGACGCCGCTCGTCGTCGCGAGCTTGAATGAGAGGCGAGGCGTCTACGTGGTCGTGGGCACTGGTGGCGGCGGGGGGCCGGACACAATGTTCCTGAATCGCGAAGCGGCCAAACGAAGGAAGGAAGAAAAAGCAGCCAAGACCAAGCGGAAGGAGGCCGCGCGTAGCGCGAAAGAAAAGATCAGAGAGGAGAAGAGAGCCGCCAAACGCGCGGCGGGACAAGACGAGGCTGAGGACGAGCTAGACACCGAATCCGAACCATCAGAATCCGAGTCCGAGGACGAATCCGACGCCGAGGACATAGAACCCGACAAGGGGTACGGGCTGAACAGATTCGGGAGCGCTTTCCAAGAAGTGGTGTCGGAGACAAACGCCAGAGTCCGCATCGACAGCTTTGAGCATTCTGTCGTTGAGGTAAAGAAGGAAGATCTGGGAGGGTTTTTGGAGAGTCTAAGCATGAAAGCTGTTGTAGGCTAGCCGCGGAGGATGTCACGCATCGTCCTCTATTTTTCACGGGATCTACCAGCGCCCCTCCCTATGGTCGCGGCACAGCATTTGTTTTTTTTTTTTTTTTTTTTTTGTGTTTCTTGTTTTACTTGTTCTGGCTCATTCCTCATCGAGGTGCCTTAGGCGTCACTGCGTGGTCGGGCGGGACTTTTGAAACGACTTGTCAAGAGCATTTTTATCGATGGCGGATACTCCTCGCACAGGCGTATTGATGCAGTGGCTGAACAAATACTAGTCTGCTGCTTAATCCTGCTAAATTTCAGCCAAACCAGGCACTGCCTTGCATTGGAATCTGCCTGCCATGTATCGGCAGCCAGTGACGTGAGACATGTTGCTACGAGACTTGCTTGCAGCTGTGGGAGATCTTTTGCGTAGTGCATCGCCCTGCTCATGCGAGGTTCTGTAGGAGAGTAGTGGTCGTTTCTGCGGCAAAGTCCCCGTCTGCACTACGTACGCGCGATAGTCAAAGACCGTGTCTTGTCTTGGTGGATGCACCGCTTCGGGGGTGCGTCGACCGCTGGGTTTTCCTGCAGTCTGCGTCTGTCGCTAACGTGAGCTGGCGGGGGTGATACGTGCGCGGTCTTTGTTGACGAGAGGCATTATCCTCTAGATCCGGTGGCGCAGATCGCGATGCGCGAAATGACGAGCACTGACTGACCGGGCAGGCACCGCAAAAAATGTCTGCATCTTCTCATCGCACTGCCATTGGACAGACGACGCGGCGGCCGGCCGGCTGTGGGTCTCGCAATCTACCGCTGTCCTGTCCCGTCCTGCTCCGTCTCGTCTTGAATGCGGCGGCGGCGGCGGCGGCATTTGGGCCGGAGCTGCTGGCCGTGCCGTGCCGTGCCGGGCTGTCATGGCCAATCGCGCCTTTGAAGGAAGAGGATCCCCAACCCGGCACCACACCAGGGCAGGCCACGCCTGACCTTCAGTGCCGACACCGACCGGTGCCTGGGTGGGCGAGCTAGCTGCTCCTTTTGGGACAGAAAAGCGGCCCGGACC
>AZGY01000004.1:1440929-1571561 GCA_001636675.1 Moelleriella libera RCEF 2490 | reverse complement strand
CCCCCAAAAAAAAAAATGTATACTTGTCAGAGTTCTTCCTCCAAACATGTTAGGGACGAGAAAGGATAAAGGATAGAGAAAAGACACTTTTGGTTCATGATGCCTTGAAGCCTGTAGAGCTTGAAGTTTCATGTACATCTGCATCCTAACCTGACACGATGGGGTGATGGAAATCGCATGTGGCAGGCCAAGTTCAGGCCAAGTGCGCCTGACACTACACCACACATCGCAACCTGCCTGCCTGCCTGCCTGCCAGCTAGCCAGGGTTTTTTCCACTTCCATAGCCGCAATCGTCGACACCTTGTGGTTGTGCCGGGGATTGGATGGCGTGCGGGTAGAGCGCACTCGCAATGGGGCTGCAAGCCGATGTCGCAAGGCGCAGCGCCGGGCTTTTATCGTGCTACGCTTCACTTTGCAAGGAGACAGGGTCTTTCCCCCGCTCCTCCAGGCAACCTTTGACAGGCTCCCAAGTGGCATTTGTCCTACAAAGCATTTCTGCAATGTGTGTCTGACGAGTTCGTCACACAAGAGATTTGTCGATTCGAGCTGACCGGGCATGGTTGCAAGAAATGCGCATATGCTCGAACGTGATGTGCAGCGTAATAAATACAAAAAATAGATCGCTTAGTCCTCCGACCCCAGATCACATCAGATGAACACCCCACGCGCCAAGACCCGATCGCAAATTTCCTAAAATCTCAGGCATTTCCTTCCACCCACACAGAACCTCTCCCATCGTCAGTGTTCCTCCTCTTCCAGAGTTCGAGGAACGCTTGTGCATGTAGGTCTGTTGGGCGGCATTCTCCAGCTGGAAGGATTCGGCAGGCGCGTCAGGAGCGCTTGAACGCTGCGGCCGCTTTGTCTAGCTCTCTCGAGATGTTTTCGCGGCGAGCAGCCGCGTCACGTGGCGCCGAGTATGGATCTTGCTCGAAATATGCAGCAAGCCGCTCGTCGCGTAATCGGGCTTGGCCCCCAGTCTGAACGTTTCGCTGAGGTTCCTGAGGTGCTGAGCTGTAGCGGCCTGGTCAGAATCTTTGTAAACGATCGACTTCGCTTTGCAAGGCTGCTTACCCGCACTCGGCTTGAAGCGATTTACTAGGCATTTTGGTAAGTAGAGAGTAACTGGTTTTGTTTTGGAGAGCAAGACAGTTTGATGGCTTGGAAAATATTACTTTTTGCTGCAAAACAACCAAGAGCACTTGATATATGTCGATTAGAGCGTCAGTGGCAGATTCAAGGCGAAAATGCCATTACATATCTCAGAGCCGGCGCCGTATTATCGCCATCGCAAGAGCTTTCACGTGCCCGTTGATGCCCTTGACTCCGCTTTCGTTGCGCGTGCGAGGCGGGCTACTCGGGCTTCTCGTCGCCTCACGGGACGCGTATGTCGACAAAGTCCCATCTTGTATGCAGAGCAGTGATGGCTGTACTCGGCGCAATCCGGCGGACGGGAAGCAGTGAACTCGACACATGATTTGCTCGAATATCGACGGGGATGTGTACTTAGTAACCACATCTTAGGTACAATGAGCCCCATTCGAGGAAATGGAATAAATGGCCGCAGCTGCGGGGAATCGGCGACCAAAATGCCAAGTGTGAGCAGACAGACTGCACCGAGGGGTGGGGGAACGACGCGGCTGCAGAGGTGCATCGAGTGGATGGCCTCTCGTTCATGATCCTCCCGTGCCTGGTGCCGGGTGCGATTGCCCTCTCAAAAGAGAAAAGTGGCATGGAAATTGAACAGCAGACGGACTCTGGGAGTCCGCTATGGATGCTCGCAGGACAACGAGCGTCGGGACAAAGCGTTGAAGTCGAAATAATGCCATGTTTTGAACGCAATGGCGGTTGCTCACATGATGTCGGTTCGATTGTGACAAAGGGCGACGGTCTCGAGTGCTCCTCGCGGGCGACGACGGGTGAAGCTGACGGGGACATCCATCAACCCCTGCTCTGCTGGTCTGGATGCTTGCACCCCGGCACCATGCAGTTCGCTTCGCGCAGGCAACGAGGCGTCCGAGGCAGAAGCGCAGAGCAAGGCGTCCGAGGCGACGACGAGGCGTCCTGCAGACCGAGGAGGCGCGATGGTGCGCAAATCGGTGCGGGCATGGCGAGGGTGAAGGGAAACAGAGCAAACGCTTCGCCCACCCTCGTCTGTCCGCCTTGGCCTCTGTTTTCACCTTAGACGTTGGCGGAAATGCGGGGGAGGTGGTGTCTTTGGTGGGCGTCCTAAGGGACTGATGAGTCAGCGGGCCATGACGTCTAGTTGCGGCTCGAGTCCCCCGGTCTTATTAGAGGCCCGATAGAACTTTGACCGGCTGGAAGAGTAGCGAGAAGACAAGACCGAATGGAATTCTACAAAGAGCGTTCTGATTGGAGTGTGAGTGAGATTCTGATTGACCAGAGACAAAAAAGAAATTGGCCCAAAAAAGCCCGAGCTGGACACTCAGACGGCATCGCAGCGCGCGAGGTTTGCTCATTATATATAATGTTGCGGCTCTGTGCGACTCCACACAGAGCCGCAACTCTGGGGGCCCAATTCGTGGGTTATTTTCGATATTACATGAGCCTAACGCAATCCCACAGGGCTGCGTCGTATATGAAGACGACAATCTGCGTCCGCTAATCGCGGCTTAATCTATTGTCGTGTCTTATGCCGCCTGACAATGTCTCGCGTCAGCTTAGCCTTGTCTTCTGTACGACAATCATTCCTCAATTGCAGACCATCGTGAGGCCAGGCTCGACGCACTGGCCTTGGTTGGGTCGCCTTCTCGGCCGCATGCTCTCCCCTCAGGCCGCATCCATTGTCGGATTTCTGGCATACCTGATTGACTATCACCGACTGACTGATGCTCGTCGCACCCGTTAACCTGTGTCTGCCAAACGCGAACTTGAACTGAGCAACTCGGAGCATGGTATTTCGTCCCACCAAATGGGCTACTGCCGCGCTGTGCCACTACTCTCACTCACTGATTCACGATAGATCCTTCTTGAGGCAGATGCCGTTGCCTGCCGCGTAGCCATTGATCGAGCCTGCAAAGGCGTCGTATGATCCGCAAGAGTCCGGCCCACAGTCCTGTCTGGGTGAGACTGACGACAAATTGCCTTTGCGGCTATGCCTGTTTCAGGCTGCGCCCGTTCGTTTGTTTCTCTTGGGCCAGGCGTCAGATGATTCCTCCATCAGCATTTTAGGCGGCGGCGTTTTTAGTCCTTCTTTCCACAGACATTGCTGCAAGCCCGCAAGTTCAAATTGGCGTTCTTGAGGTTCTGAAAGCATTGCAACACTGTCAGGGGAGCCTCTCAGCCAGATTACACCACGGCGGACGAGGCCTGGATGCTGCAAAATTGAGATGACGAGCAATTGCGCCACTGGTACGGCGTAGGCCTCAATTTCATCTCAGGTATCCATATTCTGCTGCTGTGGAGCAAACAGACCAAAAGATCTAAGTCATTGGACACATCGCGTGTTACCCACCCAAAGTGCCCGTGCTGGGCTACTGTTTGGCGGTGTTTTCGGTCCGCAAACTCGATTGTGGCAAATGCAGCGGAATCGCACCGACGAACATGAACCAATTTCACGAAATGATTGATCGGCCTCACTTTGACGTAAATACCGCGAATGATTGGTCTCATTTTACAGTCTGTTCCGAACGCGATGGTAAAAGGAACCACATACCAACTAGCTGTCCAAACAACGGACTTGTGTTGCTGCTGGGGCTCAATTCCAACCGCCGCACAAGGCGTGACTGTGGTGACCGTGATCTCGAGAAGAGAGGGTGGCTCCAAGGAGTTGAAGAACTCGAGTCTTTGGACTACCTTGAGGATGCTTTTGAAACGTACTGCCAGGCAGACACATGACACAAATACACAGATCCGTGCAAGTCAATATGCGCGTATTTCTGACAGTTCAACCACTCTGTAATTGATGAGAGGCTATTATCGGATGGGCATTTACAACATGGACACTCAGGCGCTCGTCCCGAATCAACGTGCAAGCAGATCACCGTCAAGGTTGTTGAAAGGGGTCATGTGACACCCTATTCTCATATAAACGTCTCACTTGCTCCACTCCAGCAAACAATCAATCACGGACTCTCATCATCACTTTCCGGTCCTCGATTATATCATTCAGGGAGCAGAGTAAGCAGCCAAGTATGGGCGGCCTATCCCGCAATGTGAGACAACCTACCGCCGATTTTCATTATTTCCCAAAGTTTCAAACATTTCTAGTAAGCTATTGAACAGAAAAGGCACCTTTAGCTTACCCGTTTCATTTACTCATGAAAGAACCGTAACTATAGAGCAACGTTGGTATGTCAAGTACTTTGTGCTCTGATGATATACTCAAATGTGTCAGTGCGCATGAAATAACTGCCACTTGACGGAAGGGAGCAACTGGCAACGACCCTGACGTACGAGTTGAAGCAGAAACAGAGACTGTCACTTATTCATGATCATGGAACAATCTAGCTCCGCAACTCTGACGATTATGATGGTTGCGTTGCTAAATCCCACACTGCAAGTGCTAAAGCCACTATGTAATGGATTCGTGAACGAGGACGCGCACTTCTCTCTCGTTATTGCTGATATCACTGTGCGCGGGTTACTGGCTTCTGCACTCCAGGCTACCGTTCAAATCATCGTGTCGTATGATTTGGCAGTTTGCCCCGGCCAGATGATCCGGCTTTACAGAAGTATGTGGCTAACCCGCCACGGTACGGTGACGCCGTTCATTTCTCTGAATAGTGCTCAAATTAAGCGTGCATTAAATATGTGTTTTGATCTTGGTCTAGGCCAATTTTTATCCTACTTTTGCGCTCAGCCAATTCCATGATAAACTCGCTTTTATTCTCTGACTATCTTGAAACTCATAGGGGGGCGACACATAGTAAATCTCCTCCATTCAATCAGAGCTCGACCCCGTTCAAAAAAGCAATCCCCGAGCTTTGGATACGGACGCAAAATCGGAAAGAGCGCAGGGTCTTGCGCAGCAATCGAGGTACGCCACAATCGGTTCGCCTCAAACCCGCTGCGCTGCCTAGACGTGTTTTGTGAGATCTGACGAGAAGGCCGCAATAGATTAACGGATTTGAGCGACAGCGCTGCTGACGCCGTAGGAGCTCCTGCATTCGACCAACGTCATCATCTGATCAACAACTAGTATGGTGGTGCGGCCCCCCACTTCGCTTCCGCGCCATTGGTTTCCATGAGCGAAAATGAGCTTGTGGTAGTCTATATTTCGCGGGTGGCGCCGATATTCCTTGCATAAACGTCCATCATGCGCCCAGCTTGTTTTCGTCAAATGGCATTGGCCGTCGCGCTGCCTTTGCTGACTTCAAATAGCCATCTCTCAGCGCTCACCTACAGGTGACTCAGCCTTCAGCATCAACGCCATCTCAGAATCAGTCGCATGGTCCGGCCATCTGTCCCTCACTTTGACGATGAAGCCGCTGACCGGAGTGCCAATACTGGCCGGACAGTCCATGTATGATGCATTTACTGCGCACGCGACGATTCCATATGACTATCGCAAGGAGAACGTGCTCGTCCCCTTCACGGTCGACGTGAGCATGGGGGTACAGATTGAGAGCGACTCCGGCCTCCTTTCCAGGACGTACCATCCCATCATCGACACGGGCAGCTGCGGCTTCGTCATTTCCGCGGCCGACCTGCCAGATTGGGACCGTACGGAAGCATCGCAATACCCCGTGGGATGGGAGTTCCTCTCCAGCAGTAAGATTCTCTACTCGGGCCGGTGGCTGCCCAAAAATATCTACTTTCCAGATGCAGAAGTCGAGGTCCAGGCCAGAGTTCCCATCCTGGCCGTGGAGATCAGGACTCGTTGCCCTCAGTACAACGCGACCCGGGACAAGAACACGTGCCCGAGCGTGACCGGTCAGCCTCCTCCTCAGGCGACGCAGATGCCGTCGGGCATTCGCGTCATGGGCGTTGGCTTCGGCCGCGAGCACGACGGCATGCCGCAGGGCACGCCTGACAAAAATGTCTTCATCAACATTCGTAGGATCGACGGTCGGCGGGTTCGTGGGAGGGCTCGGTTCCGGAGCGGGTACATTCTGAATCGCCATGGTGTCACGGTCGGTCTGACGGGTCGTAACACGGCCGGCATGCGCTTTACTGAGTTATCTCTGCGAGAAGAAGCCGTTAGCCCGCGCGATTGGGCGCAGGCGGATGGCTGCATGGGTGTCGACGGAGCGCCATGTGTTCGCGGACCGGTTCTGATTGACACGGGCGTGTCGCAGATGTACATGACGCTGCCGCTGGGGAGTAAGGCCAAGCGCACGCATCCTCCCGTCTTGAACGACGGTTCTTTGGTCTCTGTGCAAGTCGGTCTCGGGTATGGCGACAGGTACACCGCGGAGGAGAACTTTACGGTTGGCGATCGTCTGGGTATGGACTACGACGTGGTTCCGTCGAGCGTCCGACTGACACTGGCAAATCCAATGAGGAACCCACCGCACGTGAACACCGGCAGGCACTTCCTGAGGGCCTGGGAATTCGCTTTTGACAGCGACGGGGGTTTCTTTGGGCTGCGCGAGACATAGATGACGCCTGGCGGCACCGCTTCGCCCACTCAAGAGGGTGTCATGTCAAGGCCGGCGATGCGCATTTCCTTCCAAAAATAGCGCGTGAGTGTTTGCTTTCCCTGGTTTCCTGTTGCGGCAAGATATGCGCCAATGCCTGTCGCGCCCGTGTGTTCAGCCAGCCAGTCCGGGCGCTCTGTGGGCTCCTTGTGCTATTGTGTCAACACGAGAGAATGGGTCATCTGAGCCGCAGTGGGGATGGACACCAACAATAGGGAAATCTATCAGTGGCGTGGTTGAAACACTTTTCTGGACATGCCAAAATAAACAAAGATCAAAGTCAGCCGTATTGTATAGTCCATCTTCCACCACCCCCTCTCCTCACTTTCGTCCGTCTCCGTGGTCCTCACCAAGTCGGATCTGCTGCGCCTGCAATCTCATCAGCAGATATCGAGCATCAACTCGACACAGCTGCGGCCTGGAACAACAGCAGCATGCTAAAGTTGAGCGTTCGCCATGGTGAACACTCTTGTCTCGACAATTTCATGCCTAGCTTTTGCAGCAATCGTGGGCGCCGCCGGACCACCGTTCGGCCAGCTGTCTATCCCTCACGGAGTAGGAGCCGATGTCAACATTCCAGTAGTCAATGGTGACTGACTTTTTCCCGCAGCTGTGCGAGACTGGGCAGGGAACCGCCCATGGCGTATGCCAATTTCCGGACTTGACTAGGCCGGGCCGAAATGAATTTATCGAATGCCATTATGCGTCTCCAGTAAGTAGAGGACATGAAAGATTCAGAAAAGGTGCGCACAAGCAAAGCTCGATAGTAACGTTCGCCAATTATGTTGTCAGTGTCGTTCGGAAGATGGCACCAGCCCGACCTGTCACGTCGCTTTCGATCGAGGACTGGCCAGGTGCTCTCGGTACGATCAGATGTTGGCGACGGCTGAAAGTCTGTCTCAGGCTTTTGAAAGGGCAACATCTTATGGGGCTAGTCGACATATGTTCAGGAAGCGCGGTGACTACCTCGTTCGGCACATGCCTTCTCCCATCAAAGGCGTATGTGAAGTTCCAAAGTACTCCCAAGGGCCCTGCAGGATTGACGTCTCCTCACATAGAAATGCTCGCCACCCTTGGACGGCGACGGCCACGGATTTTGCACGGCTTGGTCATATGCAATGACGGCAAACGTAGTGGTCCCTTGCCCACCATCTTCGAAGGTGAGTTGCTCCCCCCCTTCACTTCGTGACGACAGAAACGTAATGTGGGACCCGCAAGGTCCGACTAACAGGTATCATGGCAGTGTCCCACGTTTAATGCTCCATGTGCCATCTCGTATGATCATAAGCGAGCCTTCTGTTCCCGAGCTGACCAAAACCGAGTTCCGTCTGGTGTGCCGGAACGCACTGACTCGAAACCTGCCGCGGAATCGCAGGATGACGATGAAGTAGAATATCTCGGAACAAGGAAAAAAAGAAAACAAGAAAGCCCCAAAGGCAAGACGCCGCTGATCCAAAGCCCTCAGCCGCAATCACTGTTCCGAAGCTCTCATCAGCAGTTCCCAGTGTATTACGGGGTCAGTCGTAATGTTTCCCACTGCGCACGCACTCAGGTCAAACATCCAAAAGCTAAAATTTCATAATTTATTATAGTCCTGTTTAAATATAGGCCCCGCAGCGCTCCAAGGAGGCCTCTGTCACTTTCAAGACGACGAACTCCTATGGCATGCTGAAGAATGTCATTCCGTACAGCCAGTAAGTTTGCACCCGAGGGGAGGTAGAGAGAAGAACAGGAGTTTTTTTTTCCTCCTTTCAACATACTAGAACAAGGAGTTCTGATCATTGCAAAGTGTCCAAAGAGCAGTACGCCGGAGCCGCAGGGCGACTACAAAGCCTATCAATGCACTGTGCCCCGGTCTGGGGGAAAGGCAAAATGCGACTATGGGATGGAGGCGCCGATGCCGGCCCCTTTCACAATTCCACTGGACACCTAGCAAGCAATGGCGCCACCGGAAACAAATTCTTGGCAGCATATCGGAAGGCTCTCCTGATGTCGATGTTAGCTTGTGGCTAGCACGCGGTATGTTCGTGCTTGCTTGAGGCAGCACGAGAAGTGAATTGTTGCAGCAGGCTCTTGTTTTTTTTTTTTTTCTTTGGGGTGCGCTCGCCCCTCACTCTTGACGGGCAAGGTGGGTTGACTCCCGAGCTTAGTGAGTCTCTCATGAAAGCGGACACTTGTATTTTAGTAGTAATCAGTGGTCTCTGGAATGGCCGCGACGAGTTTGGGGATTTACCGTGGTGGCTTCTTCCTTGGTGCAAAGTCTCGAGAACTTGATGTATAATATATCCATTGGAACAAGAAACTCTTTCTTTTCCTTTGTGCCCTTTTGAATATCTTTCATTTCTGAACCTCTTTCCCGCCATTTTCAAGATCGCATCGAGTTTCCTTTTTCTTCCGAAATTCCAGAAAACACTTGCTCATTCTCTGCACACAACGTGCCGCATGAACAGCGAAGGTGGCTGCGACGTCGGCGAGTGCCTTCTTCACCACTCGGTCATTCGTGCGGGATTTATATTATCTGGCGCGAAAGCATGCTTCCGACTCGTGTCCCTTGGCAAATTTTCGTCAGTACGGGCGCTTCGTTTGATGGACAGTGAGGCATTTGCTGGCTGCCGAATCTATACGGGCAGACTCACTAATGTGCTGTCTGCCCCAGACGCATAAACACTGGGGATTGGAATCGAAGTTTGTTCTTTGACGTACCTATGCATAATTTTAAAACCCATTTTCAATTCTTCAGAAATGGCAATGAAAGGCTTACCACATTGTTGTGACCTCGCCTACAAGCTTATCCCAGGCGTTACAAACAGCGGGAATACTGGGCACCCTTAACACCCATGTAGTATCTTCACTACTTAACCGAACAAAAAAGCACACATTAAAGCTCCCGTTTTGCTTCACTCGGCAGCGTTTTACATTATTGTGATTGGACACCGACTCACAAACGGCAGCCCTACTTAAGCTGTCAATGAAATTTTGAACTGAGTTCTGTATTTGTTCTTCTGTTGGTGGGAATAATCGCGACGTATCATCATCGGGTAGGCTCGTAGAGGCACAGTTTCTGGTCTCGTTTGGTTCTGCTTTTGGTATCATCTGATTGTCAAGAGCCACTCGCTGAGTTTGATTCGGGGAGAACAGTCCAAGCAGTGCCCGTGACGAAAAGACTAAAGATAGGTTCCATGGCCTGTGAAAGAAGTGAAATGGAATGAACTGCATCATCCGGAAACAACTGCGCTAATTCTGCGATTACATCGCATGTGTGGTGACAGAAAGGCAGACTGGGGCGGCCTCAGAGGCAGTGGGAAAAGGAACGTGTTGGACAAATACTAATTCCGCGAAGCGCCGACGCGACCCTGACATTGCGTGACATTTGGGGTTGCCCTGCTCACCGATCATGTGCTCAACGGATATTACTGGAGGAAGGTGGCGGCGACGCAAACAATTAGGCCGCTCTCGACCATTCTCGTCAGCAAGAAGCAGGAGCAGGAGCTGATTCCTGGTGTGAAAGATTTCTGAGACCCAAAGACGCGAGCCAGTTGCCAGGCACAGTGCTGAAAACGGAATTCGATATCTGCCTCGGATGCCGCGTCGCCCAAACTCCTTGAAGCAGCTTGCATTGCATGGTGGAAGGACGACGCTCGATTGGGCGACAAGCGCATAGCTCACAAAGGCAATGGCACAACTCTACCACGAAGAGACTGGCTCCGCTCCATACATCGTGAACAAATATTTGACGAGAGTGCGTCGCAATGTAAATGTCGATGCCGATACCGCGTCCTTCAGGTAAAGAACCATTTCACGGGCAGCGTCATGTTACCGTGCAAAAAGCCGAGTTTCAGACAATGCGCCAGGAAGATCAATGATCTGGCAGACGATTCTCGGCGTGCGGCGCTAATTGGTTGTGTGTAGCGCCAATCTTACAAATGAGCCTGCCAGGGACCTGCCATCCAGGCGGCTGCGTAAAAAAACGTTTACATATAACGAGGTGGTGGGCGGCTAGGAAAGCGCGCTAGTGCGAAAGGCTGCGGGCCCGGCCGAGGACTCCCCTAGGCTATGCGCCTCGCGACTCCGCAGTACACCGCCCCAAATGGCCCGTCCTGAACGATTGGCTCGAGCTGCTTCGAGACACAAAACGGAATACTCCTGTGGGCTTCTGCCCAATCAATTTACCTTGGGTGCATGATTACCGAGTCGCATAAGAGGCGACCACTGGCGACGACCTAGGAGCCATGCGGTCTCCCTCCTTGACCGTAGCATAAGGTCGCTCATGGCGGCGCGTTCGCACAGTCGAAAGCGACGAGAACGAGATGGCCTTCTGGACGACGACCTTTCTTCGAAAAGATGCAAGCTCTCTACCAGTGGCTGCCGCGCCTTGAACTTCTCAGCGCCATTCTGGGACGACCTGTCCAGAGTTTCGCAAGTTTCGCTCTCGCCTCGTGCCTTACGAGAACTCGACCGCCGAAACGGCGCACAACACTCTCCCAATCGCGCGACGTTTGTCGACTTTGCGACGACAGACCTCCGTCGATTTGCCAGAGGTGGAGGGCCAGACATTTGTCATCTTCGGGGGGTGCGGGCCTTCCTGTTCGCTATGCATAGACGTCATCTAATCCCAGCTAGTATCCCAAACCGAAAAGCTCAACGATGACTTCTAATTCTATCTCGGCTTCTTCGCGAAGCCAGCGTGCACGATCCGACAAGTCGTCTACGGAAACATCACGGTCCACAAGGTCTTCGGCGTACGACGAGAACTTCGAGCATCATTTGCGTCTCAATGGCATATTTCCCGAAGGATACGAATATCCAGACGATCGGTCAACACCAGAACCCACAAATTTAGATTCTATTCACCAGGCCCTTCTATGCGCCAGGGCTTCGCTTTCCCCGACTTGCTTTTCCGAATCGGCTTTTCGGGATTTCAAACGGAAGAACAAAACAAAGTCCGAAGGCACCGTCATTCGCAGCGTGGTTCCCATCATTGCAGGGAATGCCCACATTCCGAACGAAGGTCACCTGCCCTTTACCAATCTCGACTCGTTGACGAAAGAGGCGACAGTCAGGGCTGTGCCAGACTACTTTGACGGGGCTCATCCAGAAGCCCTTGATAGACAAGTCAGCCAAGACCTCAGCCAGATGATCATCCCTACGAAGCATTCGGGGGTACCGACAGCGCCCAACTTCTTTTTGGAAGTGAAGGCATCAAAAGGAAGTGCTGATGTTGATCTCAGGCAGGCATGCCTGGACGGAGCGTACGGAGCTCGCGCGATGAACGCCCTCCGAAGCTACAAAGGGCCAGAGTTGGCACATGATAGATCTGCATATACTTATAGTTCGACCTACCACGATGGCACACTCAAGCTGTACGCTCACCACGTTGAAGCTCCACACAAATCCGGCGGACGACCAGCATATCACATGACCAAATTACGTGGATTTGACATGACGGACAATCGCGATACGTTTGTCGCAGGAGCGTCTGCTTTCAGGAATGTGAGGGACCTGGCGAAGCAACACCGAGACGTTTTGATCCAAGCTGCAAACGCTAGAACTGTGTCGAAGGCGGCGGTTGCCAGCGGGGAGGCTCTTTCAGAAGCCTGCGGCGAGCCGACAGAACGCGTCGACAGTATTCGAAGTTCACAATCAACGAAATGGCAGGATGCTTGCGATGAACTTGGGATACAGACCGCTGGTGACGACCACTCGCCTTCTTTTCAGGACAATGCGCCTGGGAACGTGCCCGGGGATGTCAGTACGGATTATGATTCACATGATCCTAGCCAACGGTCGCTGGAGCCTGATGGTCCACCAATCAGCTCCGTACCTGGTGTCAAGCCGAGCTGTAGCGACATAAAGGGGTGTTTGAAGCGCCTTGGGCCGGCTCTCGGTGTGGACTCCTCTCGGCGAGATCGGTGCCCATCGAAAGGCCGCATCCGATGATCAGGAGCTCTGCAGACGAGTTCGTGTCCGAGATATTCAAGGCTATCGTACGGAGACATTCGAGAGTCGTCGACGTAGGCAGCAGCGCCCATTGCCCAGCTGTCCTCCAATGCGGAGCAAAAATGTTCGAGGCTGTCGCGCTGGCCATGATTGCCATAAAAGAGAAGCACGAGGATCTCGTAGTTGCCAAGACAGCCTTCGATATCATCATCGCTAAGCTGGGGCTTACCATACGAAGGGAACGCCACACGATTCTCATCAAATATCATGCAGACCTCGATGACGCGGCAGAGACGCCTCCGGGGGGGGGGAGAGTAGCCCTAGCCTCATGAAGCGAGATCATGAGCGTTATCAAGAGATGCTCCGCCGAGCGCTCCGAATGCAGGAATCGGCAGACCGATACGATTTGGTCTGCATGATGCCCGGCGGGCATCCGCAGCGTCAAACCCAGGACGCCGTACGCGGCTACCTGAGCAGCGCAACGATTCTGCCTAATCTGCTGAAGCCGACCTTTGAGAGGATTAAGACCATCTACGCACTTGCAGGGCTTTCCGAGTGCGGCAAGAGCACAGTGGCCGACATGATCCACAAGGCTCATGGCACGAGCGGGGCACGACTCAAGATGTCCTACTTTCTGTTAGAGCGAGTAACGAGCTAGGGTATGATGTCTATTCCTTGTCTCGAGAGCGCCAGGCTGCCGCTTTGCTAAGAGGGCTGGATGCTTTTGCTCGCTGCCATTGGTATCTATCGACACTCATCATCGAGAGCGTGCATCGGTACGATTCCATCGCAGCTCTGAAGTCCTATCTCGGACCCCTCCTACAGATCATCTACATTGATGCGAACGAAGAGCTAAGGTTGGAGAGAAGTGGCCGACCAAGGACTCGACTGGAACAGAAAGACGCCGCAAAGAAGGAACGGGGTGCGGAGCGCGTCAAGGAGATCGCCGATGTTGTTATTGACAATAATGGACCGAAAGAAAGCCTGGAAGATGTATTGCGGGCTCTGCTGCAAAGAAGAGAGCGAAGTCTAGGCTGCTAATCTTGTAATAAACTGGGCTTAGATTAGTTGCGCTCCACTATACGCGATACATGAAGTCTTCCTAAGCCTCGAGCCATGACCTGCTTCGCAGCGTGCGCCTTCACCGTCTGACTCTTTGCCATGATCTCAAACAGGATACGACTACTTTCAAGGGCTCCTCTACTTGTTAACATTGCCTCATTCTCTCATGTCTTTATTGACTTGCCACTACGGTATGCATCATAGGTTCGTTGAGTTCCTAGGATGCTCGAAGCATATCTCTCACTCTTGCCAGGAAGCGATCACGGCCATACCAACCGCTTAAGCGTTTCCACCTGGAATCCGTTGTAACCCGCTTGCTCCAATTGGCGTGTTTTTTCGCTCGGACTCGGAGTGACATTGCGATCAAGCTATTGCCTGAGAGCTCCCTTTGCAGAACGCCGGGGATGGTCAGCACTTCTGTACTCGATGGTCAGTACGATTTTGGTCTCATCAGTGACCCTTTTTGCAAACGAGTCAGAAGAGGGGGGAAGAGAGGAGTTTACCCCAAATGGTGCGAGTAATGACGCGCCATAGTGTCAATGGCAGCGGCGTATCAATCCCTGAGCCAAAAAAAATTAGGACGCCAAATCAGCAGATGAACAGTCGCGGCGGCAGGCTAATGAATCTCATCTTACAAATGATGTCTGTCGCTTTATTGTAGGATACGTCCTTCAACTGAACCCAGTGACTGCGCCTTAATTGAGTATGGATACACGTGGCGGAGCCATAGCAAACGTACTTGCCGTCCAGGATCCACTCGTCGTTTGACTCTACCAGCGCCTGAACGCTACGTCGGGCGTCGTCTTCCGGTAGTGCGCCACCGGCTCTGGACTCGTGGAAGAGAGAGTCCAGTTCGCATACCGGTATCGAAAGCTCTTGGCCCAGTCGCCGTGCGAAGGTGCTCTAGCGTCAGGGCACGGCATTAGATTAGTATGTGCAGTGACATGACATTGACATTTCGGCACGAGTAGACTAGAACATACTTTTCCTGCTCCCGTAACCCCAATGACTTGGATCCTTCGTCCAGAGAGCTGCGGCTCCGAAGACATCTTGGGCGGATTTGTGGAGGATGTGATGCGGAGGTTGAATCGGGTGGGGAAAAAAAAATTCTGTGGAGTAGAGTTGAGCTAAAATAAGCCCCTCTGCGTGCAAGGATGTCGGAATCCGTTTGGGGGAAGTAAACGAGACCAACCTTGGAAGAGGGATCAAGCCAAGCGAGAAGGCTTCGATATCGATGGCACAGTCAACTCTGATCTTGCCCCCTTCGTTTCGTTTGCTGCTTCAAGCGAGCAGGAACCTGTCTTTGCATTTACGTAGTTCGGTGCTGGAGTGGAGAGCGGGCGGGGCTGCGGTGAGACGGAACGGGCCGAGACAATCTGTGGGTCACCAGTCCGGGGCTCAGGGGTGCGATCATGTACCACGAACGGAGCAGCCTACTTTCGGAAATCTTGATGGAGCCCGCTCAACAACAAGTCACAATCGCGCGACTGCGGCCCGCTGAACTTGCTTGCATTCTACTCAACCCAGCGCATGTCGGCCTTGCCCACGCTCCATGCTCGTTGTACATGAGCAATACCCGACATGAGCAGGTAAGAGGCATGAAGAGTAGACCCCTGCTCTACGCAGGGTAGCGACCGGCAAGACGCTGCACTCCCGCTCTGTGGCTACACGTAACCTTTCTTCTACTGCGAACCCTCTCACAGCCTCATTATCCTCCTCCTTCACTCGCTCCAGACTTGGAGAGAAACCCGTTGGTCTCTGTACCCTTTTCACATTTCGCTCGTTCATCCTCCACAAGCTAAGGTGACTGGGCCCGGTACTTACATGCGGCATCTTCCTCCACAACCTGAATAGCTTTTTCGACGTAGCCACGCTTCGCAACGACTAGTAACGCGGCATCAACGAAGTATTTGAAGAATCATGGTGGATACAGGGGAAGGAGAGTCAGCAGACCCGTTTCCTGGCGCCGCAGCCCGCAGAGCAGATGCCAGCACGGGCAAGATGAGGGGATGGAGGAAAGCGCATGTTTGTTTTCGTTCAGGTGGTGAATAACTAGGAGTGATTGATTCTCTTCAGTTGAGGTTGGGAATGCGGACAACGGCAAGGGGGACCACTCTGCTGTCTGCTACTCATACTATGGGTTTCGCCTGTCTTCTCCTGGCCCGGTTGCCCATTCCTCTGATTATTGGCAACCCTTCAAGGATAAGGCGAGCGGCGTGGGCTACACACGTACCATGACGACAGTGGCCATGTACGGGATCTCGATGCCCTGCATGTCTTATTGGGAGAGGAGAAGGTCATGCGCGCAGGCGTCATTGTGACGAATGGCGGCGCTGAAGCATTTTACCGCTCATCGCTGCATGGTTATTCGACACACAGCATAGGGATTGATTGATTGATTGGTAGGTTGGTTGATTGCTGAGCCGCGATCGGACGGCGTGTCATTGGCCCCCCACGGTTCCAACGCACCAGGTTTCCAATGAACTCATCGCGAGTTCATGCAGGCTGACGGCTTACACAGTATAACTCAGGACAGAGGCGCACAGATAGATTGGATGCAGCGCTGACAGTGGTGCACGTGGTGTGGTTGCATGCGGGCGTAGACGTCTGTCTTGTTTCAACTGCATAAGAATCGGCTCCTTCTTGTGCCTCTTCATCTTCGTCGACCCCATCTCCAGCATCAACTACCAACCATCCACTGCCCGCTACCTGCTACCTCGTCTCGATTATCCATGGCTGCCTGGCGATTCTGGGCCCCGTCAGAGGGGTACGTGCCCATCGAGCCATCGGGGGCCAAGAAACGGCTACAGACGCGCCATAGCTGCGTGTTTCTCGCAGGCCCCGTTGTCGGGCTCGCCCTGGGCCCTTTTTGTCCGGCCCCAGACTAATCACAGGAAAGAAGAGCTTTGCGCCCGAAGGTCCGCCCCTTACTCTCTTTTAAAAAATAAAGGAGAAGAGGGTTTTGGCAAGCAAGATTGACGATCGTTGGGCGGAGTTCCCTAGCGCCGTTGACATCTGTCGTCTTTGAACACATTCCCCAGCTATCCGACGAGCCGTCTTCTGAGACAGATGCATACTGGGAGACCCTTCTGCCACGTGAGTGATGTACGATTCTCATCGTTTTCTGCTTCCCATCCATCCTGATCAAAAAAACTGTCTGGCCTGTCCTTTTTTCTTTCCTTATTTCCTCCGCATATATTGGCAAAATATGGTAAAACATGCCTTGACTCCACAACATCAGCATCCTGTTGTCTTTTCTTTTCTCCTCTCGCTCATGCACTTGCACAAACAAGGGGAAGAGGACCCATGCAGATTCTAAACCCAGAGGCTTTTTGACTTGGGCCCTGGCATCGCCACTCCTTCGGGCGTAGATCGCTACTCGATCACGCTCCACCATCAGCTTCATTGCCTGGTGCGTGCATCAGGCCCCAATGTTGCCCCCTCCCCCAAGACAAGTGAGAACTGACAGGGTCCACGCTTCTCCCGCGACGAGAATCACATTTTTCTTCTTCTTCTTCTTCTTCTTCTTCTTCTTCTTCTTCTTCTTCTTCCTCGATCCGCCGCCACACCACACCAACACCGCCAGTAATAGCAACAATATGATTAGGAAGACAATGACAACGACTGCCTCCGTTGCCCCTCGCGCCGTCGCTGCCATAACCACCACCACGCCTTGGAGATAATACCGGTGAGACTCCAGTTTTTCAGTTTTTCACGTGTGGTGAGCCGTGGCAACAAGCTGACGTCGGAGATGGAAACTGAAAGACGCCGCCATGATGCCGCCATCGCCGCGCTGGGCCTGGTAGTCGCCGAAGCTAACTTCGAGACCTTTCCCAATGATAAACCAAATCGCGTAATTAAGCACCATGCGACGGTCATATTGATTTCAAAAGTAAAGGATAGTTTCAAAGTTCCGGCCCAAGTTGGGAAGCGTGAATGAACTTTTGGCTATTGGCCAAAAAGATTCAATGTCATTAGTGTTTCTTTTTCGAGATTTGATCATCATCATTACTTTGCATACGGGACCTATTCGTATAAACTTTGAACTTTCATGAAGCATTTTTTGATTTGAGATTAAGTGAGATGGTATGTGTTATTATTAGAATTATCAAAACTTGAATCTTCGACAATTTGTCAATGACGAGAATAAAGTTCTCCAATTCAACTTCCACCCGGTCTGCCCGGGAAGCCTACCTTGTTGAACGCACCCAAGATACTCGCTGAGGCACTGAAGCTGACGAATGACGATGATGTCCACCATCACCAGCCGTCTACCACAGCTCGCGTTGCAGTTTGCTCTTGATGGCGGGCCGGCCGCACCAAGGGCCTTGTGAAGGACATTGACTTATCTGACAGGACGGAAGACCATCACGGAAAGATATCCATCAAGCGAGAAAGGAAATCTGTTCGGTGACACACGTCTGCTTGATTGTGTTACTCGATAATGTAGATTCTGCCTCAACACAAAACTGTGCAGCACTCTTCGTCAACGCTACGCTTCCTCCAGCATGTGTAGGTGGCCGTCACCGTGCCGCAGTCTATGCTCATCTAGCCCTTCTTGTACTATAATCGTAGGGCCCCTGTAGCCATCTTGAGGGGGAGGGTAACAATACACTGAGACGCCTGGAGTCTTCCGTCAAATTCCTCGCGGAAGCGACCGACTTTCAAACAGAATCAAGATCGATAGGTTTGCCTTGAAATTCGTTCGACACGGGCTCTCTGATGAGTCGTCGTGTAGAGTATGCAGTCTATAGACAAGCTGGGGCTCACACGCACAGCGCAAGCTATAGTTTCAGCTCAAAACCGAGGCATTCTTGAGACGTTCGCCTCGAGATTCATTGCGCAACAACTTGCCACGCAACGACGACTACAGACATCCAAAGCAAAGACGTCGTCAGCGACACGGATTTCCCGTCTTTATTCTCGGTAGAGGACGTCGGCCGCAGTGACGTGGCTGTCGCAGAGCCACTGCTCTCTGTGCTTTTCTGTGTCTTGGTGGCTGTGGTTTCACTTGCCGTCAGGCCGGCATACTTGGCGCACCATCCCGGACCATCGCTGGAAACTGCCGACCAAAAGGCAGGATCGACACTCGACGGCCCTAGAGCGAGGCACGAGGCTTCGGCGTCGTCCCACCTCGCCGGCTCGTAAGTCCCACCGCTGCCGAAGCAGAGACACCTTGCCTTGGCCGCCGCATCACCGACACTGAACGCCGACGAAGATGCTGCGGCGGCGGCGCAGCTTGACAAGAGGGACGTGAGGGTTGCGCATGGAGCTGGCACGGGAGGAGGAGGAGCAGTCACGCGGCTCCCCGACTTGAGGACCGCCGCAAAGCACGAGCCGGGGTTGTCGTCGGAGCAGCAGTGCGAGATTTGGGCCGGGAAGGGAACGAAGCCTGGTGGGCCGGATATCTGGCATCCGCCCCATGAGTACGGAGCTCCAGTGCAAAACCGCTTCGAACAATCTGTGTGCTGTTAGCTTTGCCGTTGTCGCGTCATGGCAAGATGCAGTAGGGAGGGAGCTTACCGAGCTGCGGGTTGCCAAAGGGGCACGTTTTGAGCAAGCTGTTGCAGTAGTTTTCCTTCTGAAGCGCGTCAAAGCTCATTTTCGGTGCGCAATCTGTGGATGAGATCCTGGCTACATTGCTGAACCGTCTTTCCCCAAAAGCATCTTGGACGCGTATGTACGCATGCGCCAGCGCGACGAACGCGTATATATACATGTGCAATACGGCGACTGCTCGCCATCGGAATCAGCAACCTGTGAATGGAAGCACACTCAGCTGCAATGGGCGCGGGCCGCAGGGCGAGACCCGAAATAGGCAGCGTGGCGTCGATAGTGCTCAGTAGTTCAGACGACTGACAGGCTTCAATCGGCTGAATGGTGCCGAGTAGTAAGACTTTAACCAGCTGTCCAATCGTGAGCCTGCGCACAACGCCAAGCTGACACCTGCGTGCATAGTGCAGCGAAGAGAGCAGCAATCTATCAGGGGAATTATTGTGCCCCGAAACTGTCAGAATGCATCAGCTGAACAGCAGACGCCCAGAATGGTGCATTCGGTGTTGTACTACTAGTCTCGATCGAGTTATCTTTATGTGACCTGTGTCACATGAAACAGGTATTGGAACTTTGAACATAAGCCAAAAGTAAGGACAGTCTCGTATTCCGTCAGGCTCGTGGCAGGTAAAGGCTCTCAGGCGTACAGGCAGGGGCGTGGACAAGCAAGTATGGCTCAAACAATCCCGTGTGTCGATTGTGCGCACGACAATGAACTTGTTCATTTGTAAGGATGCCTCCGGCGGCATCTGCAGCTCAGACTGGTGGGCAGGAGCACGTTAAACATACACTACCAGCCAGAAATGCAATGATAGTCTTCCCAACGTACAGGGCCATTGTGAGGGAGACGGCAAGCTGCGCCATGTCAAGTTCCCTCTTGGAGTATCATAAACAGACCACCGAGGGAAGAAGATGATACCTGGCCATGTCCCGTGTAGCATGACAAGCTACGTCATCCTTCTAGGCTCACACCTGCTCGATATGAAAGCCGTGTGTTCTCCACCTCTCCGATTCCTCGAGCTTGCGAGGCCAGCCCCCGGCAGGGCCGCCGGAGGCAGATCCACCATGAGCCGCGGGACATTTGCCTCCGGCGGCCCTGCCGGGGGCTGGCCTCGCAAGCTCGAGATATCCACACACCGCGTATAGTTGACGGCCATCAAACGGCCGGCGATGTGGTTCCCGCAGACCGCCCTTACCGACAAGTCCCTCCACAGTTCCGAATGCACCAGTCCGGACAGGGGATATACCCGCAGCAATCTTTGCGACATGAGAGGCCCGAGAATTCAACGCCCGGGCACGATGGATATGGGTTGGCCGGTGGCGGTGGTGGCATTGGTGGAAGATGGTAAGGAGGCGACAGCGGCGGAGGAGGAGGAGGAGGAGGCGGCGGCGGCGGCGGCGGCGGCGGAGCAACCGACCCGAACCAAGAGCAAGGGCAGCCCCTGTGAGAACCGCCGCGACACTTCCCGAGGGAATTTCCGGGAGCCTCGGCCCCGTCGCAGAAGTTGCAGTTGACCAGGATCCTGCAGGGCCCTGGCGGAGGAGGGCTGGCTCTGCACGGGCAGGTTTTGTACTTGTCCGTACAGAGTCCGACCCCGGCATTGCCGCCATGTCCCTCACACCCGTGAGCGTGACAGGACCGGCCGGCGTCCGGACACGTCTTCCTGGTCTTGTCGGTTGGCTTGCACGGACAGCCTCGCCATCGGGCCCGGCAGCGCGCCACGCCATCGCCGTCCCAGCCGCCATCGCAGCCATCCTTGTCGCAGCTCTGTGGTTTCCCGCAGAGCTCGGCCGTCGGCTTGCACCGGCACGTCTTGAACTTGCCTCTGCACCGCGCCGTCTTCTTGTCATCCCAGCCGCCCTTGCAGCCGTTAAGATCACACTTCTGGGGGTCGCCACACGTCTCTGGAGTCGCCTTGCACTCGCATCCCTTGAAATGCTTCGTGCAGAACGGCACGCCTTTGTTCATGTCAAACTTGCCGTCGCAGTTGTTCTTGTCGCAGTCCTGGGGGTGGCCGCACGTGGTCGAGGTTGCGTTGCACTCGCAGTCGGCGAAGCGGCCGGTGCATCTGGCCTTGCCGGTGCTGGGGTCAAACTTCCCTGCGCAGCCGTCTTCATCGCAGCTTCGCCGGGCACCGCATGTCTTCTTTGTTGCGGTGCATTCGCAAGTGGCAAACTTGCCTTTGCACGTGGGTTTGCCCGTCTTAGAGTCAAAGGTCCCTTCACATGCGTTCTCGTCACAGCCTCGATGGGGACCGCAGGTCTTTCTGGTCGGCAGACACTCGCAGCCGGCAAACTTACCTCGACAAGTCGCTTTGCCGGTCTTGAGGTCGAATTGCCCATCGCAGCCGTTGGCATCGCAGCTCTGTGGCTGACCGCACGTCTTGCTCGTGGCTTCACATGCGCAGCCAGCACGGCGGTTCCTGCATGTTGCCTTTCCAGTGTCAAGGTCGAATTTGCCGCCGCAGCCTTTCGCGTCGCAGCCCTTTGAAGATCCGCAAATGTCAGAAGTCGGCATGCATCGACATCCTGCTCCGTAGAAGTCGCAGGTGGGCTTGTCGTCGCCATTCAGTGACCCTCGACATCGCTTTGCCTTGCAACTGTCATGTGGGCTGCATTCGAACCCTGGCGTTCGACTGGTAGGAATGCATGCGCATTGGTGCTGTGTCTTGGACATGCACTCGCCCCGACCATGTCGGAAACGGCCATCGCAGCCATCAGCTTCGCAAAACTGCCAATCAGGTCCACAGACTCTCTGAGGTGGCGGCGTTGATGTTGCATAGGCGGTTGATTTGCGCTTGTGACTTGTCTTCTGGCTCGTTGTGGTGCTTGTTGTCAGCTTAGACGTCGTTTTGACAGCTGGTGGTGAATGGATCGGAACGATGAGGAACTCCGGGTATCGGAAGAAAGAAACGGGCGCATGGTCCTGAAGCAAGGCTGGGCACAGAACGTTTGCGCGTTTGTCCAATTGCACGGTTGCGTTGTTGCCAATGACGGGTGCATCAGATCCCACTGCTGTAGAGACAACTTGACCGTTGGCAATCCCGGGAAGGGACTGTATCAGCGACCACCAGAGAATCTCCTTCATCATGGCCGTTTAGTTGGCGAGACGTCATTGAACATGGGCGAGAAAAGAGAGCCAAAGCCGACCCGGTAGTTGAGTTCTTAAATACTTGGATTTGAGTCTGATCATTTTTCCTATGCGGTGAGTGTCAAATTGCCAGCAAGTTTGTTTCGAGAAACACCAAAGAAGAACCGTCTTTTCGGAAGAGTCCCTCAAGACCCGTGCTGGAAAAGACAAATATTCCGTCTTGGCAAGGACGTGCTTCGCCCTTTGCGATATGTGGATGTTCATATAAGCTGGGGGCCCAACTAGCGATCCAACAATTCACAATCAAGACTTCCGGCAGACACAATTTTCTCTGAAAGGTGTCTAAAAGCCGGATCGCGTGTTATGGCTGGCGCTGTATCTAGCGCCCGTAGACAAGTTGAGAAAAACCAACCCGCTTTTCGATCCACTCGTCTTATCAGCCTTTGATATTAATACCGGGTATAACAACACCCCAGACGACACGAGGCAGTCTCCCTATTCGTGGAAAATCCCGGGCGGTCCCATGTGATGTTTCTTTCGACAATCTGTTTGAAGAGGAGCTTGTCTCGGCGGGAAAACTCCAACTTGCAAGTCCGTCCGAGGCTGACTTTTTTCTTTAATGACGCTGGGTTTGGGGGTCTGGGGGCGTTGAAGCCGAATAATTGGTAGCGTCAGCAAATTAAGCAAGAAATTGGCTCTGCTTTAAGTTGATAATGAGAGTATTTCGTACGGAAGCGAGCAGGTGAATTGGTGCCTGTGTTGAGAGAACCAGAGACTTGAAATTATCTTGCTTTAAGGTATAAATACTCGTGCTGTTCTTTTCCTACCAATTTTCCCATCATCCTATCCCTTCCTTTCCTCTTCCTCTCTGTCCAATTCCTGAGGCGTAGAAAAATGTACGTCGGGCCTATCGCCGGCGTTCTTTTGGCGGCGGCCACAATCGGTTGTCAAGCGCAGAAAGTCAAGTGTGAAACCGTGCCAGGTGGCTGCGACAAGGGAAATGCATATCGTGAGGCATTGGACGGGGCAATTGCGTTGTTCGCGTCCGATAAGCACTATGGTGGTACAGCAAACACCTTTGCTTCGCATCTGGAGGGAAACACTCTGGCGCAAATTTCGTATCCTTGCGCCGGTGGTAGCGTGTCCCCCGTCGTCAGTGGCTCTGAGCTCCGAACACTGTGAGATCTTCATCCTAATTCTAGCCTCTGACAGTTGGGTGCTTGCGTTTTGCTGACCAAAATGTTCCAGCCTGCAACAAATTGCATCGTGTCCCAACCAGTGCGGCTCCGTGGCCCTCCCCGCCACACAAGGAGGTCCAGAATGTGGTCTCGGTGTCTTGATGGTTCATGGCGCGAAAGACGATGGCTGCTTCTCAAAGGCTATCAACATAAGCCCCTCGAGTACGGCTTCGGAGACGAAGTCAAAACCACATAAACCTTTGCCAACTGTTATCAGTACCACTACTCCCGAACCACAGTCCAGCACTTCACGTGAGGTACAGACAGCCGTGACAACATCTCATGTCACATCTCCAGAGGGGTCCATTACAGCATTGTATGCAGCTCGAGTGTCGCCAACCGTCGTTTCTAGTCTTGGAAATTTTGTCAGCGATGGTTGTCTCAGTAGTTCGGGCGCAGGAGCAGTCCTCGTTGCGGGCAGTAAAGCGTTCCCCAGAATGACAGTCAAAGAATGCATTGACTACGCCGCTGAGAGCGCATGGCAATACGCAGGATTGCAAGATGGTCGAACCTGCCTCGTCGGAAGCAGCCTTCATAATACCTCCGCAGCCCTGACCCAGCAGAAAGATTGCGCGGTGGCGTGTGCGGGAGATGCAGCGCAAGCTTGTGGTGGTTCATCAACATTCCAGCTGTACCGCGACATCATATTCAAGGACCCAACCTCGGAGGAACTCGCTGTTGCCATTCAACAATACAATGCAACCTTGGTAGACGCTAGGAAAGCCGTCATCAAATTTCAGCAAAGTCTTCAAAAGTGGCAGGAGTATCTGACAAAATCTGCCCAGCCGCAACGCCGAGAACTAGCGCCCCGAGCTTTGGTCTCTACGAGGACCCAGATGCTCGAAGACATCAGGTCTGCCTCCTCTGAGGTCAGAGCCGCAGGCGCCAACGTCGGTAGGTCCATGGAATGACTGAAACATTGATTCGTTTCGAGTCTCTTTGCAATCGTTGAGCCTCTTCACAATCTCTTCAGCTGGGAGTCTGTTACTGATTCTCTCAAGTACGCGCGAGATCGCCAGTCTATAGACTATTCCTGATCGGCGGATCGAGGGACGTCATACGTCAGGGACAGCCGCCGGTATGTTAGTCCGCACAATCTGAAAAGAAAAGTCTAACAAGGGCATGAAGGTCGATGAAACGGAAATGCAAGCTCTCAGACACAGCCGTGAGTAATTTCGATTTTTGTAGCATGGCACTGTTTCTTGCGCACAGCTGACAGGCCTCTCGGAACAGTTGATGAAGCTGAACGGGCCATGGCGCAGGTCCAAGCTCGCGCCGAAGCCATTGACATGAGCATCTACCAGACTCCAGCAGAATCTACGGCATCACTGCTGTCAGTAGAGCAAGATCTCCAGGTGGCCTCAGCTTCGGTATGTGAAAAGCACTCTTCCGGTCGATCATGTGCCGTTGAGCTATGAGCGACATCATTGACCCAATCTCAGACTGCCGTCATTGGCACACCGGCAGTGGTTGGACCTGGAGTGAACGCGGCCGGAACTGGCGTCCGTGAGTCCACCATCTCTGAATTCTTTTGCGGACCTGGGAGTACTAATCGAGCATTTGTTCCGCCGGCAGTCCTCACTCTTGGTCTGCTTTACGCGGGCTTCCACTCGGCATCCGCTGGTGATGAAGCCGCGCCAGCTGCTGAACCTACAAGAGTGACCACAAGCATGACTTCCACAGCAACTAGTACCACTAGTAGCACTACAACGAGCTCCTGCCAGCCTTCAGTCACGCCGAGGAGCATCGTGGTACTCATGGCCCGCGACTCGACCAAAGAGATTTTCGACAAGATCATGTCTGGCCTGGAGTCTCAGCATGTGACCATCACGGACAAGTTTGATCATGCTAATGTGCGAGCCTTCACAGCCAATCTCGACGATTGCCAGGCCCAGAAACTGTGGACGAATCCAAGCGTTTCTACGGTCAGCCTCAACATCGGAGGCACGCAAGACGCAGCTTCGGAGTTGAAAACTCCAAAGCACGGGAGACGGCATGTCCTGCCACCCGTGTCCGATTGGAACAACACTTTGCAGGAGCTTGACCGCCGAGTCGACTCGCCGCTTTGGGTGGCTCAAGGCTCCGACGATGGCGCAAAGTATCCTTTTCACCTGGGATGGCTGACGGCTACATGGAACCAACGCGCCCGATCAGGAGAATGTCCGTTCATACAAGCTCTACTGTTGGAATGTTGAAAACAGCCACTAACCAGACCGCGACCTTCAGTTTTGTCCTACGAGGACTACCTCTTCGATCCCGCAGAAAATCCGACGCGAGAGCCCAGGAAGTCAATGGCCAACAAGAGAACTGTAGCCGTTTACATCCTTGACACAGGTGCCCATGCTTTTCACAATGTGAGGCTTACGCCGCCAGCTGATCTGCCAGAGAAGCCATCGCATCACTGCAATGATCGAGCTGACTCTGTCGGTTTCTGTAGGAAATTCACAACAATATCGATGTTTCTTACGATGCCAGACAGAGGCATCTCGCTGCGAATGCCTTGACCGACGAAGACGGCCACGGCACGTGCATGGCATCGTGCGTTGGCGGACTGTACGCAGGCGTCTACAAGGGTGTCAAGATAGTGCCCATCAAGATCGCCGGGAAAGGCAACGATCAGCCATCTGTCAACGACCTGATCTGGGCCCAAGCGCTGGTCCTTGGCGACGTGCAATCCCTTCCCCGGCCGGCATACGGCGTGATGAGCATGTCGATTGGGTATCCTTTGGACAAGCTCCTCGTCAGTCCGGGCCAGGAACGAGGTAAAGTTGACCCGTTCGCAGACCTGCTGGACCGAGCCAGGACAGCCAATGTAGTCGCAGTATGTAGCGGCGGCAATGATGAGAATGCCGAGCTGTCGATGCATACGCCACGCCGCAACGGCGGCTCCCAAACAGCCATGATCGTGGTCGGAGCTGCAAATCGCGATTCGTCCAGATGGGCAAGAACCACGTTTCGGGACAGCACAGGTGCCCAAATTTTGAGCATATATGCGAACGGCGTCGATGTGCTCTGCGCAGCCCCGTATGATGATGGCACGTATCAGCTGCAAAGCGGATCGTCTCCAGCGACAGCTATAGTTGCAGGCCTCGTCGCGCTTCACATCGCCCGGGGGGAAACGGACGCTCAGGGCGCCAAGAGCTTCATCATACGGAAAGCCACCGAGCAAAAGGGTCTCTGGGCACAAGATGGGCCCGGATCGGGACAGGGCCCTCATGGACCGCCAAGGGCCGCCCTCGATCGCCTCATCTCGTGCACGCCAAGAGATCCAAGTCATGTTCCAGCGGCCACAACCCCTTCACTTTCGCTGGAAACTTCGAGACTCGTCACGGATTTGCGAGTGTCGCAATGGCCCATCAATGCTTTACCCGAGGTAAGCCCTCTCTCCTTTCCCGATCACAAAGAACAACAGATGACCGGTTTAATGTAGCCACCCTGCGTGACGCTGACGGCTCCCGCGGCGACGCCATAATCTCATTCGGCCCAGTCTGGGATCTCGGAGGGTCGGAAGTCGGCGAGGCGAGGGCTGAATGGCAGCATAATGCCTTGAATCAGGCGCATTCTTTCCTCTCCTCGACTCAATCCGGGGAAGAGCGGTAGCGGTAATTTCTCCTCGCCTCGGGACCGGAGCTGCGATGACTGCCCCCGCCTTCGGCCGGAGAATAACACAGGCGATTATAGCACCACAGCTGGACGTAGCCAGGCAGTTCCGAATTCCCACGGTGAATGGCGGCAAATCCAGCACGTGAAAGTATGCAGCACGCGGTCTTTGTGCTTATTTGCATAATCCCAACCCATGCAACCCCTTTGGGATGGAGGATTGTTGCAGCACTACCATGTTTTTGTTTTTCTTCTTCACGCGGGACTCTTCGGTCTCAGAGCTCTCGCGGACGCCAATCTCTCCAGTACTTCCAGAGCACTCTGCATTAATGGCTGAAATTGGGTTTATGTAGGCGTAAACTTAGGTTTACCTAAAAAACTTAACTCTAAAGTGTATTATATAGCAAAGGCAATGTGTAGGGGGTAAACTAAAAACATGAAAAAAATATATATATTCATAGGCTTCTTCTCTTTCCGCTGCGCTAGTTGTTCAAGTGCCGCTCACTCGGAGACCTAGCCAGTACTATGAAGATTCCATCAGTCATTCTGTTCGTTTCGAGCATTGCTTCGGCGCTCGCCGCTTCGGCCTCGGTTTGCCCGATGGCCAACGCACATGCTTCGGGCGCAGCGCTGCAGGAGATCCTCAAGTATAAGCAAAGTGAGCACCAGATCATGGCCGCCTACTACAGGTCTTGGAGAGACGTTGCAAGCAATCCGAAGGAGAACCGAGCCGCGATGGATGACCTGCCCGATTGCTTGGACATTGCTTTTGTCTTCTGCCAGGGGAGCGAACCAGATGCATTTTTCACGACACTTCGGGACAAGTACGCGCCTGCGCTGAAGAAGCGCGGCACCAAGGTCGTGAGAACAATTGCCATCGACGCGATTCTCGATGAAAAATACGCCAACAACATCGACGGATACCAGGCGCTGGCCAAGCATCTTTTCGAGACGTACGTGGTTGCGCATGGTCTAGACGGGCTCGATATAGATGTCGAACGACGACTTTCAAAAACACAACTCAAGAAGGCCGTCGGCGTATTCGATGCGCTTTCCAGATTCATCGGGCCGAGATCTGGAACGGGAAAGCTCTTTATCTATGACACCAACCAAGACGGCACCACCTCTCTTTTCCAGGCTGTGCACTCGTACATCGACTTTGTCTTGGTCCAGTCGTACGGCCGCAGCTTGCAGAAAGCGCAAGGCACTTTCAACACATACAAACCCTACATCTCGGGCAAGCAGTACTTGATCGGATTCTCCTTTTACGAAGAGCGCGGACCAGCTTGGGGTGACGTGGATGTTCCGACCAAGACAAGCCGTGCCTACAACTATGCGTTGTGGCAGCCGCAAGGGGCACGCAAAGGCGGCATTTTCTCTTACGCCGTGGATAGAGACGGTGTGCGTGAAGGCTCGAATGATCTTGTACCGACAGACTATAGCTGGACACGGCAACTGATTTCGGCCATGAATCCCTAGATAATTATGAAGCGCTTGGGTTGTTGTGCCTGTGAAGCGTTACGTGACGATCGATGTAGTCTGACGTGTGATGCGCTTGACCCTCGATACCAGTGTCAGACTCCTGCAGGCCAGCTCGAGCATGGGGTCTGGATATCTTGCCTCGAACGCCCGTCGCGCGAAAAGATTCGACCGACCTCTTTAGGCTGGACCGCAGGTACGTCCAGAGGTGGGTCCGGGTAGTGGTGGAAGGAGCAACCGCCACTGCTAAATCAGCAACCCTGTGGCGACTTCCAACCTGTATCGACGCAACAAGGGGCATTCAAGATGGCGCAAACCAAGGCTCACAAGAGAAAGAGGAAGGAGAGAGCGGAATCATCGAGGAAATTCATCAAACCCACGTCAATCTCGACCGTGACCCCGCCCCCGGACGGCACCTTGTTCGAACCAAAAACTTTGCAGACAGTCATTTCCGAAGAAGAGCTTGACATCACGATCGAGACGCTGCAAACGTTGTCCCATCATCCCAGCCTTACCAAATCAAAGGCTTGCAAAAACCTCCGCGTCGCCGTCTACGATTTTCGGCAATCATGCAACACGGGACTCGCCGCTGCCGAAGGTGGCAATCTGACGGCACGCATCACGGCCGCCCTCGCCGACGAATTGTATCTGGAGGCCAAGATCTTGCTGGCCGAAATGCGGCTCAGGGGCGAGGAACCAAAGCTTGGCGCTCTCTGTCGCTGGGTACGCGATCTGGACGTGGTCACGCAGCCCAAGGGCGCCAGCATCGTCACCCCTAATCGATCTGACCGTGAGAAGGTGCTGCTCGAGGTTTTGGATGCTGTGCTCAGGGTCAGCTGCCCCATTGATCACAGCATTGATGCCAGACCACCGGTTCAGTCATCGCCACATATTGCTCTCCAGTCGACCTGGGACTTGCGGCTGCCAACAGAGGCTTGCCAAGTGTATAGTTCGGTGCTAGACAAATCCATCTTCGCACCGGAGCCCTCTGCCATATCCTCATCAGTCCGAGTCGTTGAGACGATACCTGGCCATCTGAGGAAACCACCGAATCATCACCCCGCCATATTGTACACAACAGAGCCAAATACGGTGGATCTGGCACCTGATCATGGCCCGATTAGTCCGCATAAACACCCTCACGTCCCGAATCTCAGCTTAGCGCTTAACGTCCTTTCACCTGAAGAATGCAAGTTGATTGTGTCAGCTGCCGAGGGCGTGGGATTCTTGCCCGACGAACCAGTTCGGCAGGAAGAAGACGCGAGCGTCTTAGCGCACAACTTCTACTGGATCGTCGACCTGGCTTTCCACGATAAACTTTGGGCACGCATGGCTCCATTCGTACCAGCCTCACTGAGTGGTCGATCATCTCGTGGTCTCAACAGACGCTTTCGCGTATACCGCTACGTACCTGGTGCTGAATACCGATGCCACATTGACGGTGCCTGGCCGCCATCCGGCATCAGGTCAGACGGGTCATATGTCTACGATTCATCGCCTGCCGAGAAGAAACAGAGCTCATTGTTCACTTTTCTCTTGTACCTGAATGACGAGTTTGAGGGCGGGGAAACGATTTTCTACATGCCTGCCCCACGCGAGGGAACCCTCAACGCATACCCCGTAAGGCCCGTCATGGGTGCCGTCGCTGTGTTTCCTCACGGAGATGGCAAGGGGGCTTTATTGCATGAAGGGACCAGCGTCCGAAAGGGAGCCAAGTACATCATCAGGACGGATATTGAGTACGATGTGAACATGTCCGAATGATATTCACCCATGAGACAGAATGCAGTACCTCCGCAGCTGCACGGCAATGCTCCAACGTCTTTTGGACTGATTGGGTTGCAAGGAGATGAATTCCGTTGCCCAATCGAGACCTCATGCGTCGGCATCGGACCCAGGATGAATGAGAAACTTGGCAAGGGGGTTCGCGAAAGCTGCACTTTCTTACCTTGGTCTTCTACTATTGGATCAATCCAGTATTGGAGCTTTTGCGTCCTGCGACGAAGTGACCTCGTCACTGGTTAGGCATTCACAGCAGTGATCCGCCCGCTGCCGCGGACTTGCTGCGACAGAATTCTTGAGCATGTTGGTCAGTGCGTCCAAGCCGGCGCGCTGAGCTTGCGACAACCTGGGATGCTGGTGGAAGATTGAAGCATTGAGGGGCCAACAGTTCGGGCTGCGGAATGCGATATGTGTCAGAACCGATTCGTCGCTCGCTGACTTCAGCGGACTAGAGATTCTCGTCACCACTGGGCTCTGGTCCATCTTCGAAAAAATGTGGACCCCTCGAGGTTGAGAGGTCAAGCAAGACGCTTGCTCACTTGACGAGATTCTCAACCGTACTCCATATGGCGTCGTTCACATATGGGCGGGCAGAAATATGGTCATGGGCTGTCTCAATCATTTGCCGAGTTGAACTTTGCACTCGAAGACAATAGAGCAGCGCCGGTCGCGAGGAGGTTTGAGGCGGCGAACTGTGGCTTTCATCGCTTTGGCTGGACAACGCCATCGTCACAAAGTGCGGCATGCAATGAACTTGGATGCACTGCTAGAATATGTGGCTGTGAGCGCACTATATGATATTCGGTCAGGTCCCGTGAGGCTGACTTTTGGCAGCAGAGCCCTCCCGAATTATTGATGTAGGTACTTTTTGCCTCCTGATGCCACGCACGCAAACAAGGCATCAAAGGGGAGGATATGTGCAGTTGAAATACCAGGCAGCTGTAGTCATATCGACGTCAATCATGTCCAGAGTGGGCTAGCGGCAAACGCATGCTATTGCAGGGGATGGGTGGCTTGTTGCGCCTCGAAGGGGTTGCTATGGCATCTGGCTCAGCCTCTTTGGCGGCTTCCATTAATGAAATGCAGTGTTCTCGGGCTAGATTGATAATTCATGGGCTAATGAATGTTGCACATTGTCCATTGTGAGCTCCCTGAACGGACGAATAATGTGGAATGGCGAATCGCTTCGTATGCTCATCGACCTGGAGGCCGCCGTGCCGCCCCCTGCCTGCTCAGCCACAAGTGTCACCTCTCGTTCCATTCGACGCTCAAGAGTCACATGACTCAGATCTGGGCCCCGGTTCCCGTGGTCTGGTCGTGGCGTACTGCTTACCGCACCGGTGAGGCGCCGTCGCGAGACAAGGCCAAGCAGAGGAGCACAGCCGCCCCCGCTCTTATCGACGACGACAGCGACGACGACAACGTCGTCGGATAGACAGGCTAGACTAGCCTCGCGAACGAGACAACCCATGTCTGTCCGCAGAGCCCGCCCGCGTTTCATCTTCGCTCCGTTCTTGGTTGAATCACGAGCCATTCGCTGCGCATCTGTACAGTTCACGAGCGGCCTTTCTTATTTTATTTATTCTTTTTTGCTTTGCGCCGTCTTCGAACTCGTGTCGTCCCGGCTCTTTCCTCGGTACTCTTCTTTCACCCACGACAACGACAACGGCGGCGGCGACGCCACTTCCTCTGACCTCGGCGCTTGTGTCGTTCTACGCGCGCACTTGACCGCCGCAACAACAGTTCCCTCCCCCCCTTTCTTCTCAGCGAAGGGTCTGCGACAGCATCACCATCCTTGACGATTCTCCTGGGGCATTTCCTTTCTGCAGCAATTCCGTCCGCCCCTCCGTCATTAGCCGAGCATCGCATCGCAAGAGCGTGGTCGACTACGTCAGCGACCAACCCAACCCTGCCTGTCCGATATCTACTTACCAAACCCGCCAACCATGGGGAAATCGTAAGAGTCGTCCCTGTTCCGTGTTTCTTCTGCAGGATGCGAAGCGCGCTTGGCAATTTCTGGGCAATCTGCTGTTCTCATGGCACCCCCGCGCTACATGCGCTGACGTGCGACGAAACTCCTCAGGCAGTCCAAACTCTCCCAAGAACAGCTCTCTGAGCTGCAAAAGTCGACTCACTTCGACAAGAAGGAGCTGCAACAATGGTACAAGGGTGCGTTTTCTGTGCTTGATGATACCTCAACACAAGACAAGGCGGACCTGGTGCTGACACATGGGCTGCAAGGCTTCCTCAAGGACTGCCCGTCGGGCATGCTGAGCAAAGAGGAATTTCAAAAGATCTACCGACAATTCTTCCCCTTTGGCGACCCTAGTTCCTTTGCCGACTACGTCTTTAATGTCTTTGACAGCGACAAATCGGGCAGCATCGACTTCAAGGAGTTTATCTGTGCCTTGAGTGTTACGAGCAGGGGCAAGATGGAGGACAAGCTCGATTGGGCTTTTCAGCTGTACGATATTGACGGCGACGGCAAGATTAGCTATGACGAAATGCTGCAGATTGTCGAAGCTATTTACAAGATGGTATGGCATTCTCCTGTCTCTGCTGCCTCTTTTCACCCGAACTTGTCCCCCTTTCTCCACTGCTCTACCCTTCATCATTATCTCTTCTTTCCTGATATCGCCCCTTGCCCTTGGCGCGTTTTCTTGAAGCGGCGACTGACCCGGAAGTTGCGCTCGCGTCCAGGTCGGCTCCATGGTCAAACTGCCCGAAGACGAAGATACCCCCGAGAAGCGCGTGCGCAAGATTTTCCGCATGATGGACAAGGACGAGAACGGGTCCCTGGACATTGCGGAATTCAAGGAAGGCAGCAAACGGGACGAGACGATCGTGTCGGCGCTGTCCCTGTATGACGGCCTGGTGTAACCATAGCCACACAGGGCGAGTTTAAAAAAAAAAAAAAAAAAGGCCGGGAAAAGAGAAAAAGACAGAGAGGTGAATACCCCCCAAATAAGAGAAAACGGGGGCGACGGAAGCCATAAATCTTTTGGCTTTGCCATGTCTTGTTGCAATTCTGCATAGCCCTGGAGCGAAAGACGGGAGGGAAAGGTTTCTTGACGGCTGGCTCTTGACTTTTAATAGTATTTGTTTTTTTTTAATATTTTTTTTTTTTTTTTTTTTTTTTTTTTGCCATGACCTTCGCCCCCTACTATTCGGCACAAAAAGACGAAATCGCAGCGCTCGGGTCTGGATGTACTGCACCGCACCGCACCGCACCGCGGCGATAGTTCCTCTCTGCTGATGACATTGCGAACACGGCCGCCCGCAGCGCAAGTACAATTCATTGCCACTTGGTTCTGCTCCACTTTTTGCATTTACACCCCTACCTTGTCAGAGCGTAGATCTTGACCTCGTTGTATGGCGACGCATATGCTAGAAACCAGGAAACGACCGAGCAGAGGCAACGTGTGACATGTTGTTTGACACGCTCGTTCCCTTTCTAGATGATGAGATCACGGACGCGGACGAAGGTGAGCGCACCTCTGTATATACCCCTGCCTCTTTCTCCCTGTCTCGCTTTTTTCTGAGGCACAGGTCTCCTCATCCACAAGACGTGACAGAAACATTTCTCTTGTACTCGGACAACATCTCCTCCCAGAACCTCGGCTTCGTCGATCCCAAAGCACCATCTGTGGACGTGAGCCTTGCCGGGACAGAGTACACCATATGCCAAAGCCCGTCAATTCTCGGGTCATCCCGCACAGGAGGCACCACCGGCGCAGGTACAGCAAATCCTCCCTTTTCTTTTTTTTCACTCTTTTTTCTACCCCCTTCTTTCTCATCCACACCGACCACAATCATTTCATTCCAACTCGTTCTCATCATCGGTGGCCACGGCAGTTCTATGGAAGGTCACACCCCTATTCGCCGAGTGGCTCTCCTCGCGGACGAATCCTCTCCTCCACCACCTCCTGGGCCCGGCGTCCACCGTCCTCGAGCTGGGCTGCGGCATCACCCCGTTGAACGCCTTTGCGCTCGCCCCTTTCATCGGGTCGTATGTTCTGTCCGACCAGCACTATGTGCAGAAGCTGCTCGGGCAGAACATCGCTGCCAACGGGGACGAGAGGGCGAGGGGAAAGGTGACGTTCAGGCCGCTGGACTGGGAGGAGGACGAGGTGACGGCTGCGCTGAGCGAGCCGGCGGCGTGGTTCGATGCGGTACTTGCCGCAGACTGCGTGTACAACTATGCGCTGGTCGAGCCGTTTGTGCAGACGTGCGCAGAAGCATGTCGGCTGAAGGAGCGGCATAACAAGAAGCAGGAGGAGGAGGAGGAGGAGACAGAGAGGGCTAATGGCAAGTGCGTGTGCATCGTCGCGCAGCAGTTGAGGAACAGCGATGTCTTTCGCGACTGGCTCGAGTCGTTCATGAAGAGGTTCCGGGTGTGGCGGGTGAAGGAGAGACTGGGCGCTGGGTTTGTGGTACATGTCGGCGTGCTGAGAGACGAGGCTTCCTCGCCGTGAGGAGCAGCATTGAGCCGACCGCCCAGGCCTCGACGCGCTCAAATCTGCGCGCCAGGCCCTCGCCAACAGCCTCTGCCGTGTCGTCGGCGTTGCTGAAGCTGCCGGCTGCGTTGAGCCGTCTCATCCACGCGCGGTACAGCCCATCCTGTCTGAGGCTTCCGGCACCGCTTGCTCTCTCATGTCCCAGAACCGTGCATCCGAACAGCACGCTGTCCTCCGTGTCCAGCAGCTGGGCACAGTAGTCAAAGGCGGCCAGCTCGCGCGTCGTCGAACCCCGGGATGCAGTGCAGAACATTCATCGTCGAGATGGACGTGAACTTTTGCCCTGCCAGGGCGGCGGGCGGGGGAGCCGTGATGTCTGCTCGTACACCCGACACGACACGACAGCTGCTGCTGGGTGCTGCGAGAGGATGCGGCGCTTGGCGTACGCGAGCGGACCGGCACTCGCGTCGACCAGTGTGATGCGCTGCGATACCGCCGCCGCCTCGCATTGGCCCGGATCTCTGCTGTTCAGAGTATCGAGTGCCTTGGCGGGGAAACAGCCAGTCACGACGCCGACTCCAGGTGGTTTCTGATCAAGTGCCGGTTGAAGAGAGGGGTCAAGTGCTTCTTCGCCGGGCACTTCCAGGTAAAGGACATGTTGAACTTCAAGACGATGTGGTCGTACACGCGCAAGGTCGGAGGCGTATAGCCGCCAGCCCCCAAGATCGGCGCACACATGGATTTCAACGATGTAGAAGCCCCCCAAGCCCAGCATAAATGTAGGAATGACTAGCACAGACGAGAAAATCGTGAGCAATGAGGGAAGGGGCCAGTGTACTGATGAGCCCCTCAACAGGCTTCACGTTATGTTCTATCGTTGCAAGAAGAGGTATCTTGGTCGTTCGGGCATTCTTCTCGAGCAAACATGTCGCCGTACCCGGCCAAGAAGAAGCGAGATTCCCGCTGTCATCTGGCCTTTGGACCCCCGTTGAGGCACCAATGGCCGATAACCCCCCACTATCATGAAGGACTCTTGCCGACGTCAGCTGCACCATCTTGACATCACCTCGCAGTCTTGGCATGCGGTACTGGCGGCATCATTCATGATCAGTGTTACGGCCCACGACGTTTGCTTTACTCAGTACCGTACGAGCTAGCCGCAGCTTCGAAACAGTACGGCGGCCATCTGCGTAGCTGCGCGCCCATTTGCCCGCAAAACAGCTGCAAAAGTCTGTTCAACTGCGGCATTTCATATGCGTCGCCGACAGCGCGGGATATGGAGACCGGTGGCCACCGCAATGTCGCCTAGATGGGCCATGCCAGCTGCTCTTCCGGCAAATCGTTGACGCAGCGATGTAGTATGAATGGCCAGCTGCCCTGCATTCCGGACAAGGGATATTTGGGACAGAGTATTGACGCCATCGAGAATCATGGGAGGAGAGCTCGACAACAGGGTCCGGCATCAGGGTCACTTTTGCTCATGCACGAACGGTGAACATAAGAAGCATCGCTTTCCGGCCACGGTGAAATAAATGAAGCACAACCAGGAACCAACCTGATCCCATTCAATTCGAAGAATATGCTGCCCCCGGACCTACAGAGTTGGTTTCCTCCCGATCAGTACTTTAATCCGTCATCATCCTTATATCGTTGCAGTGCCGCAGTCTTCCATTTCACTCCAGTCCATGCCTTTGTCCACACCAAGCGCTTCACGAAGGCCTCGGAAAAGGCCCAAAACCCCGTCCCGGTCAGAGAGGTCATCGCCGCAGCAAAAAAGCAAGGCGATGTCGCAGGCGGCCGTTCCGAACGCATTGCGCCAGACCCTTGCGCACCTTTCTCTTCCAGGAGCAGCGCGAAAACAGCCTCGTCATCACCCAGGCAGTTCTTGCCGTTGTAGAAATCCCCGACCGGCAGGAGGCGAATCGGAGAGTTGAAGGACAGCGCCGGTGGTGCGGTGTGCGCCCACTCCCAATCAATGATACCCGTGATGTCAAAGTTCTCGTCAACCAAGATATGGGTCCCCCCCTTGTCGTCGGCATGCTTCGGGAAGAAACCGGCTGCTGCCCTGCTCCTCCGACGCCACGAGCGAGACTTGGTCGAGGAGGAACCGGTGGATCAAGTAGGCATCGATCGATCGGTCGTGGCGAGTACATCTCTTCCTGGATGATCAGGTCCAGAATCAACTTGAGCGACGACGACGACGACGCATGTTATTCTTCCAGGGAAAAAACGGACCTGGGGCGCGCATGTCAGAATCCATCAATGACTCGCGAGCCAATGCGCCAACGTGCTCTTCTCCAGGACTGTCCAGCGAACCGAAGCTTTGCAGAGGGAATCTCTGAAAGTTCAATAAAGATATCTGCGAGTTGGCTCATGATCCTCTTTCCCTGCTGAGGGTTCGTGAGAGACCATCTGAGAGACCTGCCCGGGAGCTTGCCCCATGAGAATGTAGCCGACGCCCACAGGATTGTCTGACTGCTCCAGTGAATGTCCCTGGACCTTGGTCGCGGGCACTTGGGTCTGCTCGAGAAACACGAGCGTCGCGTCTTCGCTCTGCAGGAAGTGATCCCGCACTGCTGCGGGCGGCGACGTGGCGTTCAACCTGCGAATACGCGCAATACCCACGTAACTCCATCTGCGAAAAGTGATCTCGATGTGGTAGTTCATGCCTCCCCATCACAGAGCTTCGCGTTGACCTGTCATGCTGGAGCGGGGGAACACAGCATGGCACGCCTTGCCGTAGCTGACTGGCTCGAGTTTCCAGAGCACGGATGTCAGTCTTTTGGATCAGCCTCGTGAGCTCGTGCTCTTCGGCCACCCGGGCCGCAGAGTCATGTACGCATCGGCATCCTGATGGTATACAAAGTGAGGGAAAGTGTGTATGTGCGTGCGAGGCGGCCAACTCAAACGCACCTCCCACCGGGGTCAGCTATGGAGCTCGGGTCGTGAACGGCTGGCACACAGGTGACGGTTGCAAAGCAAACAACGGCAGTCACCCGAGTCACATGTCCACAACGGCAATTTTCCCAAGAGCCGTTTGTGAAGGCAAAAGAGGAGGCGAGGAGACTTCAAATTTATCAGGATGTCAGGACTCTTGTGGATGTCCAAAGCACACCTGTGATGAATGATGGCTCGAGCTTCAAATTGTGAGCGTCTCCGTAAACGCTGTGTCTTGCATATTCTAAGCCTGCTGCCTACTGCTGATCATGTGTCAGCGCGGGCTGGATACTCGCCGAGACTTTACGTAGCGTCTTGTTGGGGACTGCGCAGCAACCCGTCCTTCTCTTTCGACAGACTTTCGTACAATAAATCTGACACCGCGGATATGCTCCGTGACATGAAGGCAAGGCAATCTCATTCCGTCAGTATCCAACGGTGGTGGTCGTGTCAGACACAAAGTTCAATCAATCAAGACCTCCTCTCAGCAGCTTTGCTTCCTGCAGATGGGGGCCCTTTTCTCTGATACCAAGCGTCCTCAACCTGATGGCAATCGTCGTCTTAATACGCGTTGGCAACAGAAAGTCCCAGTGCCGATCAACGCGGTTGTGGCTACATTTTCTGCCCGGTGCAAGACCTCTCTTGCCTTACCAGTCACGGAAATGTGTTTGGGCCATTCCCTCTGCTTGAGTCATTGCATACAACGCAGGCTCCAGTCGCCGACACGTCCTCGTGGCTGGGTCAATTCTGGGCCAATGCTGCGCTCGACTTGGACGGCATTCCCGCGTTCGCAGGCAGTATGGTCACGGCTTCAGCGCTCCCATCCGCATACGACCGGCCGGACTCCAAGCGCTTCATCAACTTCGAGGCTCAGACACAGCGACAGGTAACGGCGAGTGGAAGCACCTCGATTTCCCAGCCACTCTCCTGAGGCTTGAGATTCTACGTCTTCCTCGGCCGCCGAAGCAAGTGGAATACTCACCGGAACTCATCTACGCTGACCATGGCCTCCCAGGGTATCGGCAAACTTTGGACGAAAGCGTCCGAGGAATCTGGGCACCTAAGATGGCCAGCGCTCCATGCAAATCTGTGAGAGGCAACAAAGGCGATGCAAGCAGGTGTCCCTGGCTGCGGCAGAAGATGTACAGCAGCTGCGCAAACAATAAAAGCCTTGATCGTCAAGCGAGGCATTACTGCGCAGTCCGAGCCTTGCTGCCGGGCCATCATTCACAGTACTGATACCTGTTGTGCCTTCAAGTCATATTGCTCCATGATAGCAAAAGCTGTGGTAGCATCATACTCGGCGTGCCCACTGTGCCAACCCGCCCTGACTTTGACGTCTCAACTCGCGCGGGAGTCCACACAACGTAAACTGAACAATCATAAAGTACGTCAATGTAGCGGACCGCCTCTTATAACAGAGCTTCGCAATCATGCGTTCAGGGTCAGAGGTGAGAAGCGCATGCTCAACGCATCATTACCACTAGAAGCCCCCGGAGTCTTGTCAGCCACCGGCACTGACGATGAAAAGTAAAGCAGACGACCAGCGTCTCCGAGCCGTTCTTGGTTCGTCGCCCCTCTGTTTCTTCTCGAACTTTGCAAAAACCCACTGAGCGGCACTGAGCTGCACTGAGCTCTACACCGATCCTATCTCTCGTTCATAGGCGGCACCGTGTGATGCATGATCGATGAATCATCGGCCATTAAACCAATGTCCACTTGGCTATGTACGACCAAGACATGCCTACTCTCCCACGCTTGGACAAAAATTCCTTGGCAGTCACGCCCCTCGCATCGCGATTATCCATCGTCTCCAACTTTAGAATCTCTACCGTTTGTCCCGGGGCACCCAGATCCCGCGCGTTGACGTCCACCCAGTGCCAGTACCCATTCGTTTCGATGGGTACGATGTCGTCTTTACGTCCGTCCAAACCATGGATGCTGAGTAGAAACAGGGCCGGCCGACCCAGTCCAGCCTTCTCCGACGTCCAATGTTCGCAATTTTGGGAGAATTGAAACCGTGTCACTTGCCCGCTGGAAACCGATATCTCTTTCACTTTTGGCTCCAGTGAATCCTGGGCAATTCCTTCTTGATCTCCTGTGGAGAACCACTGCACTGGTTCTCCATCTATACCTCCCGTATAGTACTCTTCCCACGAGACAGTGCGTCCATCGCTCCTGAACTGATGAGATGGATCTCTGGGGAAGTGTCGAGCTCCGAACTTTTCGTTTGGTAAGGTGAATTCTCGCGGCGAAAATTCCTTCTTGTAAAGGTTGGCAGCCGAGCAAATATGCCCTGCACCCCAACAGGCATCGATAAGCTTCCACGCACCACCGTCAACACGCACGGCATTCCAAGCATGCCCATCAGGCTTGGCAGGAGGGGCCCTCTGGCCTCTCTTCAGCGGTTCGTGGCCGAAGCCCTTGCCGTGTCCCCCAACAACGACGCATTCTAAACCCGCACGATTTGCAATGGCTTTGTACGTCTCCGCGTAGCCTTGGCAGACGGCTAATCCACTAAATATGGTGTCTTCCACTGTGTGATGACGCACATTATGGTTGAAGAACGAAACGGTGTCGTAAGCAATATTGTGATGACACCAAGTGAAAACGGCTCTTGCCTTGTCATCGTATGAGGGGAAGGGGTCGCATAGCCCCCGGGCAAGGTGGCCGACAGGGTCGTGACGAGGCAAAGACTGTCGAGGAAACTGAGCTCCAACGGCATCTGGACCACTCCAGTCCCTGCAGACCCAACAGCAATCATTCCCATTCAAATCATCATTTCCATTGTGTTGCCGCACAGCAGCCGAGGCGGATACTGCCTCGATGAGCGCGGCAGTAGGCCTGGAGCTAAGCGGCACTGGCGGAGGGGCGTCCTCGGTCGACGATGATCTCGATGGAACTTGTGGCCGTTGAGAGGGTATGGGCGGGGATTTGGCCGCAAGTCCGCTCCCAAAGCCTCGGACGGTACCAGGAGGCAGTTTTCGTGGCATTGGCTTAGATTCTTCCTCCTGGGCGAGTCCTGGCGGCGGTGTTGGCGAAAGACCTGGGGACCTGGCTGGTCGCGAGGGCAGCCTTGGCGGCAAATTTGGCCGGCCAGCTGGAGCTGGCAGTGCGCTGTTCCTATTCGCGCGAGCTTCAGCCATTCTCGTTGCTTGCTGAGCCTTGATTTCCTGAGAGCGGGCTTCTTTCGCGGCGGCTTCTACGGCGGCCTCTTCTTTGGCTTTGGCTTCAAGTTCTCTTTTCGACGGCGGCAAGGCGGGCAAACAACTGGGGTCCCAAGTCGCGGGTGCTAGAATCCGAGTTCGAGGGGTGCTGCCGGTCGATGTGTAGCTCGTGTTTGAGGATATCGTTCGGCCCAAGGACGACGTTGATACGTTGGAGTGCTGAGACAATTCGGACGATGCGGAATTGCGACGTACGGAGAGATATGTTGTGGATGACGCGGATGTTCGTCGAGGGAGGGGAGGCGTAGCGTAGCCTGAGCTCGCTGAGTTTGTCCTCTCTGGCAACGGAGGAGGTATTTTCTTCTCAACTGTCGATACTGATCCATTGCTTGTAATGGAACTCTGAGTGTCTCGCCGTGGAAGTGGCGGGGGCATATTCGTCCGAGTAGGTCTCGATGGGACGATGGGCTGCGACGTCCCGAGCAAGATTGGCGGACTTGATGGACTCGAAGCAGTGCCATGTGCCTCGGGCTGAGGAACTGGCGGAGCTGGTGGCGGACGTCGTTTCGCTGTTGGCGTAGCGGCGGGCGACGTGGGTGTCGGGTTGAAGGCTTTCTGCTTGTTGAGAGCAGCGATCCTCTCAGTCAGCGAATTGAACCGCGGCTCCTCGGGATCAGACATGGTGAAAATTGGTGTTGAAAGGTCTTGCTCTTCGACGGTTGGTAGAAGCAGTGTTCAAGAATATGCCGCGCAGCATCGGCCAGCTGGTTTCGAAGGGGGGGGGGTTGAAGGCACGAGAAGGGAATGGCGAGCGTGACGGGTTCTCACCCCGTTGTAGGATGACAGGTAAGGCTGTACATGGGTCGCGTCGAAATGAGCTGCATCTTACAGCCCCGCCTCGCCACGGCCAGCTTATGTCGCATGGCGGTCAGGGACCTAGTATGTAGGGAGAAACGGCAAAGGCCACAAGGCGAGCGAGGCACAGCACAAGAACAAGGCGACTGGATGAGTGGAGGAGAGCAGAGGCAGGCGGGACCCGCTGGAAAAGTGGACTGAAAGTGGTGTGGTGTCGTGTGGTGTGGCGTGGGTGCGGGCATGGGTGTGGGCGTGGGTGTGGATGGGGTGTGGGTGCGACGGGCGCTGGTGCCGATCTGGAATCTCCGTTGCAGTTTCATGGGGATTCATGGTATTTCGATGATCAAGGGCATCCAGTCGGGCAGAACGGGATGCTGGGCCGTTTGGGGCCTTTTTTTTTCCCTCCCTCACCTGTGCGTTCAGATTTCCATTGCCCATCGGGCCATCGGGACAAAGGGCGGACTCGAGCATCCATTAGCCCTCACCGGATGTGTAACAATGCTCTCGAATGTCCAGCTGGGCGGGCCTCCGTAGCGTCTTCGTCAGCGACATGGTGTGTTCAGGCGAGCGGGAGTCTCGGGTCCCTCCATGTCTGATCCTGATCCCTCCCCGTGCCTGGCCGTCCGCCCCATTTGCGAGGCATTTGGCTCCATTTCTCCGGAACTCCATTCTCCATCCCAAACCCTTCTTGGCCATCTTTCATCGAAAACCACATCCCTATCGCGGCATTCGTTTCCCCGGCCTCGCGGATGAGGCGATAGCTTCGCCTGCAGCCGCTCGCTGCCGCGCCCCCTTTTCCCATCACCGCAGCTCACGAACCTACCCTCGTCATGGCGGCGCTTGTCACAGCTTCAACTGGCCCCGAAGCCTCCCCAGCCGCCGCTCAAGCTCCTCCCAACCGGCCGAAACCCGCCAGCAGCATCTTTGACTTGCCACCCGAGACGCAGCGCGAGATTTTTGGACACGTAAGCACTTTGTGCCATGGCCTTGGTGGCTGCTGCTGCGAATCCATTGTTGAGTGCCATACGCAGTCACGACGTCAAATGCTGATGACAAACAGTGCTCTCAGGCCGATCTCATATGCCTCGCACTAGTTTGCAGGCGCTTCCATCAGCTCGCATCCGCCCAGCTCTATCGCAATTTCCACATCATCTTCCCCGACGATGATGATGTCAACTTTGATTCACCCATCGATGGCCTGGCCGGCGGCCTCGATACATTCACCACGAGCGAGTACAACTACGCTCAACACCTGCGAGACTTGTCCATGGATACGCTCAGCGCCGGCTTGAAAGGCGAGCAATCTTATCAACCCTATTTATACAGTGCAAGCTGTGGCAAGTTTCTCAACACGCTGCTACGGCTTACCTTGAAACGTGCCTATCATTTGGAGTCCTTCCGGTAGGTAGCTCAGCTTCACGTGTCTATGCCGGTTATGGGGGGAGATTGCCAGAACTGAAACCTTTCGTCCGTTAGATGGAATATCCGTGTCGAGTTGAGTCGTCCGGTATATGCTCAGCTTCATCGAATCAGAGCTCTCAAGAAGCTACATGTGCGCCTGCAGGCAGGTGATTCTTACTACACGCCACCGCCCCCTTTGCCGATGACGATTGACGGCTCGCCGCATGCGCAGCCATCCCACGCCTGGCATGATTCGTTTTCACCCTTGCATTCATCCGGACCTCCACCGCCATCCTCGTCAGCTCACTTACTTCGGCATTCGTCAAAAGGCAAGTCAGCAAAGAAGGGGCAGCAGGTTGTTCCGCCGTCGACTTTCTCCGGGTTTAAGGGTCTGCAAACATTGTCAGTTCTGGATATCGATAATTTGGATGTGATTCCCGAGTTGACGGCCTGCATCAAACGTTCCTCCTCTACGTTGCGAGAGGTACAACTGTCCTTGTCCGATGCATTAGCACAGCGCTCCCGTAAGCCAGTCCTCGACTCTGACGTCGATGACTCGGACATTGAAGAAGATTTTCAGCTTGCTCCGACGTCTGGTGAAGATAATGGAGATAACGAAAAGGTCTTGGGGGTGCCAGAGGAGCGCGACCTTCAAGAAGCTATTCTTGCTAGAATTTTTGACCTGGAAGGAACACACGTAATCAAGAAGCCAAGCACACCTCCCCCTACATCCTTTAAAACACGACTCGCCATGCTGTCTTCAATGGCGGAGTCCGGTCCGGATATCGGCGATCCCGGAGAAGATTTTATCGCATCCATTCGTACGTTGTCCAGTAGGCTCATGGCCGCAGTTCACGGATCCAAGGAGTTTTTGATTTCGCAACAAGAGATCCTCAATGTAATTGAGAAAGCCGCGCGGAAGTATGTCGCAAGTACTTCGACCAAGGACTCTTTGCACGGCGCTGCCGATGATGCAGGCCGCGGGAGCCCGTCTTTAGTTTCGTGCGCAGACGCAAGGACGATCGGACATATTGCAGATAGCCGACTTGAAGTCCCGTTCCTTGATCTCAATGATCAACGAGATGACGGGTCGAGCCAACCGAGCAGAAGTGGGATGAACGTCTTGCCGGATACTGATGACGTTGTGCATGGCGGAGCGACCAATGGACGCGTGGATGAGATCCGGGACGCGCTCCTCGGACAAGGACTACAGACGGCCAAAAGTGCCGCAGGCGAAGGGCCATCCCATGCCGACGATGAGATGGTCATGAGCACTGTGAACAAGAGCGTTCGAGCAGGTACATCTGACGAACCTGCAGCTTCTACACTTGACGGCCAAGATCTGAGCGAGATTGATGCCAGACTTCCCAATTCAGATCGTGGAGCCATCGTCGACAAGTTGATTCAGCTGCATCAACTCGTGCATGACGTTGCTAACCGAGTTTTGGAGATCCGGGATGAGCGCTTGCGGCAGCCCACCTCTGTTGTAGCCAGTACCCTCGATGTTGAACTGGTGCGACTGAACCGGAGCGCCATCGAAGTCTCAAATGAGATACGAATCCTTGAATCTGAGATTGAGGGCCTCCTGCTATCCTCCCAGAAGAGCGATGGCGGCATGACAAAGGAGCATATTGATACATATAAAAGGGAGACACGCGGCATGTCCATCCAAACGTTGAAAATCTGCCTCGTTCCCGTGAAGGCTTCGGTCCTATCTCAAGCAATTGACGTCACGTGTATCAGGGAGCTGACTCTCCTCAACGTGGGCAATCAAGCTCCTGTCTGGTCTATGCTCACGAAAGAGCTCAAAAAGGGTCCGATCGCGCTGCGAAGCGTCTTCACGGACCACGTCTCTGCGTCATTCTTGACTTGTATGGCAAAGCTCCCGCAACTCGACGACTTGCTAATGTTGGAACGCGGGCTCAGGCACAAGCCAGAGAGCTTTGCACCTCGAACTGCCACATCCATAAACCAAATTCGACGGCTGGTGCTGAAGAGACACATGCCCACGCTCAAGAGGCTCATGATCAAAGATGACCACAACTACTCCACTTGGGATGCCAACGAGAAGACTATGATCTTGATCTGCACGCGAGGCGTGCAACTTGAGGAACTCGCCGTCAGTCTCAATATAAAGGCACTGGTAAGTTGCTGATGTTGCCCTTTTGCGTGTCATTGGACTTGTGGACTGACATTCACGTGTTTCGCAGCACGCATTTATGCAATACTTTGCCAAGTTGGTCAATCTCCGGGCCTTGCATGTTCTCCATTTTCGAAACAATGACACGTGCACCTGGGTCAGGCGGGAGATTTTGCGCTTCATCGTCGACAACTTGTCCCATCATCCGGAGATGAAGCTTGAATGGATCGCCATTGAAGGCGATCGTGTAGACAGGGTTGTTCGGCCGTCCGACTATCTTGGCTTAGTGGGTTCAACGGACGCGACTGAAAGTAGAAAGGACAAGGATGCGGACATGATCCTCGTTCCGAACACCTCAAGTTCGCCGTATCCCCCCTTACCTCTGGACGCATTCGATTCAGAGAGTGAAAGCGAGGAAGACGAAACGGACGGCGGATCCCGCCTTCGTTTCAGGACCATTGGCCCTTTACAATTTTACGACGTATGGGGTGTGAAGATATTTAAAAAGGAAATCCGTCGCGGCAGGCTGTAGGGGGAGGACAGCAACGAACCGCAGCAAAAAGTGGTCCGTTTGTTCTTTTCTTTTCCCTTTTTCTTCCCTTTCACATTCCTGAAATGAGTTACGAATCAAACTGGGTTTTATGGGTATGAAATGTCTGATCTCACTGATGATCAAGGCGGTGCACAAAGTGCTTGTGCATCTGGATGGGCATAAAATTAGCAAATTGAATTCAAATGATATTCTGCTTGAACGTTGTTGCTGCAATTGGAACGGAAATGACCGCCGCCGCCAACAGGCTCTTGACGGGCTAATTTTTCCTCTGAATCCCTTCCTTTGGGATTCTGACATGCTCGGACGCTCCAGCAGCTGAGGACCGACGACAGGCAGAATCACAAGAATTTCTCTGGCGGGTTCCTTTGGTTTTTTCCCTCCCAAGAATACAGGACCTCTGCTCTCATGAACAATGGCCTGCAAAAGCGAATCATGTGCAGACGAGCGCGACAGAACATTCGTTGCCACCGCGTTGATAAGCCTTGTACCGGCCTACAGGGCTGCTCGATCTCTGTCCAGAATCTGCGTGCGCGCGGCAAAGTACTTGCAGGACTTGGGCCAGAAAAATACACGAGATATGCGCAGCAGCACCCAACACAGCCGGCCAGCCCCAGCGAGAGCACACAGCATTGCCGTCTCACGCCCAGTCCAGCCGCCACACATCGCCCAACCGCGAATTATCCTCGGCCAGGCCCCCGTGCACAATCGCAGCCGTGGCCCCGTCAGCCGTGTCTGCGGCGAACCAGCCCCGCGGCGGAGGAGGCACGTCGTCATCGCCGCCCCCCTCAAATTCGAGCTTCTTCCACGCCTGGCTTTGGATGTCGAACGCCCACGCGTCTCCCAGCATCTTGCCCGCCCCCGCATGGCCCAGCGACGACGGGTCGCACTCCCCAAACATGGTCACCAGCACCGGCCGTCCCGCGGCATCCTTCATCGCCAGCAGCGTCCCCACGCTCCGCGGCGACGGACCGGCAACACCGTCGGGAACAAAGTCCGTGGTGCTCCAGGACCGTGTCTCTGGGTCGTACGCGTCGATGCTGCCCCCCTGCTCGGATGTCCCGTCGAAGCCGCCCATGCGGAACACCTTGCCTGTGCTGAAGGCAATCGAGGTGCCTCCGCGCGCAGGGCCCGGCGCGGCAGGCAGCTCCGTCCACGTGTGTCGCTCAGTGTCAAACGCCCACAGGTCCGAGAGGCGGCCGCTCGACGGGCACCCCGCGTGCAGGTAGATGGTGCGGCTGCCATCGAAGCACATGGCATGGTAGCTCCGCGCCGCAGGGAAGGCGTCGGATGCGTTTGTGGCGTGGACCATGTCCCAGGAGGACGTCGCGGTGTCGTAGCGCCAGAGACTGCCGTTCTCCTCAATCGGGTCCATGGCCAGGCCGCCGCGCCCAGAGAACAGCCAGATGGTATTGCTGTTGGCGGCGGCAACGCTGGCCGTTCCAACGCGCGCGGACGGAGAGGTGGAGGATGTCTGAAGCTGAACTGGACACTGCAGTGAGCGGCTAGGCCTTGCTATTTTTCTCTCTTTTTTTTTCTTCCCATCCTCGTGTATTCCTCTCGTCTCCTCTTGGAAACTCACCATGACCCTTGACGGGAATGTCTATCTTATCAACATAGTTGTCGACAGGTTGTCGAGGGACGACTTCGCCTCCAAAGATGTATGCCTGAGAGCCTAGCACGGAGAGCGTCTGCGAAGACCGATCAAGACGAGCGTTGGACACGATCCGGGTCCAGCGAGCAGAGAGCGATGGCATTTTAACGAGCTTGCAGTAAAGTCTGGTCGTTGCCTAATGGGTGAAGCGAGCTACGAGAAGAGGTGAGGGGATGGGATTGTGAGGCATAACAACATGGCGAGCACAGCATACTTATATATCCTCCCAAGAGTATCAGCCAAAGGGCCACAAAGCCAGGCTCGAGGCTCAAGCAGTTCCGTTGGCCCAGTATTTGCACGCAATGTGCCACTTCATCACAAGATCATCGAACTAGGGCCGCCATGTAAGCTGATTGGTTGTCGCAGCGGCAGGCGGTGATCCGTCGCGCCAAGAAAGTCCGGCATCTCCGCTTAGATAAGCGGATAAGAGCGCATCCTCCGCTTAGTCACCTCATTGCCTGTGTTTCACGAGTGCTACTCATGTTAATACACTGAAGGCGATGATGCTGCTTCACGACGCAGAGAGTCCGCAGCTCTTTACATTTTGTGACATTGAGAGTGGACATTGAGCTGTTTTAGCTCTCGTCATGACTTGTTAGCAGCCGCGATGGCGCCGCCCGCCCGAGCGTGCGACGTGTGCTTCAAGAGCAAGGCAGGTCTCTCACATGCCACGACGACCACGGCAACAGGCCTCTAATCTCCACCAGATCCAATGTTTGTTGCATAATCAGGAAGGACCCTGCGACTGGTGCGCCCATCAAAATCTGAGATGCACCTTCAGTAGGTCCGGACACAAAACCAAAAAGAAGCGGTACGCGTTGAAGATGCGGGCAATACTAGGTACCTAGTAGGTGACTAACACTGTGCCGCGGAAGCAGCGCCACGAGGGACGAAATCGAGGGACTGCGAGCTCGGGTCAAGCGGCTGGAAAACTCTCTTTCCTCGCTTGCCAGGCCCTCCATTCCAGCGAGGCCGGCGTCATGTCGCGTAGCAGGGGCTGCTAAACGTATCTGCGTGGGCCAGAACTGGTACCATCGGGGGATGTCAATCAACTCGCCGGCTGGCTTTGACTGGATCTCTGCAATGACGGGTCAAGATACTATACTGCTCAGACGTTACCTCTCTTCTGGTCCTCATCAGCCGCGGCGTGACCGGTCCCTGCCGGGCATCGCCGACATCGACCTGTTGGCCCTGCCGGAAAGACAGGTCGCAGAACAAGCCATAGCTGTGCTCGCTGGCCCTGTTCTTCAGCGGGTATTCCCAATTTTGAATGGGAGGCTGGTCACGGAGACGATCGAAGCGGCGTACGGAGCAGTCGTTGGAGACGGACCTTCTGTCAAGCAGCTGTCTGCTACCGCATGTCTTTTTGCACTTCTTGCCGTGATGTCGCTGCTTAGTAGAAAATCCGCCGCTGCCACTTCCGATGGCGCCATCTTTACTTCAAAGGCGGAGTCGCTGCTCAGTGGTGTCGGCGGCTTTGCCAGTTTGGACGGCCTGCAGGCGTATTTGCTACTGGTAAGTAGAAGAGTTCACTCGGCTACGTTTACTCGATTGACGTCAATCGAAACGTATCGCTCACCACAAAGTCACAGCATCAGTACTACCGTGTCTTGGGGGAGCATGATACAGACTCGATCTACTCGGCCTGCCGCATGCTTTGCCTTCTTCGAGGCCACGTTCAAGGTGCCGCTGTAATCTCAACGGTAACGAGCTCTGACTCGGCGAGAATTGCAGCCAAACATGTCCGAGAGCTCTTCTGGACGTGCTACATATTTGACAAAGATGTTGCCCTGGCCACTGGCCAGCCGCCAATACTGGCGGATGAGTACTGCGACATGAGCAACCTCGAAGACTTCGATAGCATCTCCAGCTCCGACGCAGTGAACATGTCGGTTATGCCCGATGACATTGCGTGGCAAAAACTCGTTTTCCTTCTCCCGACAGATTCGCAGATTGGCCCTCTCAAGGACAAAATCTTCCGCCTGCTCTACTCTGGCTCTGGCCTTGCCGTCAGCGACAGCGAGCTACTTACGCGCATTCGCCTGCTGGACGACGACCTGGAGAGTTGGCGGGTGTCGGTGCGCGCCGTCGTCCGGCCGGCCCTGTCGAGACGCAGCAGACACGGCTCGATTGCAGATCCGTATGACAGTCTTGTGGCCGCCCGCCTGCAGCTTGACTATAATTACCTCGTCGTCATCATCCACTCGACAGTGAGACGGTTCGGAAGCGGCGTCTTGCCCGAGGATCTGCACGGCGTCATGCACTCCAGCATTGATCTGACGTTGGAGGCCAGCCGGTGTACAATTCATTTGATGCGTGGACCAGAATCAGACGAAGGCGAGACGTGGTAAGTGTCCAATCTCCATTCGCTGCAAGTTGTGTCAGGGGCTGATGAATGCAGGCATGACTTGTTTCAGCTGGGCGTGGCGGCCATGGCGCTCTTTGTGAATATACTCGTCCATCCGATGACGAAGCAGGCAACATCGGACCTAGAATGGCTGGGTGTTGCAGTCCTCGTAGCTAGCCGCACAGTGCAGAACGGCTGCTTTTCGCAGAATGAAACATCACATGCGAAAAGAATGGGCGACTTTATCGAAGAGTTGGCGAGGCTGGCGGAACGAGCTATCGTCGTTGCCGCAGTGAACAATGCTGACGGCGATGATCACATTCGGTGACAACAGCGCCTCTAACAGTATTGTGTCGCATTCTATTCAAAATGCGCTCGGTGCTCTTCGGTCGCATCTCATGGTATCTAGCTGATAGGATTTTGCGTTAGAATGGTACCGGGGGTGTAGGGTAGCAGTTGCATCGCAACGTGGAATTCTTGGCTATACTCCATTCAAAGCATGGTAGGGTGAGAAAGTTTGGGCCCCACTTTCGACAGTGAATGCACAATAGGAGGGTCTCGTAAAAAAAAACGGCCCTCGAGACTCATCCAGGGTCGAGTGCCAATTTCAACTGCAATGCACAGGGACCAAAGGGGTCCAACTGGCGTCATTCATGGACTAGTCACCGTGAATCGCGTCAGCTCTGGCAGACCCTGTTTTCGGCTGGCACCGTTAAGCCGCCCCAATTGGCCCAACACGCATGAACGTCCTTTCCATCTCCACTCCCCTTCCTTCCTTCCCCCTTGACCTGGACCTGACCCCTGCAGCCGGTAACGTCAACGTGGCAGCTGCATCGCAATCCAGCCAGCTGCGGGCAGAGTCAAGCTCCGGAATCACTCGTTTCGACGTCAACGCCTGCTCAGCTGTACAATCGCTGCTCGTTTGCCTGTGTGCGTCCTTCTCCCCGCGACCGACGATGCCGCCCCCTCGGGAGCCGTGAGTTTGAAAAAAAAGAAGGACCTACAAATGGCGGGCTCTCCTCACTCGCATGCCGCCGCCGCCACCGCGACAGCTCTCTCGCACCAAGAGACGCTCACGCTGCTCGTCCTGTCCGGCGCATCGCTCGCCGTCCTCGCCAACACGTTCAAAGGCGATGGCGAACCTCTCATCGCCTCGCTGGCGCTGTCCGTCCTCGCCTTCAGCCTCTGCTACGCCATGATCCGTTGGCTGGGACCGACCTTTATGCGAGCCGGCTTCCGCGGCCGCGACCTGTGCAAGCTGCGGCAGGTCGAGATCCCTGAGTGCATGGGTGCCGTCTGCGCCGCCGTCTACCTCCTCACCGTCATCGTCTTCATCCCCTTTCCCTTCTACAAGGACATGGTGGCGGCGACGTCGGGCGGCGGCAACCGCGACGTAGTCTTCGCAGAGGAGGTCGAGCGAGCCACCACCGACGATGGTGGCCGCTTCCTGCACAAGTTCCCCCACAACAAGCTGGCGTCGTATCTCGGCGCCATCATTGCCCTGCAGACTATTGCGCTGCTCGGCATCGGCGACGACCTCTTCGACATCCGCTGGCGCCACAAGTGGTGGATTCCCGGCCTGGCCAGCGTACCCATCCTGGTCGTGTACTTTGTCGACTTCAACGTCACGTCCATTGTCATACCCGTGCAGCTGCAGCCGTATCTTGGCGAGTTATTTGACCTTGGCTTGCTCTACTACGCCTACATGGCCTGCGTGGCCATGTTCTGCCCCCAGAGCATCAACATGCTTGCCGGCATCAACGGCATCGAGGTCTCGCAGTGCGTCGTCGTCGCCCTCCTCATCGCCTTCAACGACGCTCTCTACCTCTTCACGCCGTACCCGCATCCGGCGACCGACTCGCACCTCTTCTCCCTGTACCTGCTGCTGCCCTGGATCGGTGTCTCCTGCGCCCTGCTGTACCACAACTGGTATCCGGCTCGCGTCTTCGTTGGCGACACGTATTGCTACTTTTCGGGCATGATCTTTGCCGTCGTCGGCATCCTCGGCCACTTCTCCAAGACCCTGGGTCTGCTCCTCGTGCCGCAGATCTTCAACTTCCTATACTCATGTCCGCAGATTTTCGGTATTGTTCCCTGCCCGCGCCACAGACTCCCAAAGTTCAATGCACGCTCCGGCCTCCTCGAACCGTCCGTCACGCCGTGGAGTCCTGATCGACAGCCTCATCCATTGGTTGCCTACGGCCTTCATCTGCTACACAAGTTACACTTGCTCAATGTCACCACCGACAATCATGGCGCCTTTGTCGAGACGAGCAACTTTACCATCTTGAACCTGTGGCTCGTTTGGAGAGGCCCCCTCAGAGAAGACACGTTGGCGTGGGAGATTACTTTGTTGCAATTGTTCGTGGGCCTGTTTGGCCTGTTTGTGAGGCATAGGTTGGCTCTGTTGGTCTTTAAGGAAGACAATTGGGGAACCATGGCGCGTTAAAGGAAGAACGGATGGATGTTGCGCAACGCGGCCGACTTTGCATAGTCCCAAATTGATACCCGCTGTCTGTAGTTCAGAGACTTTGCGCTCATTGTCACGGCTGCAGTTTGCAAGAAAGACGGGATCAAAGAGACGCACTAGCACACTGCACAAGCTGATTAGTTCTATGGCCGATGGTCGACGGTCAATGGTCTCGAGTGTGGATTTCCCGCGCGCGGGTTGTATTCACCCACGTAGGTTCGAGCTCCTCCGAGCGAGAGACGTCAACCCCTGCCCGTACAGAGCCTACAAATACACAGCGTACCCCAGATCATGATATAAACAAAAGACATCAGGAGCAAACGAGTAGCATCGACGTGACAGTCTGCCATGATTTCCCAGTACAAACGCCCCTTCTCTTCAGCGCAATGACCGATCCCTTTTGCCGCGGCCCAGGTTGGCAGGCACAGCCCATTGCCTCGCCGCACAGACTCACAGTATCGGTTGCAGAGCGGAATCGGCCGCGAAGGAATCAACCCCTGCCCGCATTCCCGTAGATCCTTTTGATTCGCTTTCTCCTGCTCCTGGCCTAATTCAAACGCCGAATCCAGTTTCCTTTCTCTTGACCCTCAAACGCCAGGATCATTGTGTACCCTACCCGAAATTGTCTTCCCAAGTCGTAAATTTTCCCCGCCTGCAAACAAAGAAAATATAAAGGCATTTCGAAACAATCGATAGAGTAAAAATGGACATGCCCCGCTTCCAGCTTTGCCGCTGCGATCTGAGTCAAGCTTGCATCATCATCACCAAGGGAAAGCGCCGTTCACTTCCCATCATCTTCAAGTCCGTATTCAGCCTCGTCAACGTGACCAGTAAAATTCGTTGCATGGACAGCATCAGGCACCCTTGATTGCGGACAAATTCGGGGTTGGAGTTGCCGTGATGGAATCTTCCACCTTTTCGAGGGACTGTGGTTCCATTGCGATCCCAACTTTGACGTCTTCCGGGCTGGATGGGCCGGGTTTCAACATCCCCGTTCCATCGGCCAGCTTGCTAGCACTCGCACTGGCTGCTTTGTGCTTGCGACTCTTGTAGTCGCTGAGGCTCAGTTTCTTCTTAACCGGACTTGGCGTCACGGTCATTCCATTTGTTGCACTGACATGGATTTGATTGGACAGTGGTGACACAACCTGACAGCTCGAGGCTGACAACGGCGTTGCGACGATTTGGCCGTTTAAACCGGCGTTGTCGAATGCTGGCACAGGAGGTAATTGGACGCGGAGGTCGGGAGTCTTGATCTTCTTCACTTCTGAGATGCCATTGAGGCTTACTGGGGCTGGCAAGACATCTGCGACATGGAGGTCTAAAGTTAACGGTGTTACTGAAGGCGCCTCGGAAGCAATGCTCGCCATGAAGGGCTTGTGTTCAGTGGTAGGTGACTCTAGGTCCATAGAAGGCGCTGGAATCTGTTGGGCGTCCCCGTTTGTCCTCTTCCGGTCTTCTTCATCGGATCGACACCAATATCTGCTATTGTTCATGAGTCGTTTAGAGAGCGGAATGACTCGTTTCTTCCTCGGGCTGGAATCGCACGGCTCGCTGAACCATTGACCCTCGAGAGGATCGGTTTGAATTGCTGCGTCGCAATAGGTAGGACGCAGTTCTGCCGATGCTTGTCGGACTTGGGCCATCGATGAGCCATTCAGTCTCGGATGACCAATGCTGGGTGATCGTGAGCTAGCCGGCGAACCAGATTTGCTGCGAGATGTTCCAGCATCAGTGTACTGGCCAGGTGGTCCCGCTGAGCCGTTCCGCGGCTTTGATTTCGAGGATGCTGTCGTCGCCGCCCCATCGGATGCCCGCTTCTTCTTTCTTGGAGGCTGCTGTTGCTCCATCATGCGGAAAGAGTTTTCAATCATAGTCACTTTCCGTTTGTCACGGTCCGTTGGCTCTGTCAAGATTCCGAGCTGATCGAAAGAGCCTTGCATCGGTGTACGATCTCGATTTGGGGTTTTGCTCCGTGGGCCGTTGTCTAGTTTCGTTTCATCTCCAGCTTCTTCAGCATGGCTCTCACTGGCAGCTCTCGAATTGGTTGCGTGGCCAGTACTGGTTGGTGAAATCGTCTGATTGCGAGCCTTTCGCGATTTTTTCTTCGAGCCGCGGCCTTCTCCCCTCCCAAACAAATAATGACGATGGAACCGGGCAAAGGCGCAATTATTTTCCAGATCGCATGCGCAACCGCCATACTCGGACAGAATCCGGTCAATCCAATTCGATATAGCGGTGTACTCAGCAGGATCTAGATCGGCCTCCTCAGCGAGCGATGGTGTTGACTCTTCGTCACTGAGACCCAGCAAATGAAGCCATCGATCGCGAACGCTTTTTTCTAATCGAAAATCCCAAGGCAGCGTGATCTGTTCATTTGCCGAAATGTATCGATCGCTGACCAGCCAGAAGTGGTACTCTGAGCCTCCGGAAAGATACGTGTCTAATTGAGAGTTCGGTTTGCAACTTCTCCGGACATACCTTGCCAAAGAGCCCTCCTTCCTAGTGTCGATGTAGAGTGGCAGAGCAGGGTGGAAGAAGACGAACGGCAAGGGTGAAGACAAGTCAGCCCACAGGTTCTCGTGATTGGCGCAGTAGTCCTTTTGGAACCCAATCTCCCCATTCAATTCTATCATCGGTACATCCTTTTCAACAGACGTGATCGATCTCACGTAGCGCCACCGCAGGGTGGTGCCTGGCTCAGGCGATCGGGTCGTGTCTTGTACCTCAAGCTTAGGCTTTGTCCGGTCGACGTTGACCGGTTCGTCTTGGAACACTTCTGCGCGCGTTCTGCCGACCTCTTGCTTCATTGTGTCAGGCTCTCGAAGCCATTTCGACAACGCCGTTGGAATGGCGAGGCTGGCAAAAGCATTGTTGTGGGTATCAGGCACGCCCTGTTCACTATACAGAGAGCAGAATCCGGCAGAGTAGTGATGTATTTGGAAGTCGTCAGGCAGATCAGGAGGAGTTGTGGCAGGGCTGGGAGGATGAGCAGGGGTGGTTCGCGAGTTGCTGTACGAAGGACTTCGCTTCGCTTGCTGAGAACTGAGTGAATGTGACGGACGGTGAGAAGTTTTGGCCTTCTTAGAAGAGGGCGGAGGAGGGCTGCCAGCCTTCCCATGTTCGACGTGTCCATTTATTTGAAGCTCGTTGGGCTTGGGCTTCTTTTTTGTTCCTTTCGAGGGTGGCCGCTTTGGCTTCTTATCTAGTGCTTCGGGCTGCAGAGCGAAAAGGGCGTTGGCATTTCTGAGGCGCAAAGTGCGCTCAATGGCTTTCTGTCGGTCGAGCGGGCGTGGCTTGCACTCGGCGCAGGAGTGAGAAAAGTCCTCACGTACAGCCTCCTCTCGGTTATTGGGATAGAAGCAGTCGATATGCTGCCAGGTGTCGCATGTGTCGCAATAGATTGTATTTCCGTCATCGTCGGAGAAGTTGCATATACACTTGATAGTGTAAGGCTCCTCCTCCGCTGCGGGCTGCTCTTGAAGCGGATCAGCAATGATTTCATTTTTGACGACCGGATCCCGTGGCGCAGCAAGTGCGGTCTGACTGGGGAGTGTTGCCTGCGTCGAGGGCAGCGTAGGCTTGTCAGTCATAATCTGGCAAAGACCGCGCGATAGGGATGTCGGCGGAAGGCGTGAGAGGGAGAAACAGAATTATAGTTGCGATCTGGAGGGCATGACGCCGTCTCGGAGAAGAGGCGCACTGTCGATCTTGCTTCGAGGGGGCCGGCGACCAGCCACAGAAACCCAGCAATTTCGCAGAGACGACAAGCTTGCACGAAGGCAGATGACCGTTGACTCAAGGGTGTCGGCAGTGCTAGACTGAACGGGTTATGGACCAAGGTGTCGAGCACTCTGGCTGTCAATAACGTCGAGGCGAGGCGGCTGGGCAAGACTAGAGTCCAGGCGTGGTACACTCAATTTCTGACAGAAACCCAACGAGAGCGTCCCTGTCGCAAATGATGTTGCCGATGATCGTCTGGGTGTTTCTTCGAGTCGACAACCTTCTTGTCGAGCCGGGTTTCGTGTGGCCGACTGGAGCTTGTCAGGCGCGAGGCGTGAATTTATCGCGTAGCCAGCGAGATACGAGGGAAGTCAAGAAATATCGAGATTTGTACCGAACTGTAGGTAAGTGTCTTCGAGTCAAACTGTCGGAGGCATGGGTAAATCGAGAAAAGCGTGAGAGGTGGGTTGAGTGAGGGAAGGAGGGAAAGACGAATCGTACGCTGCACGGAGGACGGGGACGGGGGTTTGGGGGGGAAAGGAACGAACGGGTGGCAGGATGGGGAAAGAGCGACAGACACAGACCCAAAACACACTCGAGCACTCTTGACGGGGGATTGGTGGGAGGCGGCGCTGGACTGGGCCGGCAAAGACGGGCGACTGGCAATGGGGACTGTCTGGTGGGGGCGTGCGAGAAGGCGACGGGAATCAATCATTTGATCAACAACTGACCAGGCATTTCTGCTCTTCACAATGGTCTCTACAGCATTGGAGGATTTCTCAGCCTCGGTGCGCTCTAAACCAAAGTCGTCCAGATGGTCTCGAAGCCTGCCTCTCGCGGACCGTCTCTCACTTCAAACGACTGACAGGGAGTCAGTCAACACTGCAGGCGACCCGTGCATGTGCGGGCGCGGTCGATAGAATCCCAACTACACGATCTGCTGCTTAACACGAACAAGAGACTTCTCAAAGGCAGCTCAAGACTGCAAAAATATTGTGACGGCTTCTCACCATTTGCCATTTGGTTTATCCCAAATGCACAATCGTCGCCAACGCATGCGCGCATGATTAGCCTGCAAAGGCAAATGGGAGCACCTTCGTCTACAAACTCCTCTACATATTATTGAAGACCATCGCGGTATTTCAGAACTCTTCACTCGAGAGGATCTCAGTACCAGTGTCAGAGTTCGGTTGTCCTCAGCTTTTGTCAAATTCCGACGACTTCATTCCGAGAATCTAAGACGGCTTGTGAACTTCTTTCCTCCCGTGCAGAGGCGGAAAGCATCGTCGGCTGCTTGCACTCATGAGCGCGTTCGAGGAAACTCGTCACCATTCGTTTCGTTCGAAACCTTTGAAACGCTGGGTCCGTGTCGGTAGAAATGCGCGTATGAAAGATGTAGAGTCAAGGCCGCTGACAATCAGTGCCGTCGTTTGGCGGGCAAAAGTATAGGACAGGTCTACCACGACGGGCGGCACACGCAGAGGTTGGGAGAGGCTCAGGAAGAAACCCCTCCGGTCGCATTCGGGAATCAGTGTGTGTGATCTCAGCCACGGAACAGCCCTGCTGTACTAGCCAGCAAGCAGGACGATCCGAAAGAAATGTTAGAAATGAGCGCAGACAATAGACAGGCAGGGGGACGAAAGGGTAGGAGGGGGCAGAAGGAAGGAAAAAAGAGGAAAGAGTTCCATTGGCGAAAGCGTCGCACGCTCGCTGAGGCTAATCTAAATTCGGAAAGAGATGGATACTATCCCCACTTGTAGGTAGTCCCTGGTGGGGCTAAGTGGAGACAATGCTGCTTATCGGGGTTCTGCCTCAGGCTAGAGTGTTAGTCTACGGATTACGTGCACCCGTTTTCAAAGCGGGGAGCGTGTTCATTGATGGACCAACGAAGGCTGGTCCGAGGGTAAGGCACTTATCTGTAGCTCGGTCGGCGGCCACTGCAGCTGTACATAACTGCTGTCACGCAAAATTGAACACAACACCTTGGCATTTTTGGTGGATCCAACGAATGAGGGGAGGAATAGACGGCAGAGAAAGAAGACGCCAAATTGGGAATAGGAGCTGCATGAATGTACTGAACATGGCGACTTGAATGGTGCTAGCGATTCCAATGATCTTGCTCGTGAAGGGACTTCGGTGGGTGCCTCGTACCGACACTACTGTTTGCGACGGCGGACAGGAGGGTCTGATGGCTCTGCAATTTCGCTTCCCTGAAAACACCTCTTGTGCTCTGAATTGCAACGCTCCCGTCTCTCGGACCTCTGACCTCTAATGTGCCAAGCCGAAATTTCTTATCTTCAGTAATGGCCGAAGTCCATCAGTTCGGCAGCACTTATTTGACAGAATATCACGGTGCGAGGGCGATTGGTGAATGGATGGAAATCGCATCTGGTCTTTGGGGTCTGGCGTTCTCCAGTCGTCAACGTCCCTAGGTTTGGATGCCTCTGCTCTCAACCTTGTCGCATCACACTCTTGATTTAATGCGAAGCCCGACTCGAAAGCAAGTCTCGACTAGAATGGGCTTCACGTGTAGAAGTCGCACGTCGTATCCGTGCAATTATGCTTACGATACGGTGACCGTCACCAGTCAATATCCCAACTATTGGCGAAGCATCATTTGCCCTCTATACGAGACAGAATGGCCCCTGCTGACCGCTACGTTGCTTTTCTCCTTCGTGTGGTAGTGCGCGACCACCAACACAATGGAAAGTAGGGAAATCAAAAATTACGCCCCCAATGGCCCCGAAGGACAATTGAGCACAGGACGACTCCGCGTTGTGCAATGCAGGTGTCCTCTACTAGTATCCCGTTTTCGTGATCTCGGGATACTGGAACAAGGTAAGTATGAAGAGGAAAGGAAAAGGAAAATGAAACATAGGGAGCTGGAGGCGGATTATATACTAGTCCTAGCTGGTCCGTGCGTGATGACTGAGGCTGCCGCTGCTGCCTGCACTTGGGGAGCGGGTCCACAATGCCCAGCCTCGCACAAGCCGACGGAGAACGAAGAACAACATGGCAGTAGGGTATTGTGCAGCACCCTGTTGAACATACCTAGGTACATAATTTACGCATTTTCTGTACTTATCGATGGCATGGCCCTCGAAATCATTTATTTGTGGCATTTTGAGGCGACCATGCGTCAACAAGAGGACGAGAAGGGCCCGGCGCTGATTGTGCCATACTTCATGACCAAGGTTGGGGTTAGGCTACTGTTTCCCACCTAGAAACATTCTGCCTTGTCTCTCTGCTGGTTTTGGTGCTTGTCGGGTGATTATTAGTGCGGAGTTTTCTTCCTCGTACTCGCGAGGCATTTAGCGAGGCTTTGCACTTATTTGTATACTCCTCTACCCTAGACATGGCTTGAACCTGATTGAACACTACTTGAAGGAGATGGAAGACACTCAGTAGTAGGCCTCTGACAGGGAAGATTTTCCAAGGTAAATAGAAAGACGATTGGGCGTGAGACCGGAATGTACTCTGATGCTGGCAAGCAATGCAATGTGGGGTGGGGAAGGCTTGCGAATTCCTTGTGAAGAGCGTGGGTATACTAGAGTTTGCCGTTTAAGTTCAAGAAGCCGGCGCAATTGAGAAGATAAAACGCATCACGAATATTCTGGCAATTGGGCTTCCAACAGCTGCCCCAGATGGGCACGCTCCAGCTCCTTCCAGGTGCGACGTGGGCCGTTAGATGACGAATCACAACAACACTGCAGCTGCCAGCCTGTTTCAGCCAATCAGGCGCCAAAGCCTGGCGACCAATTTGGAGGTCCCATGACGCATTGGGGCCAGCCGCGCCCCAGCGGCCAAGCCTTTTTGCTCCAATCTTGCCAAGAGCCCCGGTTTCGTCAGCTCTGCCCGCCACTCATGGCTCCTTCACTGCCGTCACTCCTCACCTTGATAGCGTTGACGTTTCGGCGAGTCTTTCTTCGAAGCACCGATCCCGCAATAAGAAAAGACCCTCAACTGCGGTTCTGAGATTTGAGTCGACAGGAATCATCAAAGAGAATCGTCTTTGCCGTCCACCAAATATGAGACTCTTCGTTGTCGTCCTGCCCGCCTTGGTGGCATCGACTGCTGCTCTCGGGTTCTTCAACGGCAATCCGCAGAAAGGTCTTGGTTCCAACAAAGACCTCAAGATTCCTGGTGAATCTCCCCTGGAGTTCTGCGCCAACAAAGAGGAAGACGGATATATTGAGATAAAAAAAGTTGATCTGGACCCCAATCCGCCTGTCCCGTACGTTGAATGCTAGTTTGTGTCTTCAAGCGCAGAAGTTCATTTGACTAACGACTTGCAACAGTGGAAAGGATTTGTACGTCGCTGCCAGCGGTGAAGTCAAAAAGACCATTGAGGCCGGTGCCTACCTTAACCTCACGGTCAAATACGGGATCGTCACATTGCTGAAGCAGACGGCCGATCTCTGCGAACAAATGGGTGAAGTTGACATTGAATGCCCCGTGGAGCCGGGCAAGGTTGTCTTCACCAAAACGGTCGAGCTGCCACAGCAGATTCCTCCGGTTAGTTACGATTGGGTATCAAGCCTTCGCGTGCCCGACTAACAAAATATGCAAAGGGCACCTATCACGTTGAGGCCGACGTCTTCGCCGCGAATCACGAGCGAATTACTTGCTTGACTGCCACGGTTCAGTTCAAAGTTCCCCAGGGAAAGTTTTTTAGCGGTGATCTGTAACTGGCCGAGGGGCTGCCCTTGGATCAATCAGCATCCTGGACGTCAGACATGTATTGATTTCGCCTCTGACGTCAATGGCAGCTGCTGCAGCTGCTGCATTTCTCCGCCTTCTTAGTTGTCGATTTGTCCGAGGCTTTCAGTAGTGTTCAAAAACGTGGTTCTTTGGCCCATAATGTCATCAAAATAGCAATAATACACCAATGGCGTGCGGATTGCGCTGCTGGATCATTGATTTGTAACTTGAAAGTCCTGCGCACATGAACATGATAATGCCAATAGAGAGCTGGTGCAAGTGTTGTCTACATTGTGTGCGCTCAATGGCTCCATACCCGTTCGCCGCCAATTTTGGAAAACACCATCACGGACGCACTATTCACCGAACAGGCGGCGCACCCGCCGCAACACACTGTCTTTCTCTGGGTCGTATGGATGGTCTTTGCTCGGAATTTCGAGAATCGTCGGAAATGCTGCCGTGTACGTATCGACCCGGTGTCGTATCCTATCCGCGATCTGTGAAAGTTTCGAAATTAGCGCCGGTGCAGGGCACAATTCGTGGATTCGTATTTGCCTCACGTGCTGATTGATCAAGACAATGCCGATGTCTTTTCGCTCTTGCGTAAATTGATCGAAAGCCGATTCAATTGCAGCCGTCTCTGTCTTGTTGTCCACCACAAGAAAGTTTTTCTTTGCTTCTGCACCAGTCGTGACATGCTTGACAGGAAGTCAGTGTCAAGATACGGACCAAGTCTGTTGCTGCAGGAGCAGATGAAACTTACGCCGATGCCGGCGAGGAGCAAACCCGTGACGGAATCCTGAACATGTTAGCTGTGACATCCGAGGGCTGGCCACTGTTCCGGAAGACGTTGATGTCTTGCCAACCCACACTGACCTCGTCGCCAATCACGGCGAGAAATTCCCGATTCTTGAAATCTGCTTGGCTCGCCATCTCTGAAGTGTGTCTGGAGCGTCTCGGACCTCTGTGCGAGGCGGGTTGCGATTACTATGAATGGCCTTCAAGTTGCTGGAGTAATTGCCGTCCGAGAGAGGCAAGCGGTCGCGGTCGCTTGTCACTCACCGTTGGCTGTCTGTTCAAGAGTCCGGCCCCGCAGCTCCTTGCTCCAGAGCGATCACATTCTACTTTAGCTTGGGCTGTCGCAGCCAACACGACAAGTCTCTGTCCTATATCCGTACATCCTTCCATGTTCTTCGTCGGCTTCGCGCAGGACGTTGCGCGGGGGGCAAGCTGCATCGCGGGAGCCGCCTGTTGCTGGTGAACTTACAGAACGCCTCAAAACATTGCTATTGTTTAGACTCTGTTGCTTAAGGCACGACACGAATTCGTTACCACGTGGACTTTGCCTTCCTTGCTGTAGCATATGCGCGGCGGTCCGCCCTTCGCACAGTTACTTCGCCCAAACATGCGATGGGAGTGATTGTGAAGGGATTCACTGTAGTCTCTCCATCAGCTTAAGTGTCACAGCCTTCCTGACCAATGAGTTATAAATTAACTTCATTCAACGATCTGACAATTCCATGTACTTGTGCCTCTCCCCTCTCCGTCAAGATGCCCGAAATATCCTGAGCGCCCCACATGCGTTGCCTGGCGCAATTGGATCGAGACCTCCGTTGTAAATAAAAGCTCGCCGCGCACCAGAACTTTGCTTCCTGAGCACAGTCGCTGCGCCGGCCCTTTCACGATGCCTCGACTCGTGCGTCGGCGGCCCTTTTGGGAACGCGCTACCTCCTTCATGAATCCCATGGACTTTCTCCTATGGCTTTCAGAGGAGATGGAAACCCGAGATTGGAACCCGGCTTTTGGAACGCAGCTTGGTTTGGGACTCAACCTTCTGTTTCTGATCGTGCGAGCGAACTCGGGCTCCGAAAAGGCAAGCGACGAAATTTTCGGTAACGATCGCGCTACCAGCTGGTTCTCGATGCTCGTAAGTCAGCATCGCCGCGTGGCCGTAGCTACTCGTGAAGTTCCGTACGCTAATGGACTCTCGCTGGCAGCTGTTACCACTGTCCTGGGGCCTGGCAGTGCTTTCGGTATCAAACACCATCTACACGCTTTCACGAACCAGAAAGTATCGACTTTTCCAGTCAGACATCGACGTCAAGCCAAGCACTACCTCCGTTCGACGTGTTCGGGTCGACTCGACTGCAGTGACTGCTTCACCGCTTCGATTCATATCGGACATGATTTCCTCTGATACGGCGGAGTCACGGGCACACCCTGAAAAGAACCGAGACGTCTGGGAGCTCTGCATATGGGACCCTCTGCCCGTGTGTGTCCGGTTCATGTGTCTCTTCAACCCTGGACATGTTCTTATCTACCTTATATTTCTGCCCCTTGCACCACTGGAGCCACGGCCGAGTATTGCTCTTTTCAACGCGCTTGTCATGCAAGCCGTCTTATCGGCTCAGATGATTTTTCTATCCTTACGATACACACAGCAAGCAAAGGACAGCGCGATCATCCAGAAGGAAGTATTTCACGAATATGACACGAAGTTTGTTCAACCTCGCATCCATCCCATCGTCAGAGATGTTGGCACCCAGATATCCGAGGACCAGCCCCCTGTTCTGCGGGAATTCGTCCAGATCGGCACTCCGACCACCCTCATTAGGAAGGCGTTCATCTCGACCGCTGGTAGCGGCAATGCACAGCTGCAGAGTCTGGCAACACCTGTCGGCACCAAAGGCTCGACAACTCACAGCAACCGGGATTCTCCGAGTCTTCGCCATAGTCTACCCGCAGGCTACACTGCAGGAACTGTGACGCCGTTTGCACATACTCCGACAGGTTATGCCGCCGCAGGCCTTGACCGATATGATGTATCTACACCAGTGGCACCCCCCTCTGCCTCTAGCATCGGAACCTCGACAAGCCTAAGGCCCGCGCATAGCATTCCTTCGAGTGTTCTATCAAGGGCTAAATCGCCCTTAAAGAAGGCGATTAGCATGGGCGATATGAATGTCACTGAAGTTGCCTCATTTCGCGTGTCGGGGGACAATTTGGCCGATGAACAACGAAGCTATGAGCCTCCGAGCAGTCCTATAAAGAGGCCAGAAGCGGGGAGGTTTACGGGCATGAGCCCCAGCAGCTCTCCGCATCCATTCGCCAACATGGGCAAGCATTCTGCAGTCGAGAGATTCCCGAAGCGCTGGCGGGCTTAGTTGCAATGTTATGGTCGTAAGAGGCTTGCAGATGCGGATACACATTGGCCTGGGAAGCATTTTATGGTGTTGGATTTTGTTTTGGGGGAATGGAAAATCCTTTGTATGCATGGGTTTCAGAAAACCAGATTGCCAGTTTCATTCTGACATCACGTAAAGTGCCATGCAGGTCCATCGTGGCACCGTTGCTCTTGGGTCTCGCCCTCATCCCCACGGATAACCCTTCCCTAGCTCTGGCGTTACCGATGTGGTCTTTCCTCCTCGATAAATAGAGCGGCTATCGCGCCTTCCTCGCGTGCTGAGATAGTATGCTCAGCGGGGTTCAAGTCATTCATACTTGTTCTGTGCTTGCCCCTCCACGAGAAAGGCTGCAAATTCTTCGCTTCACTCTCATTAATATCTCACGCTGTCGACAAGCCATCGCGATTCATTGATTAGCAGCTGCCAAGAGATTGGGAGTCCCACTGTCAGCCGCTGCCATCTGCCACTCGGTATCAGTGGTTCGGGAAGTGCAGCTGCAGATTCACCGTCTTTGGACAGCCAAATGTCACCATTCTTACCAGTCAAACTTTCTTTGCCATTCACAGCCTCGATCGACCCATTGACACCGACGTTGGATGGACGTGGAAAAATAAGAACAGCATCAGCCTCCGGCAGCAGGCCGTCGCCCCTTGGCTCCTGGGTCAAGCAGATTCTTCCCGCACACCGATCAGAGCGTGGGGGCACACTTCGTCTTCGAGGTTACTGGGAGCATTTGGAAATCCAGCATCCTGACTTGTACAAAGCGGCTCATTTATTGTCTTATCATCCGCATGGCCGAAGGAATGCAAGGTCCCGGTCAGACAGCATGACTGGATGGAATATGGCAAAAGATCTGCCTGCAATGCGTGTTCCAGAGGAGGGCATGGACCTCCATCACGAGGTGACTGTATTTGATCTGGACGCTCCACGGGATGAGACTTCGGAAGCCGATGGTAACGTGTGTCATCTTCGCAAGTCCGATAAGGCTAATGAGTTCAAATCGTCTGCTCTTGAGCCAGAGCTGAACAAGATCAGCGCAGTCTCAGCTCTCCGCCCCGATTCCCAGTCGTATCCTGCCGCCGCAACGCGAGTCGCAATGAGCCAACAACAGGTCTGCTCTTTCGAACAAAACCTGGAAAAGGGCGACGAATGCATGCGAGCCCAGGGTGGCAAACCGAGACCTGCCAAGCTCGATCTTTCAAAGCCTTCTAGAAGCGGGAAACGCACCCCCAGCCAGGAATCTCAGCAAAAGTTGCCTAGTCTCAGGTCTACCTTGCAAGCGGCGAAACATTTGTACAAAAATGCAGGAGCCAGGAGCAAGAAGGACATTCATCAACCATTTCCAAAGTCTGGAAAACATAAGTTATCCCGCTTAGAGAAAGGCGCAGAACATCTTCAACGTGTCAACAAGAACACGAAATGGAGGAGACATAGACGTCAATGGTCGTCGGCGCAAGAGCCGAATTTGAGCCCAATCCCCCAATCTGTCGTCAAAACTAAGTCCGCAACTCGTAAGCACCAAAACCGTCCTCGGGCACAAGAATGAATTCCCTGACTCAGTCGTGTACAGGCAGAGAGCTTAAAACTCGACCATCGAAGCCACATGAATGTGAATCAGAGACTTGTCTGATCAACCTCGGCGAATTGGCGCCACTTCCACCATGCACTTCGCAACCGTCCGATGATCAACCGTCCTTGTATCGAAGCGATTCCTTGTCAAGTGTTGTGCGATCACCGCATTGGCAGTCTTTTGTGGATCAGCCCAGCATAGGACCGTCGGCACTGGAACTTTTCGAGAATGGTATCGACTTTGAAAGACCCGGCACTCGTAGCTTGTCCAAACAAGGAAGATCAAACGAATGTACCAGCAAAAGACCTCGCAAATGGCTGGGTAAAGGTCCCGAGATGGAGATCGGGTCCAGGGGAACCTCTCGGGAGCTCACGTCGCCCATTGAGCATGTCACCCAGACGAGAGCGGATCACAGCTACCTGTCCCAACAGACAGCCGACGCTTCACCTCAAGATATTCATTCGATTCACGCACTGACGTCCAGAAAAGTCAGTCAAGGTCTGGGTCATTGGATGCCAAAGGGAGGGTCTTCTCGGATCTCTTACCGGGGCCATTATGAGGATCCTGTGGCTACGCGCGTAGTTCCTCCGCCTGCGATTGTGATCGATGCGATTCCTTTGATGACCGATGATTGGGGGAAGCAACTTGCTTCCGAGCTAGGAGAGGGTTTCGTCGCGAGCGCCTTGGAAACGCCGATGTTATCACCATCGAAACAGCCTGACAAGCACAGCAAAACAATGGACGCTCTACATCACCTGAAAAAGCCAGAAGGTCCGGCAAGCAGCGCACCTCGAATGCCTCCAGGGCTGGCAGATGGCGCCTGCACGCGCCCCATGAATGCCCCTACTGGTTGCGGCAAGACCACTTCCAGACTGAGTGGAACTTCTGTGAAGAGCCAAGGCACGAGCGATGAGCGGCAGACAATCGCATCTGAGGATTCGACGTCCGTACTGAAGTCCGGCCAGAACGCAATGCATAGTGGCCGACCTAGTAACACTACATCAGCAAGCGAATGGCCTAGAGACAGAGCCATGCTGGCCCATGCATCGAGATCGAAACGTCCGCTGAGGAACATATGGGTGACGGAAGCTCAATTGGGTGCGGCTAATACCGAAGGCGCCCGAGGAGCAGATGCAACTTTTGCCAAACTGTCCAAAGGATCAGAGGAGGTGCCCCCTGTCCTAAGCGCTCATCCTCGAGCAAAGGAGACTATTTCAGAAGAATTCCAAATCAGAGCCGAAATGACTCCAAAAGTTCAAGCGTTTGCAGAATGGCGTGAGGGAACCAGAGACATGAGTTGCGACTTGGACACAGACAATGTCGAGGAGTTGAGTCAGGCCTTTCCAGCGCCAGGCAGCTTTCCTGATCAGAGGAACAAAGGCAGTACCCATACAAGCCATCTCGACTCTTTGGAGCTTGAATGTGAACTCGATCTTAAGGGGGAACGACTTGCCGTCCTTCATGGTCAGAGGACTGCCTCAGACACATTTCGGGAACTGTTCAGTATGGCTTGGTGCTACTTGTTGGCCTTCTTCTTGGTTTACTGGGACAAAGTCGGCATCGTGTTCAATCCCAATTCCGAGTATTGGGCGAGACACGGGAGAAATGAAGCGACTCTGGAGGATTGTTATGTTTTTGCGTTGGCTTTGCCCGGCATCTTTGTACTTGTCGCAGCCGTCATCTGGGTAATGAGACTGTTGACTATTTGTGGCGAGCAGATGGCCACATTGAAGGAACTGCTGACAGATGTGACTTGGTTTCTGACGGGGCGCTAAGGCGTCAACATCATTCGTGTCAGGATTTCGCGCATCAGGGGCAGCGATTTGAGCCCGAGCTGAAATGTAGACTCAAGGAAGAAGCGAGGCAAGATTGAAGAAGGCAGGGCAGCCCATTCCATAGTTTGTATGAGAACAGTCTTACAAGGACCTTTCGCTGCACAGATTGCAGAAACCAGCCTCATCCCGGCATCGTGTCCAATTAGTAGCAAAACTGCGGTGGAGGGCGAGCTGCATTGAACCGAACCTTTGGATAATGTTGGAGATGGACCGCTGAGAGCGGTGGTACAATCTAGAATGCTTCCATTTCAGCGATGCTGGTGGGTTTCGTACATACAGCTTTCCCTAATCTCCCCTGTTTCTGGACAACTTGAAGACTGTGCCCTAATCAAGACTCAATGCGCGCTGGAAGAGACCCGGGCACCCCAAATTTGATGAGCTTGCCATGTCGGAACATTTATATCCCTACGCCGCTTGCCTATTGCATGAAGAGCCTGTCCATCGTGCAATGCTCCATTGCTGTGTCTTGAAGTCATTGCCGAGAATGGTCCTGGCATTCGTATTGGGTTCGCGATGCCCTTGAAGTGAAAAAAAAAAACGGGTCTGTGGCCGAGGTCGGAAAGAAATCCGCAAGACGGCACTAACTTCAGCGGTGACCCTCTGGCTTTCCGGGGACTCGGCTGCTAGCAGGCTAGCCTCGAGACATGCTGACCATCAGCGCTGCTCCGATAGCTCGAAGGCCCCACCAGGAGGGGACAACGGCCGCCGGCCTGTCTCTTTGCTGCTTATTGACTGGCTCCCCGCATGTGCCATCGACGGCCGCATCGGAGGGGCTTGGCGACTGCGGTCCGATGATCGGAGTTTCGCACTTGTCCGGTGGTTTGTGCCTTTGCTGGCTGGGACGATGAAAGTCAGGACTGATGATAAATTTAATGCAGGGACCGATCCTAAGTGTGCTTCTCCTATCCTCCGTCTTCTGCTGTCTGCATTGTCAATTGAGCGTCGTGCCAAGATACCCGCAAGCTTCGGTTTGCCCCCCTCAAGTTTTTTTCTTTCAACCCCCCTTCTGCCCCTCACTATCTCTCCAATTGGGGTGGCGGCTCAACACCAGCAGACCGACGAATAGGATCACCCACAATTTTGTCGCGGCGTCATTAGTCTGCTCGGCACAGATCCATCTCCTTCTTTCTTATTTTCCCACAATCTTGTTTGCTGAACATTCGTCACGATGCCTGGTACAGAAGAAAACCCTCAAACCTTGTACGACAAAGTTTTGTCAAATCATATCGTCGACGAGAAGCTCGACGGCACCGTCCTTCTATACATTGGTACGTATGATCCGCAGCGCACGTGCAAAGGATGCAATTGTGTGACGCGACCGCTAAATTTTATTTGTAGACCGACATTTGGTTCACGAGGTGACATCGCCTGTACGTATACGACGGACTTACAACACGCCGGACACGTTCCGCTCAGTTCGGGAGGAGTGGCACAAGGAAGTGACACGAAGCTGACAGGCATGATCTAGCAAGCTTTCGAGGGTCTGAAAAATGCAGGGAGGAAAGTGCGCCGACCTGATTGCACTTTGGCCACAACTGACCACGTATGCTACTGAACCGTTGACCTTGTTCGGTTCCCTATTGTCCCTTATCTGACGAACGGTCTCAGAATGTGCCAACTACCTCGAGGAAAGGCATGAAGGATATCGCAAGCTTCATCGAAGAAGACGATTCAAGAACTCAGTGTGTCACTTTGGAAGAAAATGTGAAGGAGTTTGGCGTCACGTATTTTGGCCTCGGTGATAAGCGTCAGGGCATCGTCCACGTTATCGGACCAGAGCAAGGTTTTACCCTGCCCGGGACCACTGTAGTCTGCGGTGACAGTCATACCTCGACCCACGGCGCATTCGGCTCCCTCGCGTTCGGCATTGGTACCAGTGAGGTCGAGCACGTCTTGGCCACGCAGTGCTTGATCACCAAGCGGAGCAAGAACATGCGGATTCAAGTCGACGGCGAACTGGCTCCCGGGGTAAGCTCCAAGGATGTTGTCCTTCACGCCATTGGCAAGATTGGCACTGCTGGCGGCACTGGAGCTGTCATTGAATTCTGCGGCTCAGTCATTCGCAATCTCAGCATGGAAGCCCGAATGTCCATCTGCAACATGTCAATCGAAGGTGGCGCACGCGCCGGGATGGTTGCGCCAGATGAGACCACTTTTGAGTATCTCAAGGGCCGCCCCTTGGCCCCCAAGTACGGCTCGGAGGAGTGGGACAGGGCCACCGCCTATTGGAGATCTCTGCAGTCCGATCCAGACGCCAGATACGATGTTGATGTTTTCATAGACGCCAAAGACATCATCCCAACTGTCACTTGGGGCACGTCTCCTGAGGATGTTGTCCCCATCACTGGTACTGTTCCTGACCCTGAGACCTTCTCCACCGAGTCCAAAAAGGTTGCTGGGCGCAGGATGCTCGAATACATGGGCTTGAAGGCTGGGACTCCCATGGAAGAAATCGTCGTCGACAAGGTATTCATCGGCTCTTGCACCAACTCGCGCATTGAAGACCTGCGGGCTGCGGCTCATGTGGTTAAGGGCAAGAAGATCGCTGGTAATATCAAGCGCGCTATGGTGGTTCCTGGATCTGGCCTTGTCAAGACCCAGGCTGAAGGAGAGGGCATTGATCAGGTGTTCATCGACGCTGGATTTGAATGGCGCGAAGCTGGCTGCAGCATGTGTCTCGGCATGAATCCTGACATCCTGGCTCCTCAAGAACGCTGCGCGAGTACCTCGAACCGTAATTTCGAGGGTCGTCAGGGTGCTGGGGGCCGCACTCATTTGATGTCGCCGGTCATGGCCGCTGCTGCTGCCATCACCGGCACGCTTGCGGACGTCCGCAAATTGTCCAACTTCTCCGCGAGTGCTCAATCCCAGGCACCCGTCACAGGTTCACAATCTGAAAAGGCCCATGTCGACGATCGAGTCGTCGATGATGCCCACGAACGCGAAGCCATCGCTGACCAGCCCGAGGATTCTCAGCCTCATACCAACACCCTGGTGAGCGGCGGCACTGGCTCGTCTGCCGGGCTGCCCAAGTTCCTGAGTCTCAAGGGCATCACTGCCCCGCTTGATAGAGCCAACGTCGATACCGACGCCATCATTCCCAAGCAATTTCTGAAGACTATAAAGCGCACCGGTCTCGGTACAGCCTTATTCCACGCGTTGCGTTACAACGAGGATGGGAGCGATAATCCTGAATTCGTGCTGAACAAGGAACCCTATCGAAGTGCCAAGATCCTCGTGTGCACTGGACCTAATTTTGGATGCGGCTCGTCGCGCGAGCACGCACCCTGGGCCCTTCTAGACTTTGGCATCAAGTGCGTAATTGCGCCGTCTTTCGCCGACATCTTCTTCAATAATACGTTCAAGAATGGCATGCTGCCCATCAAAATCGAGAACAAGGCTGATCTCGATGCCATCGCTGCCGAAGCCCGTGCCGGCCGCGAAATCGAAGTCGACTTGCCAAACCAACAGATCAAAAACTCAACAGGGACGCGAATCTGTGCATTTGACGTGGAGGAGTTTCGCAAGCACTGCCTGATCAATGGATTAGATGACATTGGTTTGACCATGCAGATGGAAGACAAGATCACTGCGTTTGAGAGGAAAATGACTCTGAATACTCCGTGGCTCGATGGAAAGGCATACTTGAAGAGACCAGGTCAGGGCGGCAGACTAGCTGCCAAGGCGGTTCCAGTACCCAAGACGAACAGGGGCGAAGAAAAGAAAGAACCGCTGGAGTGGTAGTAACACGTTGACGGATGGCAAGACAAAAACAGCAATGTGTTGGCTGCTCAGCAAATGTGATTTCAGGATGATTAAGCCAAGAAGGAACAAAAAGTATATTTTTACTGACCATCTTGCGTGGGGAACGACGTCAATGCTTCGTCACGCCCGCTGCCCGCGCACTGTGACACGCTTCCCTAAGGGAAATGAACCGCTGTTCTACTCGATCAATCTACCTCTATAGCCATCGTGAGCCTCGGAGTCATATTCCTTCGGGCTAGTTTCCTCATAAATGTTGTTCCTCGTACCCGGCTTAGCAGGCAGTCGCACCAGGCATCGCGACTGAAGTCGCCAGGCGCCTCGCCGCAGCTGCGTTCGTCTTCCGTGAAGCAGTCGCCCGGTCTTTGATATCCCTGCATGTGGCTATTTAGTGTCCGTACGACAGCATCAGCGGAGCTCCCGACGAATAAAGTCCGAACTGCGACAGCTTCCGCGACAAGGCACTTCAAGAAACAATACTGGTTCCAACATGCCAGCAGGAATATGCTCGCTCGCTGATCCGAGTATTTGGAAACTTCGACGATCAATGCTGGCTACTGCCAGCAGCAAGCAGTCTCGGGGGTACGTCTCATCGTTCATCACAGACGAGGCAGCAACTGCGAAGGGACTAGCATTGCTACTGCGCATCAAGTTACTCTAGCATCTCCGAAGATTCCATCAGGAATTATGCATCCTTGAATGGCGATTCTGTCAACTCCGGACCCTTGCCAATGACGAATCATCTTGTCACGTAAGGAGCACCATGACCACCACGAGATCCTTGACTACTTCTCGGCTGGCTCGAGAGCTTCATATGGAGCTCTTCGTTTTCAAGTCACGTACTGATCCTGGGGCTAATAGAATAGCACTCGGTCAGTGTTTACTTGCAGAACGCCGACATTTTCACCCCCCTTTCCTTGCGATGGAGAAGCTACTGGCCGAGCGCATGTCATGTCCATTATGGTGCGGCACACGCAAAAGACAATAGATTACGGAGGTGCGATTTCAAAGTCTGGTCCTCTTCACAATCGCCATGCATGACCATGATAGCACACCCGGGCAGCCTGAACACAGAATCAGAGTCTATATTTCAATAATCCCAGATCTTTTGCCGATAGAAGTGGTGTTCTAGGGCGTTTTACGGACCTACGCCAGTGAGTTCCCCGGTAAGACTTCGGGCCGTCTTTGTATCAATCGTCTTGGAGCACAATTTTATGAAAGCTCCTCCGTAACCTGTCCTCAACTTGCAAATCTTCGTCCTTCATATTCACAGAAGGAGAACCCATTTCTGCGACTACAGATGCGCCAGCGGCAAATGTCATCAGGTCGCGAAGCCCCACGCGAGCGCTCCCGTGGCAGGTCGATGCCGTGCGGGGGGGCGAGACTCTCATGCGCAGCGGGAAGGCCACTCACTTCCCGGAGCTGTTGGGAAGTCTCGATGGTTCCGGAACCAGGATGCTATGACCCAGACTCGAGGGATTTGTGGGGGGGGGGGGGGGGGGGGGGGGCAGAGTGTCTGCTAGAGCTTGACCCAGACAGACTCTGCCCATGGATATCGTGGCTATGTGGACCAGAATTGGAGCAAGAGACGGCAATCCGAGATATCGCTATCTCGCTTTTCTCGAGCAGGGTTATCCGTGAGCCCTGCACGTGAATATGCAACCTGGAACAGGCTGGACAGACGGGCCGGAGATGTACAGTACATACGTGACGAGGCCGCAGTCTGGCAACGGATCTCTGCTACTTATCAAGGCCTGGCTCGCCACTGCATTTGATGCCCTTTTCTTCAAATATCAGCACTGCGCGATACTATTCCATCGCTTGCCGTTGGTCTCTTCTCATGGACAGGGAGACCGAGAACTGGGGCTTTCAGAACCAAGCCGCATCTCTGCCGTGAGCACGTTGTCAGGCCCCAGATCCGGCATTCCAAAATGGCTCGTCGCATGCCTGCAGGCGATCTCGCAGCAAGCTGCAGATGTACACTTGCCGCAATTGCATGCACGTAGTGTAGTCGCATTCGATGCTGTGTATCGAGATTGCGATGGAGTCTAGCCGCGGGTTTTGCATCAGAAAAGAAGGCGATTCCACTAGCGGTGCGGAATTAGGATGACCTGTGGCGGGCACATGTGCCAAATGATGGCCCCCGATCCCAGAATCTGTCATGTTTGATCACGATTGATATCGATCGGACGACTCTAGAATTTCGGGCCACTGAGGAGTTGGCCTACCCTAGACATCTAGACCAAGCCGTGCTGTTCACCGCCTGTTTGGGCCGCCCACAGCTTTCGGCCTTCCCGCGGATTGCTGCAGTGCCAACTTCTGCACATTATCTGCTGGATCAAGATCCCGGCTGCAACGCATGAATTCAGCTGCACCTGTGCATATTTCAGCCCCAAATTGTCATCATGGAACATTTCATTGTTCAAGCACAGCATTCCGGAGCCATCAATCACGCGCACAGCTTCTCGTTTCCTCCGACAGCGGTTCATTTTGCCAAGGAGATCCGTATAACCATCACCATTGTGGCCGTTGCCTGGGTCACCGTCAAAGCCCTGGACTTGTGGAAGCGCGAGAGGGAAAGCCAGTGATATTGACGCACGAAACTTGCTATTGAACTTTGGTCTAGGATGAGGATGGCTCGCCTCAGCTCAAGGCCTCGACGGTGTACCTCTTCCGGCGTGGCCGATGCGTGCAGGCAAACCAAACATGTACGGGACGAGGTCCCATGACCACCGAGGCGGGAAGCGATGATGAAATCATTCCTGGTCCGATATCGTCTGGAAGGAGCGTCTTAGTCTGTTGGCCGCGCAGTGGGTAGAATTCGGTGCATCACTTTTCGCCACATTTCTGGAGAAGGACGGCAGAGTCTCTTGCTCCGCCTTCGCCCAAAATTGCCGTCAGATTTCCTGACCATGCTCGGCCCCATCACAACCGTGACAGTGGATCAACATTAGAACAGAGGCGCAAATCCCCGGTTGTTTTCACGACGCATCGGATTAGCAGCTGGAAAATCTGCGCTCGACCCCAATAGCGTGATATCACAAAATTGCAGGATGCATATCTAGAATTAATGTCTTTTGCTCTACCTCGTCATGTCTAAGTATCTTTTGATGCAAAAAAGATATGCGCGAGCAAAAAAAAAAAAAAGCCAAAATCGTCATCTACTCATAACAGCTCCCAGAGCGCCAATGGGCGACTAATCAAATTCCTTGTCATTCCCGTTTCTTCTGGCGGGGAATTGATCGACTTGTGTCGTCGCAAAGTGGCGGGCGCTTACTCCGTTCTCAAAGAGAATATCGAGCTCACCATAGGTGCGGCCCTTGGGCTCAGGGAGACGGAAGTATGCCCAGATAAGGATGAGAAGGCACCAGCTGGCCCAGAAAAGACCCGTTTTGGCGCCCCAATTCCAAGAATTTCGGCCCAGCATGCGGGGCATCAGGGCGTTGTTGACCAAGCTGGCCATGTTATTGAAGTTGCGGGCCAGCACGATTGTCTTGGCCTTGAGACGGGTGGATGGGATCTCGGCGACGATAGTGTAGCAAATGGGGCCGATGGCCATGTCGTACATGAAGGTGTAGAACACGAGCAAGCTCCCAATTGCCCAGCTCGCGCCCGTGTTTGAGCGATCTACAAACCCGAGCGCTCCAACGATGACCAGGATGACGAAGAGGGAGGACATGCCGGCAAGGTATATCGTGCGGCGACCGATTCGGGACATCCAAAACCAGGACAGAATGACGCCGATGGCCCCAACGCCGTATTGGAGCACATTAAAGTCCAGAGATTTCTCAGGCGAGAGGCCTGCCTCCAGGTAAAATTGGACAGAGTATCCCATCAGCACACTGCCGCACAAAGCCTGGGCCGTATAGCTGATGGAGGCGATTTCTGTTCTACGCAGATCGCTGCGCATAAAGCAATGCTGATAGTTCGTGCCGGCGGAGTGCTGCTTTTCAAGCTCATCCGTGGCCCTGAGCATCGAAACCTGAGCGTCGGGATTGAATGGGATGTCGCACTTGGAAACGAGTTGCATGATGGCCTTTCTGGCTTCGTCGAACCTTTGTTTCCGGACGAGCCACCACGGTGACTCAGGCGCAAGTAAAGTACCAATGATGATGAACGGAGGCCACGCCCACTGGAGGGCAAACGGGATGCGGTAGGACCAGTCACCGCCCATGCTGCTGAAGCCACGCAGTACCCCGGCAGCAATCAATTGGCCAATTACCCAGCAGAGGTTCACATATGCCGTCAGGTAGGGACGCAAGATGACAGGTGCGATATCAGAAGCGTACGCGAGCGCGATGGTCTGGAAGACGCCCCAGGGAATGCCTAGCAGAATATTGCCGGCAAGCAAGGTGGGCAGATTCTTCGCGAAGAAAGGGAAGAAGACAAGGGATACCATGAGCATCTGCGATGCGATCATGGTCTTCCTGTAGCCGATGGCATCAGACACCCAGCCGTTGAGGTAAAGACCAACGATTTGGCCGCACATGCCGCCGATTTGGATGTACGTTTGCCAATCCGCGGACACTATTTTATTCCCATGCGAATCGACCTGATCGCCAAACTTATTCTTGAAGCTAAGGGCGGGCGTTGTTAGACAACGCGTGGTCGAATAACCCGACAGATGAGATGAAAGAGGGAGCACTTACGCATCATAGCCGTAGAAGCTTCCCAGCAGAGAAAGGTCGTAACCCTCCATGATGATGGCGGTGGAGAATAGTAGCGAGAACCCGATAGCCTTGGGGTATAACCGCAAACTGTCACGCAAGGTGAGGGTGTGCTCAAGGTCGGTAGCATCCTTCGCGTCTGCCTCATTTGCGAGTGCAACGTCCTCGACTTGCGTCGGGGACAGCTTGGGAGACACCGCCATGGCAGAAGGCGAATATTGCAATTGGGAGGGGAACTGTGAGACGGAACGGCGCGCAGATGAGATTGATTGTAGGGGCCAAAGGGACGAAAGACCGAGCCAAAGCAAGGTCCCAAAGAGACAGGATGATAACGGTTCAGACACGTGTTAGTCGATGAGAAGAAACTCGGGGTAAGCCTGGGGGAATCTGGGGGTTTTATCCACACTGCGATGGCAACTTCTCCAGGAAATCTCCGCGCCCTGAGGTAGCATCGAGACGGCAAGACTTCTATTGCAGGGGAAAGACGAGCACGCGACCCAGTCCGACGCAAGACGGAGTGGACATGGCAGGCCGCACCCTGGAGCTCGTGGGTCTGCACCGAAAAAAAAAAAGGGAAAAGGCGAGACCAGTGAGGAGGACGCCGGTATGCGGCATCGCCCTGCGGTTTATCGTCCTTTGGCGCCGGTCGCCAGAGTGGCTTGGTGAGACATGCTCTTTGCTCAGCAATCTCGTCGGCCCGACAAACTATTTCCTGTCTCGGGATCCCGTCGATCAGGGGCTTCCGTGCATTTGCCCCATTGGGTTACACAGATCGTTGTGCCCCGTGTCTTGGCCGTGGAGTACGGCTCTGGTCTGCTGACCTCTGGGGATGCCCGTGAACCGACTTTCGATTCGTCCACGGCGATTGACGAGACAGCCATCCCGGTTGCGGTGAAGTGATGGCCTTTTTTTCTTGTTTTGTTTACAAGGCAAATGATTCGCAGGCAAAAGTGCATCCACGTATATCACGACAAAAAGACATCATAGGTCGGAGATGTAGGGTGTGTTGTGAAAAGGAGGGGCGAAGAGGCCAAAGAAAAAGATGTGATTAATGATTAAGAGTAAGCCAACCATCCGTGCCACACACTCCGGAGCTGTTCCGCTCTCGACATTGAGATGTAGGCCGTCTGCGACAGCCGTCTCTGCACTTCGGCAAACTTGCCGGCCGGCGCCCTCTTCTCGAACAGCAGATCGAGCTCGAGATAGGAGAGGCCTCTCGTTTCCGGCAGGCGGAAGTAGCTCCAGGTAAGACACAGCAGCGCCGTGGCGGCATAAACAAAGCATGATTTGCCCCCCAGTCTGAACGCCGTCGGGTTCAGCATTTGTGGCGCCACAACGTTGTTGACCATGGTGAACAGGTTATACACTACTCGGGCAAGGGCTACAGTCTTGACACGGAGGCGCGTCGAGGGGATCTCAGCGACAATGATGTAGCAGACTGGTCCGATGGTGACGTTGTACACGCACGTCATGAAAATAATGAGCGAGCCCAGCAGCCAATTGAGCGCGTTGCTTCCCTCCAGGACGACAGACAGTATGCCGGCTGTCGTCAGAATGGCCACAGATGTGACAAGGCCCGCGAGATATAGCCTGCGGCGCCCAACCAGGGACACCAGGACCCAGGACACCATCCCCCCCGCGATCCCCACGCCGTACATTCCGGTCGCCAGACTGAAGGACTTGGACACCTCGAAGCCGGCCTGCTCGAGGAAGTACGGCGCGTAGCCCGTCAGCGTCGCGCCACACAGCGCCTGGCATGACCAGGTGATGCATGAGATCTCGGTTCTCCGGAGGTTGGGCCCCCGGAAGAGATCGAGGTAGCTGGAGCCGCCGTAGTTGAGCTCCTTCTCTATCGTGTTGACGTGCTGCATTATCGCAACCGCGTCATTCACATTGAGATGATTGGTGTTGGAGAGTCTGCTCAGAGACTGCTCGGCTTCCGCTTGCCTGCCGTGGCGAATGAGCCACCCTGTGAGAAAGAAGGGGGACACCGAGTTAGCCGCCAAACCCTTTTTTTTCTCTTTCCAACACACTCTCCGCTCACGTCTCCTTCTCCGCAATGCAACACTCTCAAAGGCTTACAGGGACTTTCCGGAGCGAACATGACGCACAGGAACAGAGGCACAGCCCAGGCCCATTGCAGGGCGAATGGCAAGCGGTAGGACCATTCCGTCGTGTTGTGGATGAGCGAACGAAGCACGCCGGTGCCCACCAACTGTCCAACGAGCCAACACATGTTGACGTTGCTCAGGATGTAAGCTCGCATGGCTGCAGGCACGACCTCGGCAGCATACGTCGCAGCCAACGTCTGGATGGCACCCCACGGGAAGCCTGCATTCGTCATAAGTCAGCCTTGGGTTCCCTTTTTTTTTTCCTTCATGCCGGGTATTGCTGGGGTCGCGCAAGATGTGGGCTCTTTTCATTTTTCCATTTTTTTTTTGTTTTCTTGTTGGTGATGGTCAACCAGTCGATGACGAAAGCAAAGAGAGAAAATCGTACCACAAAGAGCCTGCGCCGCCAACAAAACGCCGATGTTGGGCGCGAAAAAGGCTGGCAGCACCGCAAGACACAGCCACGTCAGACATGCCAGCATTGTCTTGCGGTAGCCGATGGCGTACGACACATAACCGTACAGAAGCAGGCCCAGGATTTCGCAGCCGACAGCGCCGTTTTGCAGGCCCATTTGCCAGAGCGGAGATATCTCGTAAGGTCGGGCTTGCGTCGTTGCGTCGCCCAGTGGCGGCGGCGGTGATTTGGGCTGCCCGTACTTTTGCCGAAATGACGGGAAGGCGATGAAGCCCGAGATGAGCGACTTTCCATAGGCCTCCATGACGACGGTGAGGAAGAGCAGCATCGACCAGGCGATTGCCTTGGGGTAGTGTCGTAGACAGGCCGAAAGCGTCAGTTGCTTTTCGGCAGACAGACCCCGTCTCACGCGGGCCCCGGTCTCATCGGAGCTGACAGACGCCCGAGGGAGCCACAGGATGTTGCTGACGGCTTGCGTGTACAGACTGGGCCTCTGTAGGGTGAAGCACCCGACCTGATTGGTGTTGGCGTGGACATTTTGGGTTTCGGGTATAGCCGTCTCCTGGTGGGAAAACACAATCTTGGAGTTGAGGGATACCAGGACGACTTCTTCTTCATCGCCCACCCCACGAATGTTGTCGATGTGGGGACCGGGTGGCATTTCGAGCCCTTGGGTTTTTTTCCTTTTTCCTTTTCTCACTCATCGACTTTGATAAGACGAGATGAGATGAGACGAGATGAAGACGGGGGCCGCAACAGGAGCCACTTTTTGCTCAGGCTCTCTCTCCCACAATCGCTGCAGTTCTGCACAGAGTTGGTCAAGTCAGACGTCTACTTATATCAAACCTCGCAGCCAGTGGCACTTTTACTGCGACGCTGCGCTCCATCTGGATTGCGACAAAGTTTCCCATGGAGTAAGTTGGCATCCAGCCAGCCGCGCGCGCGCCCTGGTCCCGAAATACTTTTCCCCTTCCCTCCCCCTCCCCCCTGCCTTTTAATTTCCCCCTCCCCTTACCATCCCCAGAAATATGCACCCCAGACGCCCTTGTGCCTGAGTGCTACTTATTACATTTTCCCCAGATTCTCTTGCTTTTTATTACTTTTTCTTTTTTTTTTCCCGCCCAATCTTTCCCACCACTTTGCCGGGGTCGGAGGCGAGAAAGCCTTGCTCGACGAGTTCATCTGTTGTTCTGGTTGTGTCAGCTTTCCCCAGGGCTGTCGTCGGGCCGATGTTACGGTTCCTGGCGGAGAGCTTAGCAAAGAGTAAAAGTAAAAGAAAAAGACAAGCCCTCACAACTTTGACAACCAACGAACGAGGCCTAGCTGAAATTCCACAACTAAAACCTGTTTCGCCCATGTGAGAACGGGAACTAACGGCCGAGCCAAGGGGACCCGACGCTTCAAAACAATTACGGACCTGCCCTAATTCGTGCAAAGTAGTATGTCTGAGGCGGGACATGGGTCCTCAGGTTCGGCGTCTTGGGGTTGCCGTCCTCATGTTTCCCCCACACGTGAACACATCCACATCCAACACAGGAAGTTGGAGCCGCAGATGGTGGGTATGGTCCCAAAGAGCATGAAGGTGTATTTCTGCTTTCGCACCTGGGGAATCCTTGTCTGCGTGTGCTTTTCTTCTTGTCCACCCCCTCCCATAATAAGAAGCATGGCATGGAATTGGCATGCCACTCAATGATGGGGATGGCCCGATGTCCAGCTGGCGGACGGACAGAACCTGCCAACTATCTTGACGCGTCACGAGGAGGAGTGGTTGCTGCGCATTCCCTCCTGGCGGTTATAGCCGGAAATGAGGGAGGCTATACTTACCATGGGTTCATGTGTGTGGTCCCAAGAGGAAAAAAAACTTGGCACCGACACGACGGACTGAGTTACGAGCCTCGGTGGTGGCGACGGCGGTGGTCTTGGAGGAAACGGATCTAGGGTAAAGCTGGTATATACCGCGGTGCAGCTATGACTATTCGGGGGGGGGCTTTTTTTTTCGCTCGATCTTGTCGCGCGCGGTACCCAGACTTTCTTTCTCCCTTCCATCTCCCCTCTCTTCGTTTGGCGAAGCTTCCAAAAAAGCAAATTACGACGTTGCAGGCCGCTGCAACCGCCTTGACAAATAAGGACCACGTACGCCTGGCTCTCTGGGCCCCTCCATCTGTCCCGTCTGGATGGTACGCGATGCCCTGACAAAGACTTGCGGGTTCCTGACAAACTCGAGTCATGAACCGCCAGGACTTGGCATCTCAGCGGCAGCAGCAAGGATCACCTAGTTCTGAGGGCCTACTTGTTTTGTTCGCCGGCTTCGTAGTATGTACGGGATGGTGAGCTGAAGTAGCGTGCAGCACGTGTTGTTCTTTCACTGGTAGTCGCGTCGCACCAGAAACGAGCCGAGTCGTAGCCGAGGCAGAGCGGAAAGGAAAGGTTTGAATCAGGGAAGAAGAATCAAGCACTACTGATTGGATCTCTCACATGCTGCGTGCCGTCCCGTGGCGGGCTACAAAGCTCCGGACCGCGATGATTCCGAACCAACAGCCTCCAAGGAAGGCCAGTGGCGGGCTGCCGACAAAGACGAGGGTGGTTTTGACGGCCCCGATGGGAGATGGTGCATGGCTTGTTTTCCTCAGCCCGTTCTCTGACTATATGCCACCATTCCTGTCTCTCCTGCCGTCGGCCAACTTTTTTTGATGAGCCTCAACAATGAAGAGTTCATCTGTTGGCAGCATCGGATCAAGATGAGGGGGGGAAAGCACATGTTGCGCTGTCGCTGAACGACTGGGCTCGGAAGTCGGGTGATTGGTAGTGGCGGCAAGAATGTAAAAGAACCAGTTTGAAGAAGGCGTGGGTATACCGGGAATAACACGGCTTCGCACCCTGGCTGTATAGACTGCCAATGGAAATTTGCTTTTCATGCGATAGAGATTCGGTTGTTCGTGTCGCAGGCTTGGCAGGCGTGGCTGTCAGCCAGCCAAGCTGCATGCCTGCGAAAGCACGCCTTGCTGCCAGGACGGTCGGTTTTTTTCCCGAGCTCATCTCGTAAGGGAGATGCAGAGCAATTCGCGTTCCTTTTTGTGGGCGTTGAAGTTGGATCTTTGCCCGTTTCAGGCAATGTTTCGAAGTAGATGCAAGGTACTGTGTGTTGTATGTACCGAGAATACGAGACATACTCTAGGAGTGTTTCGCCATGGAAGTCAAGCAGGCAAGCAGTTGCACGAGGAGCTTGAGTTGACTGGTCGTGACGCAGTGTGTCTTGCTCCGTGGGACAACGCGACGGCGGGCTCAAAGATCCAATATCGAGGACATATAGACGATGCGGAAGAGCGGTTGCAGGTGAATGGGCCACGGCTTTTACAGTTTTTGCTATCTGGATATAGACACTCAATCATTGAAAAGATATTTTCGTACTGAGTCAGCCTCCAATTTTTTTGTTCTGCGTCAGGTTCTCAGTGGTTCTCGGTCTTTCATTATGACATACTCTGCGTAACATCACACAAGGCTCATTGAGTCCATGACAGACTTTGCTGGTAGGCAGCTGGATTACAGAGGTTTAAACCGGCTTCCATAGCGTAGGTTGTGTGCGACCCGGAACGTCTCATATCCAAAATATGCGATGACACAGGTCATACAATGGATGAAAAGAGTTGCACCGTGTCTTTCTTCGCAGATCGGGGGATATGTCCGCCGTTCACGAACGTTTTCAATTACGAGAGCGAGTTCCACAGGCGAACCTAGATTCTCCTTCAAGTCGGCACTTACTTCCCAATCCTTTCATAAAGAACTCTCCTCTGTCTTGAATATGAGACATTCTCTCCCGACACTCGGGATGATACACTCGTCAACAAAGATTAGAAGACGATGAATATCAATTGTGTCTTGATATGTCTGAGTACAGCCTCTCTTCATGGATCTTAGAAGTCGTGGCTCGGTCCTTGTACTAAGGCACAGTAACTTGACGTACAGAAACTATACTGGCAAGCTTGTCTTCGCCACGTGTTCGAATATTCTGATCTTCAAGGCTGCGACTTGTGCGACACATCAAGGTCAGACCGGCTGCTGCTCACATTGATCCACATCGTAGAGAAGCCGATGCTCATTCGGCTTCTTATTCGCGGAGATGGAGCTGATAGAATACTTCAGACGCAGTCTTGTTGGCCCGTGCAGGCTTATGATGTTCGTGAGGCCCGAATCCCTCGATCTCGGGAATTTATCGATGTCTCAGAGGAAATTGCTGCGTAACGAAGAGGCTGTTTTTCGTGTAACCGTTCTTGTAACCGTTGAGGGCTATAAAAGGCGGCAGATCTGCCGGGGCAATCGTCAAGGAGTTGAAAAAGCGAGGCTTTCAATGATGATGGGAAGGATTATCGTGGTTTCGATCAATACAGCTCAAAAGTTTCAATTCATCTGCATTCGTCTTGTTGGGTGCAACCTTCAAATTCCCTGCCAATTGCGTCCGTTCCGACAAGTCTCGGGTGGTATGCGTCCTGGCATACGTCATGGGAAAGTCACGGAATAAGATCTTTTCACAATTATGGGTATCAACGTCAGTGGATAACAAGGGTAGAGGCAACTTTACTTCTGCTGACTCGGAGCGTTTAGTGTCTTGTTCTATGTGTTCGTTATTGATGTGATGTAAATATAAGTGAGAGAAAGACACGGTTCATCATACTCTAGCCTCTGTAGCTCACCAAAATGGTGAGACAATTATCATGACGTTGTCGACATAGCAGATTTTGCGTTTGACTGTCTATGTCAACCTTTAGACATAATAGCGACTAAGCAGCAGACCATCTTACCTGGCGGGAAAACAGAACAGCGTGAGGAGCAGATTCTCCAGAGGTACAATTTGCCCGTTACCTTGAAGCTAAGATCAGATGCGTAACAGAGATGTAAAAGCCAACTTTGTCACCGTAAACCGCAAGCGATCATTCTCATGAAAACTTCAAGGCAATGGTACAAATCTCGAGCAATAGAATTTTACGGGACTTTGTGACGAAAGGTTTGTCTGCAGACAAGTGATAGCCAGCCGCGATGACCACAAGTCCCAGGGATGATTTGTGGTGATTGCCTGCGCGTCTGCGGCCGCAGTATCTCTATAACTCAAAGCCAAGAGTGATGCTCTCGTTCGTGACAAACTAAGCTCCAAGTTGCCAACCTCTACAAGCTCTACTGATTCGCAGAAAATTCCCGGATTCGCTGTTGTAGAAGGAGCCTGTCGCAGGGCTTCATCAAGGTAAATTCTCTCAGGAATCATTGCCAGAGCTATCTGATGACTTTGGAATCTTGATATAAGACTACAAAGGTTCATGTCACGGAAACTAACCCACGGTTGGCGCCACGACTGTCGATGACTGCTTTTGCCTTGGTAGTAATTTTGCATTCTGAATGCGTACAATGAAATGCCGATCTCTTACATGTCGTAAACTCCCTCATCTCTTACATGTCGTAGATTCTGTCTGGCAGAGCTACTTCTCTGCTGATGTTCCGAGGAGTAAGCATATAGGTGTATTCATGGTCAGTCGAGTTTTCGAATTCGAGAAGCGCCAGCTACCCTACAGCTGCTGACTCGCGAGCCGCCCGCCGATCCACTTCGCTGCAATCACCGCTTCCTTCCCGTTATTTGTATCTTCGCAGAATATCGAGCACAGTCAAACATACGGCGATGATGATGGCCAAGACAACTGCAAAATTGAGCGAGGAGGGGCCCTCAAGCCCCCAGGAGGTCGCTGAGACAATGCTCTCGTGGCATAACCTCGAGTTGACCTCTTGTCTGGAGATGCAATCTCTGTGGGCAGGCTACGGTCATATTTGCGCAATCAAAGCACGCCCGTCGTGCAAATCAAGGGGCAGAGATGAGACAGTCTCGTTCCAGATGGCAAAGGACGCTGCTGCCAATTTCCCTGAGCAGTCATTCGTACTCAAACTCGTCCAAGCGCCAACGACCCAGCCGGACGAAGGACACCTGCGCAAGATGTACAGCTACGAAATCGAGCAGCACTTTTACGACGAGATTGCGCCTACGCTGACTGTGTCGGTGGCAAAGTGCTTGGCATCGACGTCCAAGATGCGTGAGACGGCAAGGACGGCAGAGCTGGGAGACATTATAGCAACATTGATGACGGATTTGCGGCTGGCTTACCCCGTTTCTGGAGGGAAAAGAGCCGCCCTAACCTCACGACAGGTTCACGCCGCATTACGGTGGCTTGCAGGGTTCCACCGCTGCTATTGGGAGCATCCCGCTCAGGATTTGGGCAGTCTGATCATGCCACCTCTCGAAGAGTTTGAAAGGAGGAAGGAAAGCAATGACCGGTCCTCAAAGGCAATCTGGCTGAACGGAGGCTATACCTACCTGGCAACACGTCGGAAAGAGTATGAACACCTTTCCAGAGACAAAACTTCAGAGTGGTCGGCCTTGTTTTGCTCAGTACACGAAGGAGCCGACCAATCCATCGCAGAGCTGGTCGCAGCTTTCCTTAGGCCATGCGGGCGGCCCTTCGAAACATACCTGCATGGGGACGTCAAGTCCGAAAACATGTTTTTCACGGAGAGCGGCGACGAGGTGGCGTTCTTCGATTTTCAGTACGTAGGGATTGGCCTCGGAGTGTGCGACTTGGCCAAACTATTTACCTGCTCTATCCCGTTGTCCATGTTCCGACTCTCGAACGACGCGGGGGACAAGTTGGAAATGAGCAGTGGCGAAGCCGCACTACTACAAAATTACTGGAGAAATTTGCTTCTCGAAACATCCAGTTGCAGCCCGCCAGAGTACAGCTGGATGGAGTTTAAGCGACACTGGGAAACGGCGCTGGTTGATTGGTGCAGATTCCAGGCTTCTTGGGGCTTCTGGGGAAACACACATTGGCTACAAGCTCGTGTAAGGCACATACTGGATGACAAGGGCTGGTTAGAGTGGCTCAAATCAGAGAGACCAGTCAGTCGTTGTAGGGCCATGGGGCTGAGTAGCCGTCGATTGTGATGTCATCCAACGTGATTGGGAGCTAGGATAGGCGCAAATCCCTCGAAAGCTCACCAATGATATGCCGGGGTCGAAAGAAAAGGGCCACGTACGGCATCCAACTGCATCCCGATGCAGACAATGCGGTGACATCTGGCTCCCTGTCCCTGCAAAGGAGTGCTCTGATCGGTGGGCTCGTTCTTCTTCTCTCGAGATCGACGACTAGGGACCAGAGTCGACTGCAATCACGAGCGAATGAGCTGTCGACATGCACGCAAGAGAGTGCATTGCATTTGGTCACGGATATAGGCCGTTGGTGTGCGCATGAGTCCGGGTGGTGTCTGCTAGCTTTGTACGACGACGCGACATGACAATCGATGTCGCCAGACGCCGGGTTCCTGGTGCTGATCGGGAAGAAGACGCCAAGATCTGGGCTGACCACGAGTGCCAACGGGAGAAATCAGGCGCAACGCTCCGTGAATGGTGCGACCGTGGTCGTGGTCGTGGTCGTGGTCGTGGTGGTCAGCAACAGCAGCAGCAGCGCCAGTGTCTCGATCCCCAGGACGGCCGAGTGGAAAAGATGGCATTGTAGCACGCATGATTCAGAGCACGCTTTTCGATGGATGGGACAATGTCATAACGCGAGACCTGGGTCGATACCTGTACGACGGAGGGTGCCATCCATTCCGCGATGGGCGGTAGAAGGTGGAGCAAGGGTGAAGCAGTTCCTCTGGATGGGTCGCTTCGATTGTGGATGGACCGTCCCTCTCGTCCACCAAGATTCTGGGTATCACATATCAATCGCCCCCAGGCCGGGCACATCCAACACGCAACTAAAATTAGCTTGGCACGACCATGGCACCTCAGAGAAATTTGTCTGACGAATAACGACGAGCGCTGTGGAGTTTTCCGGGCGATATGATAGAGGCGTCGTACTCGATTGGTGCGCGACAGGAAGAAGCTCAATCATGTACGAGGTAATCTGCAAAGTGACTGAGCCTCAAGACTGGGACGGGCCGGGTGTTCATGTTCAGAGATTTGCAATATGGCGTACATACCCCTCTCGATCGAAGCCAAGGCAATGACACAAAAGTCTAACTGAAAAGAACAAACGAACAAACAAACTTTTTTTTTTTTTTAAAAAAAAAGGGGGGTTTCGTTCCGGGAAAATCCCATAGTCGTTCAGCACCGGATTTCGTGGGGGGGGAGAAAGAAGAAAAAAAAAAAAGCAGGGACTTCCATTTCCAGCACTGGAATGGGCAGAAACGCACCATTCCCCAAAAGACACTCGCGCCAGGGGACCCGGCGGCCAACTTCAGTCCGCTGCTGACCTGCGTCATCGACTCGCACTGGCTCGGCTTTCGTCTCAAGTTCAGCAGTAAAGGAAAAGCTGCAGCTCACTCGCAGCTGCATGCACGGCGCCCTGTAAGGGCAGGGTGGCCACACGGCAGCGTTGCCCAACGTTTTGCATCTCCGCCCACAATGGGATTATCGTGGGAGGAGAAGACCGTATCTGACACCGCTTTTCATCACATTTTTAGTGCCGTCAACTGCAGGTCGGGCAACGCCCTGTGGCATGTCTTCATCACTCGGTCCCCCAGCCTTCGCCTCGCTTTGCCGTTCAGATCCTTGATGCTCAATCGCTTTGCCAGCGCCAGAAAGCGAACATATCGCTCTTTGCGTTTCTGTTGCTTACCTTACCGTCTTGCCCGACATCATGGGGTTTGATTACGCTCTAGTGTATGTTTCCGATCCGTTTGCTTCTAGATGTCCGTCTTCTCATCGTTGGAACCATCTAGACACCTCAAGTACACGATACCGCCGGCCATTGCCCTGACCTGGCTCTTCAAGCCAATCGGGACACTGACGGACGCCTACAGGATTGCCTGGCTCGTCGTCATTGCCGTATGCTCGACCTGTCCCTGGGACTCGTATCTCATTCGGCATCGGGTATGGACGTACCCGCCCAACGCCATCGTCGGACCCAAGCTCTTCCAGATCCCCGCCGAAGAGGTGTTTTTCTTCTTTGTCCAGACCTACTGCACTAGCCTACTTTACCTGCTTCTCAGCAGACCCGTTTTCCATCCGGCGCACTTGCCATGTCCGACAGCAAAGGAAGGGCCTGGGTCTGGCAACAAGCGCTGGCTTCAACACGCGGTAGGCGCCTTCATCGCTGCGGCCACGTCTCTGGCCGCGTACCAGGTGTATGTGGGCAAGCAGGGCACGTACATGGGTCTGATCGTCGTCTGGGTCGCTCCCTTCATCTTTCTTCTCTGGATGCTCTCGGGCTCATTTATGCTCCGACTGCCGAGCAGCAGCATAATCCTGCCAGTCGCGGCGTCCACCCTTTATCTCTGGGTGGTCGATACGTTGGCTCTCAAACGCGGCACTTGGGTCATCGAAAAAGGTACAAAGTTGGATGTGCACCTCTGGCCTGGCCTCGACATTGAGGAGGCCGTGTTCTTTCTTCTCACCAACTTACTTGTCGTATTGGGTCAGGTGGCTTTCGACCATGCCATTGCTATCCTGGAGGCCTGTCCTGAAACTTTCCCGCTCGTCCCATCGATCCCTTCACCTGCACTGCTGATGCGGGCTTTGTTCACTGATCCAGCGTCGAGCGAGAAGGCCCGGGCTCGGATCGAGGCCTTTCAGGATGCGCAAAACCGGCTGAACAAGAAGAGCCGCAGCTTTTTTCTCGCGAGCTCATTCTTCAGAGGCCGTCTTCGCCAAGACCTGATATCGCTCTATTCCTTCTGTCGCGTCGCGGATGACTTGGTAGATGATGCCCCGACCGTCGAGGCGGCTTCGGGCAGCGTGGGGAAGCTGCGGAAGTATCTCGATCTCGCGTTTCTTGCGCAAAAGGCGACCGGTGAGAAACGCAGTGAGCTGAACCAAGGTCTGCAAGATCTCGTGAAGACATTTCCTCCCGACACTCACTCGGCGCTTCTCCACCTTCCGTGGGATCGCCTGCCGCAAACGCCTCTCTACGAATTGCTCGACGGTTTTGACAGCGATATTGCCTTCAGCCAGCAAGCGTCCAAGACTGGTGGCACCACCGGGCTCAGAGCTTGGCCCATTTCTGACGCGCGCGATCTTGAGACATATGCATCGCGTGTTGCCGCCACAGTGGCAGAACTGTCCATCGTGCTCGTATTTTTCCATGCAACAGCCGCAAGAGGAGGCTCACGGGACAGTTCGCTGCAATGCACGCGCGACGTCTTGCAAGCGGGCCGGAAAATGGGCCTCGCCCTGCAGTACGTGAACATAGCGCGGGACATCATTGTAGATGCGCATATAAACCGGGTATACATCCCGACCACGTGGCTCGAGGAGACGGGCATGACGCCCGAGCAGGTGATTGCATTCGCCGAGGGGACTGGGAGTCATACTTTGGAGAGCAAAGTCGCCATTGACAGCCTCCGCCAGCGGCTCCTGGACGAGGCTGACCGCAACTATCGCGAAAGCAGGGATTCGATTCGAGAGCTCCCAAAGCAAGGGCGAGCACCCATCAGAGTGGCTGTGGAGAGCTACATGGAGATTGGGCGGACGCTTCGCAACAGTCGGCAGGTCTCGTACCGAATCAAGAGCGATGGCCGGGCGACGGTGCCGCGACTCAGACGACTATCTGTGGCCTGGCGGGCCCTGTCAGAGGGCTGATTAGCCATGGTGTAACGATTGGGCCGTGACCAGAAATGTGCTCCGCCCAAGATTATGCTGAGAGCGATGACGCCTACAGTGCGCAGAGCTGTGTGTGTGTGTGTGTGTTGTTCTCTCCTCCTTGGTTTTCTTTTCTTTTTTTTCTTTTGGGGTCGCAGCAAGTCTGCATCCCATCCATGAGCTGGCTGGCTATTCCCCTAGACGATAGATATGACTGCGGCCTCTTTCGCGACGTTGCTCCCCTTGGCTCGAATGACATGTCCAGTGCGGTAGGGTGGGTAGGCGCAGTATGTAAGTATGTAGCAAGGAGCCACCAGACACGGGAGGGCAAGGTCACATCTTCTGGCCGGTCGATCCAGCCCGGTGGGGACCCGACAACTCAAAATGTTGGTGTGGGAACATGCATGCATGTATGTCTGGAAGAGCAGGATCCAACGCTGCCGCGGTGTTGCACCCCATTGATCCGGTCCGACGTTCCTTTTGGACTGGCCCAGCTCCGCACATGTCACTGTAGCTCGCGCTCGTAAGGCGATGTCTACGCATCATCGTCGACTCGACGGATCGAGTCGCCGGGTGGCCCCGTCTTTTCCCAACCCATACATACACACCTACACCTGCCCAGGAGGTTGCCGTGTACTGCGTCTGGGTGCGACGTGGGTGTGGTGCTGTGTGGTGCTGTGTGGTGCTGCGTGTGCGTGCAATTGCTGATACATTGTTTTTTTTTTCAATTACGTCCTGCACCGTGCGGTGAAGGTTTCTATGGCCTCTAGATTCGGCGCCGGGTCTTCTCTCCGTGCCGCGTGAAAGTGACCTGGATGGGCGGCCTTTCTCTCTCTATCTCTTCCAAAGACATTGTCTCTCCTCCCTCCTCGGCCTATGTAATTCGGAGTTGGAAGGGTCCAACGAACGAACCTGAGCTAGCCCCGGATCGAAAGACCCCCGTCCCCTTGCCCCCCAAGTTTTGTCGAGTGTTGTGTTGGACGTGCGGTGTGTGAGATGGGCAAGCTGCTCTGCTCTTTCCCCCATCATCATCATCATCATCATCATCACCATCATCATCTCGGAAGAAACCCAGCTAGGCAGCTTTCTTCACAATGCGTGACGAGACGAATCCCGTCAAGCAGCGCTCTGCTATCATTGTTGGTACGTCAAAGCTACTACACTACAAACACTTTTGTCTCTCTTGCCCGCACGCCACGCCACTCGTCACTTCACTTGCGTCAATTGGCGTGGACAAGATTCGATCTTGGACTCGGGACGTGTGTGATGAAAAGAAGCTAACGGATGCTCGTCCCTTTTTTCTTTTTTCCACTTTGTTTACAGGCGCAGGAGCTGGCGGTGTTGCGACGGCCGCGAGGCTCGCCAAAGCGGGCTTTGATGTGACGGTTGTTGAGAAGAACGACTTCACCGGCGGGCGGTGCTCGTTGATACACAGCAATGGATACGTATGACGGTTCTTATTTTCTTCTATTTCTTGCCTTTTTTTTTTCCTTTCCTGCTCCTTGTTTCTGTAATTGAAACACACGAGCCCTGTATATTCCTCCGTCTCTGTATCAATTCCCCTGTTCCCCCTTTCCCCCCTTCTCGTGTCTTTCTGTCTTCTCGGTGAGGCCTGTAACACCTTGGACTAACACTTCCCTTCTTTTCCCCCCTTGTGCGCAATGGCAGCGCTTCGACCAGGGCCCTTCGCTGTTGCTGCTCCCGCGTCTGTTTGTGGACACGTTCCGGGACCTGGGCACGTCGCTCGAGGCCGAGGGCATCGAGCTGCTGAAGTGCGACCCCAACTACATCGTGTGGTTCGCCGACGGCGAGCACATGACGCTCTCGACGGACGTGTCGGTGATGAAGACGGAGGTGGAGCGGTGGGAGGGCAAGGACGGCTTCGAAAACTACCTCTCGTACCTGCGCGAGGCGCACACGCACTACGAGCAGTCGGTGACGCACGTGCTCAAGAAGAACTTCCCGTCGCTGCTGTCCATGGCGCGGCCGGGCTTCCTGCGGTACCTGGTGGCGCTGCACCCGTTCGAGTCCATCTACCGGCGCGCCAGCTGCTACTTCCGCACCGACCGGCTCCGGCAGCTCTTCACCTTTGGCAGCATGTACATGGGCATGTCGCCCTTTGACGCGCCCGGCACCTTTTCGCTGCTGCAGTACACGGAGCTGACCGAGGGCATCTGGTACCCGCGCGGCGGCTTCCACCGCGTCATCGCGGCCCTCGTCGAGGTCGGCGAGCGCCTCGGCGTGCGGTACCGGCTGTCCACGCCGGTGGCGCGCCTCACGGTGCAGGAAGACGACGATCATGGCGGCAGGCCCGTCTGCACGGGCGTCGAGCTGCTCGTCTACGCGGCGCAGCACCTGCTGCCGCCGTCGCGGCAGGCGCGGTCGCTGGCGGCGCGCCCCGGCTCCTGCAGCTCCATCTCCTTCTACTGGTCCATGTCGCGCACCGTGCCCGAGCTCAACGTGCACAACATCTTCCTCGCCGGCCACTACCGCCAGTCCTTTGACGCCATCTTCAAGCGCAACAAGATCCCCGACGAGCCCTCCTTCTACGTCAACGTGCCGTCGCGCGTCGACCCCTCCGCCGCCCCCGACGGCACCGACGCCGTCATCGTGCTCGTCCCCGTCGGCCACCTCAGCGACGAGAACAGGGCCAGCGACGACTGGAAGGCCATTGTCGACGCCACGCGCACCACCATCATCGAGTCCATCGAGGCCCGCACCGGCATCACCGGCTTCCGCGCGGCCATTCGCCAGGAGCAGGTCAACACCCCGCTCGAGTGGCAGGCCAAGTTCAACCTCGACAAGGGCGCCATCCTCGGCCTCAGCCACAGCTTCTTCAACGTCCTCAGCTTCCGGCCCAGAACCAAGTGCTCCTGGGTCGACCGCTGCTTCTTTGTCGGCGCGAGCACCCACCCCGGCACCGGCGTGCCCATCTGTCTGGCCGGCAGCAAGCTCACGGCCGACCAGGTCCTGAGTGAGCTGGGCTCCGGCCATGACGGGCAGGGCAGCATCGCCACCCGCGAGACACGGCTGCGGTCGCATCTTTTTGGGAGATGGGCCGTGTTCTACGCGAGCGTCATGGTGCTCATTTCGCTCCTTCTGCGACTGCTCACGCGTTGATCCTTTTCCTTTCCTTTTTTTTTTCCCAATCTGTATAAATCAGAAGGATCATGACACGACACAAAGGCAAAGAAAGCATGACTTTGGGCGTCTTTTTTGCTGGGCAATAGATACACACATAGATTGCTGTTTGCGCGCAAATTACAAACGACATTGACGAATCAAGGTATTCATTTTCAACCCGGGCATGACTGCAGGTGCCACAAACGACATGCACGAATGAAGGCATTCAACCCGAGCATGACTACAGACGGCGATGCGGTGACGGCGCAGCGAGGCACCACCCACATGAAAATCCGTACATGGGCGGCATATCCACTGCTTCGAGATGGCCTCTTCCCCTTTTCTGCTGCCGCAGACGCTGCTCTGCGCTCAACGAGCAACATGAACCGAGCAATCTGCGGCAGCCCCGACTCGCCAAGGCGCTGCAGCAGCTCACAGCACAGGTACTTTTTCAGAGTGCCCCCAAGCCTCTCTGTAGATATGTGACAACCCACGACATCTGGTGATCCGGCGGCCCTTGTGGCGGACGAGCTTCAATCGCCCGGCACGCTGCCCCCTTCCGGAAAGAATGAGGTGCGCACTCATGACGCGCGACTCGGAGCACCAACCGGGCAGCATTGCATTGCGTTGCATGCAGGTGGCCTCTTCCCTGGGATAGCCTCGTTCCGTTTGAGAGCGCTTGAACCACGCACAGCACGTGCCGGGGTCATTGTGCAACCCATCCATCCACAAACAGCACGGCCAGCTGTCCAGGGCATAAGATCTTCATCGCCGGCGGTGGGAGGCGGGCGATGCCTCCCACATGCCGGGAGACTCGATCGGGACACACGTCCGGGGCACGCCTCGATCGCGACGAGGCAAGAGGGTGACGCCGCCGCCGCGTGAGTGCGTGAGTGAGCGGTCGTGGCATGTGGTACTGCATGCAGCGCGCCGATGCCACGGACCGAGCACGCCTCCGCTCATCGGGGCATCTTCACAAGAAGATGACGTGCATACATACATCTCTCCGGCAATCACGTCGCGACCAAAAAGCTGTCATGGCGGAGATATGGCTCCCAGGACGATGCATTCTAGCAGGAACTCGCCGGTAGGTGGGCTGGCCGCGCCGCGCTCGGAGACTGCGCCATGCGAGGTGTTTCGTCGAGCGCAGCGAGGCCAGCCCGCATATTTGAAAGAGATCGTGTTTGCAATTTGCCTCCGGCGGCCCTACCGGGGGTCGCCTGCGGCGGGCTGGCCTCGCTGCGCTCGAAAACTGCGTCACGCGTGGTAATCTCTCGAGCGCAGCGAGGACAGCCCGCCGTAGGCATAATACCAAAGAGGCTGGTCAGGGTCTAAGTAATATCTGACATATATATGTAAACCATCTTTAAAGTGTAGCTATGATACGAGCGAAGCGAGGACAGCCCGCCGCAGGCGACCCCCGGTAGGGCCGCCGGAGGCACAATCCTGCGCGAGGCTGGCCAGAATCTAAGTAATATCTAACATGTATATCTCAACCATTTTTAAGTGTAGCTGTGATACGAGCGGAGCGAGGAAAGCCCGCCGCAGGCGACCCCCGGTAGGGCCGCCGGAGGCACAATCCTGCGCGAGGCTGGCCAGAATCTAAGTAATATCTAACATGTATATCTCAACCATTTTTAAGTGTAGCTGTGATACGAGCGGAGCGAGGAAAGCCCGCCGCAGGCGACCCCCGGTAGGGCCGCCGGAGGCACAATCCTGCGCGAGGCTGGCCAGAATCTAAGTAATATCTAACATGTATATCTCAACCATTTTTAAGTGTAGCTGTGATACGAGCGGAGCGAGGAAAGCCCGCCGCAGGCGACCCCCGGTAGGGCCGCCGGAGGCACAATCCTGCGCGAGGCTGGCCAGAATCTAAGTAATATCTAACATGTATATCTCAACCATTTTTAAGTGTAGCTGTGATACGAGCGGAGCGAGGAAAGCCCGCCGCAGGCGACCCCCGGTAGGGCCGCCGGAGGCACACCGCGATGGTCCATCTGCTCCATGTCGCACAGCAGGCGAGCTTGCTCAGCTCGCGCTCCGTTCCCGTCTGACCAAATACACAAGCCCGCGCGGCGGCAAAGAAAGGAGAAGGAAAGCAGACGAAGACAATATATACAGAGGATATCTAAAAAAAAGGCAAGGTTGGATCTCAGGGTCACGGGCTCCGTGCCAATGGGCCGACTCCGGCCATTGGCGTTTCTGAGCCAGCTGTCAAGCCTGTCGTCTCGACCGCGCGTCGCTCAGGCCTTGAAGTAACGGAAATTGGGAGGCAGCGCGGGCTCTTCCGCGCCGTCGGCAGCACTCGGGGGGACGACAGGGGGCGCCTCATTGTCGATGGATGGCTCTTTTGGCTCCTTCGGCTCGGGCTCTGACGCGGGCGCTTCCGGCTCCGGGCCCAGCTCCTTCGGTCCTCGACTGGGGCCACCGCTCGGCTTCGGCTTGGCTCCCGGCTTGGTCTCGGGGGCTTTGGAGCCTGGCTTCGCACCGGACTGTGGCGCAGGTTGCTTCGGCTTGCTGGGTCCCGCTGCGCCGGCGCCGGCGGCGGCCTTCTTGTCGAAGCCGATGGTGATGGTGCTGCTCGTGGGGGAGAACTTCTTGACGATGCCCTGCTTCTGGCTGCAGTCGCCGTACTCCCAGGGGCTGGCGAGCGTGATCTTGCCCACGCCCGGCGTCTTGGTGGTCGGCACGCCGAACGTGACGCTCGTCTTTGGCAGGGTGTCGCACTTTGGCGGCCGGTTCTTGGGGTTGTTGAAGGGCACCCACTCGGTCCAGCCGGCCTGGCCCTTCCACCTGATTCCCTTTTCCTGCGCGGGCAGGGTCCAGGAGCCGATTTGCGTCTCCTTGCCGCTGGAGGTGTCTACCAGGATGCCGCGCCAGGTCGTGCCCTCGGTGTTCTCGACCCTGATGTTGTATATGGGGTCGTAGCTGCCCTTTACGGGGAGGGTGCAGCTCACGCCGTCTCCGCCGTCGGCTCCCCCGCGGCAGTTCTTGTCCTTGGTCGTGACGCCCTTCTCAAAGGCGGAGAAGATGGCCTGGAAATTGTCGCCCGGCAACGGCTGCAGCCCGGTGTAGGCTTGCCTCGAGGTCCCCTCGAAGCCGAACTGCTGCGCGTAGTACCAGCCCTTGACGTGGGCCGAGTCTTTGATGCTGAAGGGGAAAGTCACGTCCTTGAGGCCGTCTTTGGGACCGCTCGCAGCCGACCACGGTTGTTTGACGTTGGCGAGAGACAGCGCAGGCGCCAGGGCAGCCGCGACGAGTAAAGGAGTCTTCATTGTTGTCAAGAGATGCGCTCAAGCCTCTTGAGTGATGAAGTAGCCAAGAATTTTGAAACGAATGTGGACGAGTGTGAAAGAATGTGAACGAATGCGGACAAGGCGTGTTCAGAACGCGGACGTTGGGCGAGATATATAGCCAGAGTCTTGATGTTGAAGTGAGCCCATATTGGCATGATGACCTCGTTGTTGACGACCACTTTGACCACGGTTTGTGACAACCGCATTGCATGTTCCGCCTCCTGCGTAGACAAGTCACCTCCATAAGCGACGAGCATGACGATCGGCCAGGTACATTATTCAGGATCGTCACATCATCGACGGGCGGCTTGCCAATCAAGCCCAGACATCGGATGATGGGTTGAGCGGAGCCCTCCGGGTTTGTCGTTAAACCCACATACACAGTCCACTCCTGACTATTATTTCCTGTCCATTTTGGAGCATTGGGCCCGAGGCGGGGCATGGATTGCTCGGGCAGAGCGCGGAAATGCGCGCTCGCTTGGACGAGTCTGCCCTAAACAGCTCTCGCTTGGCGCTCTGGGGTCTTGGCGAGATTGTACTTTGTGAGCAGGACAATGGAATAGATTGACTGGATGAGGCTGAAACTGCACTTGCCTTTTGCCATCCATGTGCGTGTGCGTGTGCGTGTGCGTGTGTGTCTATCCGTCCTTCCATTTCCGGACCTCACAGGGGACCTCGAGGAACCTTATTTCCGGGTTCGTGCTCATGTTCATCTTCGGATGATGACGCCCTCGTGTCAACGGCTCCGTCTGTGAGAAGGCTCCTTTGTGCTCGGGAGGAACCAGGCCAGACTAGGTCCCCCTGGGGTTGGTCGTTGCCCCGCCTCCATGGTACAGTGCAGTGCCAGTGGACCGGTGGAGAGAAAATCCGAGTCAACAGCACGGCTCGGGCCATTTACGCGGCGGCGTGCTGCAGTGCCCCCCGCCCTACCAAGTCTCTTCTCGTCAAGGAAACAAAGCCCCGACTATTCCGAGCGGGCTGGCGAGTGCGATTGCGACGAGCTCCGAGGCCCCCAGAATGCGCGAATGCTGTGATTCTGTGCGTGATTGGTGCTCAAACGGGAAAGCAATATCGACAGCTTCGTTCTCGCTTAGGGAGACTGAAATGGCTGAGTATATCTCGGGGGAGCTGCGCCACTTGTGCGACTTGGCACCACACGTCATTTAAGATCGGTGCTGCCGTCGATTGAGCCTCGTCGAAGCAACCACTTTGAGCGGCCACAAACCGTCGACTGAACGTATAGTGCCAGATCAGATGCACTAACGAAGAATTGGCCGAGGCTAGGAGAGAAGAAAAAGGCACATCACTGTCAAGTATCCGGGGTTGGGCGGCTGTGTGTACCACTTTTCTGTTTCAGGAATAGAGGCGGCCGCAGTTGTGGCATAGTTCCCGGGCGAATTTCCGAGCCGCAAGCTCGGGTGCTGCGATTGAAAAGTTCCGAGACTAGGGGGGGAGAGGGTGAGCGGCGGGATGGACTCGTTTTTTTTTTTTTTTTCGAATTGTAATTGACGACCAGTTCGGGCGACTGTTTGCGCTGCACTTCCCGTAGACACACGTGTCTGGCTTTGTCCTCTCATTCGATGGATCGACAGTCCGGGCCAGGTACACGAACATACTGAAAGCCAAAAAGCCAGGAAATGTGGCCAAAATGACCGCCTTCAACATTGGTGCAGCAAATTCCGAGCCATCGTTGCATGACGCAACTTACTTGGTAAAGGACTGACAGTTTCAAAAAAAAACGAAAAAAAAAAAAAAAAGAGTCAAAGCTCGAGGACCACAAACAAGTCGACGAGTCAGCTCCTGCACACAAACTTCGAGCTGTCGCGTGTCTGGATCGAATTGCGTCAGCAAATCGACAAAGACTTGTAGTCTCGTTGAGCCTGACAATGAGCCGCCGCTACGGTACGCACGCATCTATATGGAAGCACTGAAATGGTTGCCGTCACTCATCTAGCCAAGCTCCGACAAGTGAATGCCAGCAGAGCGCGGAGCAGCGGCGAGAAGCAGTCCTCCTAGATCGCTACTGATATGCTGAACAAATACGAATCATCGCCTACCGCCTCTGTGTGCAAAAAGGATAGAAGGCCTTCCGGTACCGCCCCATCTGTGCGTGAATGCATTCGTAGATCTTGCAAGATGCATTCTTTGCGGCGCTGCACACGCTTTGCACGATCTGTGTAACGCGAGGCGCAGCGGGTGCCTTTATGTGAAACCCGTGATCCTGGCCTTCAGATGATCGACACGTCCATTGATCATGATGATCTGCAGTTTCCTTTTCCGCCACCTTTCTCGACTTCTGTCATGTAGGGAACTTTTGCGACGCCTTTTCGGTGATGACCGTGTCAGACTTCCCGCAGCGTATAGTCTTGTCGCGTGGCCTAGAGTTGTGGTCAGCCAGGCAAGTCGATCGTCCGTAAGAAGCCATGGCTCTTGCGGTTCAAAGTGTCTGCTTGATCCCTATACAAGTGGCACGTGCCGACGGTCAGAACGCGGATCAACCTTTCCTGATCCAGGCTGAGTCGTGGCTTCAATCCCAAGAGCATGGGTGAGCTCAGAGGCTATCATATACGGGCATGTCGTCCTAAAGGTCATTTGTGCAGCCAGCGACCTTGACGAATGTCCTTTCCCGCCAATCAACTCCTCAAAGCCAGCCGCTGATCGTGAGACGAGGCTTCAAGCACGGAATCTGCTGGCGGCTATGGCATCACTGCTCCTGGAACAAGACGCATATACACATACACGCTTGTCAATTAGCCACCGTCCAGAGTGGAATTCCCTTTTGGCGTAGGGTGTATTATGACGCAACAGCTTGCGACACACATGCACGGTCTCGTGCCAATTTACATTGATACAGCCAAGCACGTTTATCCATGTCTCGATTTGCACTTGATTTCCATGCGCACAGAAACTGCGACCAGTGACTAGTGACGAATCCCTGCCCAGAACACAGTCGTGGACCTTTTTCTCGTGCCAAGCATGCCGCTCGCCTTGCAATTTGCGTCACCGTGATGCAGTGCCGTGTATCATCGACGGTGAAGCGGCGTGGAGAGCATAACTACTTTTCTCACAGATGCTCCTGCTGGCGATTTGAGGCGTCGGAACGTTCCCTACGGATTTAAATACCAGCGATGTAATCGTCTCCGACCCCAAGTAGCTTCTGTTGGACTCGAGAAAGGAGACCAGGTCACGATCAAATTGGGAGCCGCGATCCCAAGCATGCTTCAATTCTAGATCAAGTGTCGTGACTATATTTACTTGCGTGTCCTCCAACAGGTTTCTAGGGTGTACTCTGTCGACCGCAAGTAGTGAAAAGAGCACGCAGGACAAGTGCCTGGGAAAAGCCCGCGGCAGAAAATCTCGAGCAGCAAGTGTTGTCTTTGATAACTTTTCCCAGCTTCGGACCTACCGTCCAGTTGCAAAGCCGCTGATAAAAAAAAAAAAAAAAAAAAAAAAAAACACTATCGTGCACCTCAAGGCAGGACTCGTTGCGCTGGACTTGGGGCCTCGCGCCGAAGCATTGAAACAAAAACTGAGTGAAAAACCTAGAAAAAAAAACCTACTCGGCAATTTCATGCTTTGGCCTATTGAAAGGGCATGAGGAATTATTTGTTGCTGGTACGACATCGCCACGGCAAACGATCATCATCCCAGGCCAAGTCGTCGGGCTTCGTGGGAAGCGCAAGCGGGCCATGATGGGAATAGTAATCGTAACCGTTGCGCTGGACTGGCCACAAAGTTCGCGGGGCAATGGAGCGCAAAACGGGCAGATTATGGCTGAGAGGCCAACTGCTGAATAACGTCACTTGTTGGTCATGAGTCCCGTTTTCTCCTCGCTCTCCGAGACAACGCGTACAAAACGCAGATCGCACCCGCGCCTCTATTCCCTCCTCCGCTGATGGAAGCCCTCTCAAGCACACAAGGCGAAACATAAACTCGTCCCGCCCAAAGAATTAACGAATCCAACACGAATGTTACAACTGCCCAATTGCGGTATCAGAAAAGACGAGAATAAAACATGCCTGTCCGGAGTCCGAGGCGCATCGATGACAGCCGCTGGATCTCGTCCCGAGCCAACCTGTCAGAAACGCGCTCCTGGCCGGACGAGGTGACGATTCGTTACATCGACTGCCCAGCGCCGTCCGACGCGGCCGAGGGCACGATTCTCCTCATCCACGGCTTTCCGGAAACATCGTACCAGTTCCGCCACGTCATCACGCCCCTCAGCGACGCTGGCTTCCGCGTCATTGCTCCTGATTATCGCGGCGCTAGCCATTCCTCCCACCCTCGCGACGGCTACACCAAGTCCGTCATGGCCCAGGATCTGCACACGCTGCTCTTAGACCACCTGCGCATCACGGGCCCGGTTCACGTCGTTGGTCAAGACATTGGCGGCATGGTGGCGCACGCGTATGCTTCTCGCTTCCCCAAAGACACGCGCTCCGTGTACGTTCAAATCTCCCCCGTCTCCCAACAAGTGCATGGCTTGCAGAATCTGACGCTTGAGATGAAGCACTTGGGGGAGAGTGCCCACTCCCTGGAACAAAAGCATACGAGGACTTTAAGCACAGTCCAGGAGTTTGGCACTTTACGTTCCACCGGGTAGGTTGTTCCCCCCCTCTTCTTCGCACCGTCAGCCAGCATGCTAAGTGTCTGAAGCAGCTCGTTATTCCGGAAGCTCTCGTGGCGGGCAGGGAGCCGCATCTATCTCGAGCATTTCTACGACCGGCCGTCACTGAATCCTGGTGCCATATATCCGGCGGATCTGGATCACTACGCCACCATGTTCGCGCGGCCAGCCCGGTGCCATGAGGAGCCGGCTTTGATGTGTACCGAGCTTTCCACGCTGATGCCAAAGAGAATCGCGAGCTCCTGCGTGCGAGAGAGCCCATGCTCCGTTCCGGCGCAGGCTTTGAACGGCAAGGGCAGCTTCCTCGCCGAGATTGCGGAAAGTATGGTGGATGAAATGTATCGGGATTGGTCTGCGGCTACTGTGGAAGGAAGCGGGCATTGGTGTGCCGAGGAGAATCCCGAAGATTTTGTCAAGAGGGTTTTGACTTTTGTGCGCAAACACTGAAGCAGCCTTTTGTGCAGTGTAGGATCGGGTAAAAATGATGCAGTTTTGGAATAAGGAAAGTAAAGTCATTTTCCAGCTCGCGGGGACGCTTACATGGGTACACAGATACCTGGATTCACATTTTGTAGCGATGGAAATATCTTGGCTCCGTTCTCGTTTGTCAATGCACCTTTCGCATTCAAACAGACAGCTGTGATATGCATACGCTGTTTGAGTTTGCAATGATACCCCCATAAACCAGATTGAAAGTGTACGCGGTCCCACGTCGATGCGCAGCACCCACATTGGAACACGCAACCACTGCCTACTCCCGGCAGGAAATCTAAAGTCTGTAAAAAACGGTTCAGCCAGTCAGCTTCGCCTGTCGGTCGCTCGTTCGGACGCCCTTTCCGAGAATGGGTGGTAGCGATTCATGTCAGGAATGTCTTTGCGGGTTCCCCCGCCTCGTGCAATGTCTTGCATGCAGGAGGTCGGAAAGGGAAAAAGGCTACCTCGAATAAGCAGTGGCGCTGCCAACGTCCATGCTTCCTTGATGGCGCCTCCATACATGTGCGTTATGTAGCAGAGCAAGTCATTTCATGCTCACAAGAAATTTGTTTGTCGTGGCGTCCTCGGCGACCAAGCAGGATGTGATTTTTTCAATCATCGTCGAGTACGTGAATTCCCAGAGTTGCTCATAAATCGGCTATTTGTGTACACTTGATCGGGTCACGCCGCTTAGCAGCATGCGAAAATGTCCGCGCTGCTGATGCATGCCCCTTCTGTTCATTGCGAGTTCAGCGAGCGCACATGAGATGGTCAGCGTATCAGAATCCTCTTGACAAATGACCCTCCTCATCTGGGGTTGCAGAGAAATCGGTTGCCTTCATCCAACGTTGCCGTGCATGATGCCAGGCAGGTAGAGTTTCGCGGCAAACTCCAGTAAAGGCATGAGCAAGGCAAACCCGAGTCAAACGGCAACGTGGTGCGCGCCGCGCGCAGGCAACTGAACGGCTTGTTCCACCTTTTGTCGGTGGGAGGGGGAAGAAAAAACAGGACCGGCCTCGGGAGCGTTGTATGCCACGATTGAAGTGACTGACAAGGGTTGATCTACAGCGGGCGGCGCGTGAGATGAGCAGTCATTCAGGTCACAGTCTCCTCCCCCAGGGCTCTTTCCAAGAACTTGTCTGCCGTGGGAGACAAAAGGGGGCCAAAGTGACGCGAGGTTGCATCAGGGGCATTGCGGCAGGTGATGTATTCCCTTTGAGGCGATTGATCCGGCAAAATGCTGTTTTGAAAGCGACAAACAAGCCAATCGTGGCGGGGATTGATCAGATGAACAAGCTGGCAACGTTTCGAACGGCGCGGACAACAATGTTTCTGTGTCAACACTCGGTAAGGCTGTTGCGATAACGGGCAGGAGATGAAAGGGAAAAGGGTCACATGTACCCCAGCCGTCCCACGGTCTCGGAACACGGTCCTGACAGATGGGATCTCAGCGAAAGCGGGCTGCCGCAGTCTAGATGCTGGTGTGTGTGAATATGTAGGTGTCTGGAGGTATATTCGAAGCCAGCGAACGAGCGAGATATGGGTAGAGAGAGAGGGGGGGGAGAGAGGCGACAGAGCTCCCGGGCTATCGCGCCAAGCCTGGTGACGGCTCTGCACGAGATGCATGTTGCCATGCGAGGAGGGAAAAATGACTGAACACAAGGCCCAATCACAGCAGGAGCTGACTTGTGGTGTGGCTACAGCTGCACGAGCGCGTGATGCATAAGACGAAGGAGTTATAATACGTCCTCATGCATTAAGTCACCACACCAAAGCAAAATGTCATTGGCACGCTCAAATACACGTCGGAAACAGGCTCAAAAGATATGACTGCAGCGGCTGACTCACTTCCCAAAGAGCCGGCAGCCGATAAGACAGGACTGCTCCCCAAACACTGGTTACATGGTCATGGTTTTTCTGCCTTGGTATAACCATGACACCATGTTTCCGGATTTTGGAACCCCATCTTGCCTTGCGCTATGAGAGGAAGAGGAGGGGGTCGCGCCTTGATGTCTTTCCCATCCCGTCTCGGTTTCCCATTTAGAGTCAGCCATCCTTTCGATAACAAAAACAGTCGCAAGGATGTCATCTACCAGGGTCAAGAAAATGGAGGGTGGAAGGGACTTTTTTGTTCCTCGGCCAAATGACCGATTGGTGTGGGAAAACATACTTAAACTGCACCGCATCGCGATTTCCATCGCACTTGTGGCTTGTTCATAAGCCTTTTCTTTATCCTGCTTCTTTCATTGTTCAGTGGTTGGTGCAGCTGCCACCATGAGGGTCCTCACTTGCACGTCTCTCTTTGTCCCTCTGACCTGCCTCTTCTCCCTCGGAAGAGCGCAGCATCAACAAAAACAACAACAAGAGCCGCTAAGTGTCGATGTCGCGATTGTCGGCGGAGGTGCGAGTGGCGCGTATGCTGCTGTGCGGCTGCGCGACGATTACACAAAGTCGGTACTGGTAATTGAGAAATCGAACAGATTGGTACGTTTTCTCATTTCTCATCCACAGCGCTGGCTCAACATCATTGAGCAAGGAGGAGGGGGGAAAGGTCAAGGAGAGAGAGAGAGAGAGAGAGCGTTTGTAGTTGTAGAAAAAGAAGAAAAACAGGGGCCAAAAGACAAAGACTGATCGTTTCCAGGGCGGCCATGTTCACGCTTTTCATCCACCTGACGGTCAAAGGCCCATCAACTACGGCGTGCAAGCTTATCTGAGTCGGAAGACGACGGTGGCCTTTTTCAAAAAATTCAACGTCGGCTTGATCGATCCGGATTTTAACAACTACGTCGACTTGCTCGTCAAGACCAAGAATGTGGATTTCGAGACTGGACGCGACGTGAATGTCACGTATGGCCCTGCCGGTGTGGCTGATGTTGTGCTGGCTCTGCTCGGGTACCTGGAGCTCACGAAGAAGTACAAGTCGTGGTTTGACGACGGCTACTACATGCACGGCGACATTCCCGAGGACCTGCTTCTCCCTTTCGGCGAGTTCCTGGACCGCTACGGCCTCCAGGGGTCTCTCGGGATCCTGCGAAACCTTCTCTGGCTAAACGATGCGCTGAACACGCCTACCTGGAGCGTCATGGCCGTGGTGGGATATCCTCAGGTGTCGGCCTTTTTCCTCGGTGTGCTGGGTCCTTCTTTCAAGTGGCCCGCGACGCATTCCTCCGAGACTCTCTTCGACCACGTTCTGGAACACATGCGAGACGACGTGCTTCTCGAAAGCACCGTCTATTCCAGCCGGAGAACCAGCAGGGGCGTGACCCTGGTCGTGCAGACACCCAAAGGCAGGAGGACGGTGCTTGCCAAGAAGCTTCTGATCGCAGCGACGCCTTCGCCAGACAACATCCGCCCCTGGGACCTGAGCAGGGAGGAGCGGAGCGTCTTTTCCAAATTCTCCTGGGAGACGCTGTACGTCGGCATCGTCGGCAACACCAGCGTCCCCGTCAGCATCCCCGGCATCCGCAACGCGCCCAACAACGCCTCGCACCTCTTCCTGCCGCAGGGCAACTTTTGCGATGCGTACGCGCGCGGCGGGTTCGACGGCACCAAGTCGGACTACTGGAACGCGCGCGTCATTGGGAAATCGAACCTGACGAGCGACGAGGCCCGATCTCTGATGCTGCAGCCCCTGAAGAAGATGGTCAAGACTGCTGATCCCAAGCTGTACGCTTTTGCTTCCCACGGCTTGACCGCGCCCAAGGTTTCGGCTCAGGAGCTGAGAGCCGGCTTCTACAAGAAGCTGTACGCTCTCCAGGGCAGGCGCAGCACCTTCTGGACCGGGCTGGCCTGGGCGCCGGACTATACGCCTATTCTCTGGGACTTTAACGAGAAGTTGTTTCCCAGGATTCTTCAAGGGCTGTAGGGGGCAAGAGGCACTTGAAGGGGAACTGTTTTTTCCAAGCTCATCATTTCGTTGCGTACAGATGCGGGCATAGTCATGGCAGACGGAGATGGAACTGAGGATCGTTGTAGATTATTTTTCTGCATTGTGCCAGGTAACAGCAGACGGATATATGGGGGGGGGGACTTGGCGTCAGGAAAGGGCATCTAGTGGAAGGACGAAACCACGCATTTCCGCAAAGAGAGTTTCGAAAGCTTCGAAATTGGCTTTCGAGTGATTGTTACAATGTGCCATGTCGGTAATCTGTGACTTTTCGTGTGACCGAGAAGCCTTCCCTCGATCTGGAAGTCGTTCCGAATCCTCTGTTCCGCGAAAAATGGACTGTGGTGTTAGCTGATAGCTGAATGTCTTTTTTTTTCCTCTCGCGCCTCATAGTCTTGTCCTGACCTCATCGTGTAGTTTGGTGGCGACCAAACAGCTTGGCAGTGATTGGGCGCTAGCCTGAAAGCTTCCAGAATGAATTGAGCTCAACACCCGCCCGCCACGCTTTGCCGTTCGTCCGCGAGACCGCGACCGGCGTTTCGGCGGGCAAACACTGCGAAACGAAACTCAATCCTCGTCTGTCCACCCGAAGACACCGGCCGGCCATCACTTGTGCGCATATAGGCACGTGTGTCACCGCAACAGTGGCCGAAAGCCACCGGCATCATCTCATGTATCTCGTCCGTACTTGCCCACCCCAGAGGCATCTGGCGCGAGCGCCCTTGTCCCGCGCGCGCGGCATACTCACAGCCCAGCAGCACACTTGATATGGGTCGAAAACGGCTAGTCGTTCCTTGGCTTCCAGCTCAGCCTCAATCGAGCCGCTCTTCTCATGTTGCCAGAAGCTCGCAGCTGCTCCCTCCCCCCGGACGGTAGCGTTTCCGCCGCCACTTACCGGCCGGCTTCTCAATACTCCGCGGGCTGACAGATCTTGGCTCTTGGCTCTTCACCTTATTTGACTTGGGGCTGATGGATGTTTCCCTCCACCCACCCATCCCCCCCGCATCCGCACCGCAGGGGAAAGGGGGGGCGGACACACAGCCGCCTCAGCTTCTTCGTCCTCAATTGTTCGAATAGCACTGTTGTTGCCCGTGCAGCTGCTCTATTTATGGGCACACAACAAGCAAGCTGCGCCCAACACAGGGAAAGCTGCTCATCCGAACCAAACGTCCCATGACATTTGCGCCACCTATTCATGAGTAGTTCGTATAATGACAAAACAAAACGAGAAAAAGGCACCAAATATTGACGCCGAGGGCGGGTGCCAAGTCGTCCGGCCAGGCCTCTTGAAGACAGCCAAGCCAGTCGCTCCGCTTGGCAGCGGCGAGGCTCACGATCCGCGTGCAATGTACTTTTTGTTTTTTCCTAATCCGATGGTCATGATATCATGCCCAGCTTACATCGAAGGGTTCGTGTCGGCGCTTGCTGGGCTGTGTGCGAATAGTGTCTGAACCGGAGGCTTGTTTGGCTGAGCTGCCAAGGAATGCGAAGCGCTTGAAGCAAAAGACATGTACGATCGCGCGCTCGCACGCAGGGTCCAGAGATGACGTGAAGCATTGGTCTCAATTATAAATATGAAGCGTTTCTTCTCGCAGTCGTTGAATATTTTCTTGCAAGTATTAACAGCAGCACAGCACAAGCATCCTCCACATCAACAGTCAAACCATCCTATCAGTCTCTTCTACTCCCAAGTATTTCGCCCTTTTCCCCTTTCTACAAGATGAAAGGATCGGGCCTGCTTCTCAGCCTCGCTGCTGCCGCCACCGCCAGCGCCTCTCCTCTGGTCAAGATTGCCTTTGGGGGCAAATCTGGCTCACCCTTCCACTTTACGTCAACATTCAGCGTTCAGATTGAGCCAAAGAACGTCGTGGACAACAACAACCAGCCAACGGGCGGACTGGCGGGAACGTACGGCTTGTTCCAATACGGCATCAACTCCCACGAGAATGTCATCTGCTACAACCTCACCCTGGACGGCTTCACCGGCCAATACTCTTCGCCCGCAAGGACTGCGACGCATATCCACGAAGGGCCGGCTGGAAGGGCCGGTCCCCCGAGGTAGGCCTTAATCAGACGCAGCTTTGATAACGAGTCACTTGTGCTGATGCTTCCTGCAGAATTGCATTCCCCAACCCTGAGGGACCTGAGGGTGCTCGCCGCACCAGCCTCGGATGCTTGCGCGGTCCGTTCACGACTGGCATCATGGCCAACAACAGGGACACCGGCGAGGGCTTCCACGTCAGACAGATTGAGCAGAACCCCTCGGGTTTCTTCACCGATGTGCACAGCAGTCTTGCGCTTCCCGGCGCGGCTCGTGGGCAGCTCAATGCCCGCAAGGGTTGTTGATGACCCACGCAAAAGGGGAGGCAGAATGTGCACGGCCAGGCCAGGACAGTAAATCTTTTGTAATTTCTAATTGGCTGGGGTGTAATCGGTATCAGGGCGCAAAGGATGGTGGATCTTGCACTTTCGCACATGATGATACTTCGGGCAGACGACGAGGATGTAATAATGTTGGAGAATTGCTGCATGTTGTGCTCAAAAGGGCATCTTTAATGTTTATCTTGGTTCAGAATCTCGTCTTTATACAGTCACGATGGGTTTCCTGGCGCAAATAAAATTCTACCTGATGGAAGCTGACTGATGACGCGAATGAGGCGTAGTTTTCCGGTGACAAGCACTACGGGCTCACAAAGCAGCTTCTTGGGGCATTGAACGGCCTTCCCAATGCCCTTCACTTGCGACTTCGAAGCTCGCTCCGAAAACATGATTAGAGCCGGGATTGACGAAGAGACTCGACGTCTTTCCGGGGTGCATTGTGTCCAACAGGCTGCGTACACATCTTTCCTCGGTTGCGAGCCAAGATGTATCCATGCAAGCACTAGACTCGCCGGCGCAGATCAGTCATGAAAACTTTGGGCAATCGGTGATACACGTTTCCTGGGCAAGAGGAAGGGGTAGGAGAAGAAAGACAAATTAGTGGGTGCCAGGCGAAGCTTTTCTGAAGCTCCGGATCCTGTGGCACCTTCTTCTTTGCGTTGCCTTGGTCCTTCGTTGTCGCAGGACGCGCAGCTGCGCAGAAGAAAGAGTCTCCAACAAGAGGCGAGTGGACGGGCGACAACGCCAGGATCTTGTAGCGAATGAGCCAGTGGCATGTTGCGAAGCCGATCTGCTGCGAATTGCACATTCTGCACAATCACTGGCGTGGGATGCCGTGATGGAGAAAATCCGGCCAAAGCTTTTCATCTTTCTGTCTTTTCTACCTCTTTCTTCCCCCACTTGTCTTTGCATTTGCAATTTCTCTATTCAAGAGAAAATAACGCTCCTGACGGCAGGGCTGTATGTACCCTTGCGCCGGGAGAGAGGAGGTCAAGATAAAAGCCAGGTTGCACAACGTGCGCATACTCACACCAATCATTTTACATGGGCACCGACCGCCCGAGATTGTCACGAACTGCGGGTCAAGGTGCCAATGAGATGGCACGAATCGGATACCCCCGACGAAAAAATCACGTCATCCATTCACCTCTTATCTACCCCGTACAAACATGATCATTCTTACCTTGTCCGTCTGAGCCAAAACCAAAAACAGAAAAAAAAAAAAAAAATACAGCATCGCCTCGGCCCAGTTGCAGAATGGCTGATCACGTCGATATCGAGGCTGTCCGAGCCAAGTTCCCAGCACTAGAGCAAGATCGTGTATTTCTCGATAATGCGGGGGGCAGCCAGACGCTGGGTGCAGCAACGAATGCGCAAGTCTCACTCAACACGATTCCGCGACACCCTTCTTACTACACGATGTTCTCGTGGCCCCCCAATCGGTCTTGTTCCCAGCTGACAGAGACGCGCCAGGATCTGCGAATATCTAAACAATTTCAATGTGCAATTGGGCGCTTCATACGACATTAGCCGCCGCGCGACACAGAGCTTCAACGAGGCGCACCGCGCCGGGGCCCGCTTCGTGAATGCTTCGTCTCCCGACGAAATTGGTACGAGCTCTGCTTCCAACACGTTTGCCGAAGATGAAATTCCTCGGCCCTTTTTTTTTTTTTTTTTTTTTCCTTTTGTTGGTTGGCTATCTTCATCGTTGTATGATATTGGAGGCTAAACTTGGGGGCTGGTGGGTTAGCATTCGGGGCCTCGGCGACACAGCTGCTCAGGAATCTGGCGCAGGCCCTCAGCTTCCAGCCGGGCGACGAGGTCATCGTCTCGGCGGTGGACCACGAGGCCAACATCTCCCCGTGGATCCAGATCGCAGAGCTGCGTCGCCTCACCATCAAATGGTGGCACGGCAAAGAGGCGTCGGCGTCGTCCTCGCCCAAGCTGACGGCCGAGAACCTGCGCGGCCTGCTGTCCAGCCGGACGCGGCTCATCGCCCTCACGCACTGCAGCAACATCCTCGGCACGATCCACGACGTCAAGGCCATTGCCGCCGCCGCGCACACGACGTGCCCGAGCGCGCTCGTCTGCGTCGACGGCGTGTCCTATGCGCCCCATCGGCCCATTGACGTGCGGGAGCTCGGCGTCGACTACTACTGCTTCTCGTGGTACAAGGTGTTTGGCCCGCACATCTCGATGCTCTACGCAAGCCAGGCCGCGCAGAGGGAGATCATGCCGCTGGGCCACTACTTCAACCCGGCGGCGAGCCTCACCGACAAGATTGGCCTCGCTGCCGCGTCGTACGAGCTCGTTGCCGGAGTGGCCCCCGTCGTCGAGTACATGCGGCAGGAGGGCTACGCAGCAGCCAAGGTCAACGAGGCGAGTCTCCAGGCGTTGCTGCTGAGCTACCTCACGTCACGCGACGACGTGACCATCTACGGGGACAGGACGGGAGATCCGGCTGCTCGGGTGCCCACCATCAGCTTCACGGTCGAGGGCTGGGCGTCGCGAGAGGTCGTCGAGGCGGTCGAGTCGCAGACCAACTTTTGTTTTCGATGGGGCAGTTTCTACTCTCAGCGGCTGGCACACGACGTGTTGGGCTTGGATCCCATAGATGCCGTCGTCAGGGTCAGCATCGTGCACTACAACAGCAGTAAGTCCCTTTTCACAGCAATGGCGCTTCACAATCGATCAGTCACCTGACACAGTAACACAGGGGCGGAGATTGAAGGGTTGATTGAGGCATTTAAACAATTTGTCAAACGCAGATCAAGGTAATTAGATGAATGAGAGGAGAATTGGAGAAGAAAAAGAAAACACCACCGCTATGAATTGTTCACTCGACATTATCTCGCCAGCTGAAAAAAAAAAAAAAAAAAAAAAAAAAAAAAGAAAAAAAAAAGGAATTAACCGGGCTCCATAGAGCCTCGATTCGCGCGATACTTTCCTGAACGACAGTGAAAGACGCTGAAAAAAAAAAGAGGCCAAACTTGCCAATTTGGCGCCCAAAAACGCAAATACGCCAACCTGGATCCCACCTTAACAAAGGATTGCGTGAGGACCCTCTCTCACAGGAACACGCGTGTGCAATCCTTCAAGCTGCGTCCTTAAAGGTATCACCGCGGGAGTACCCAGGATCCGTAGACTTGATGTTCCAGTCCTTGTATCCCGTCATGATGCTCTCGAGACTCTTCCCGTGATTCAAGTCGTCCAAACACGTCTCAGCCCGCTCCACATTGGTAAATAAGAATGCGACATCCAGCATCAACTTGTCCACCTGCCCGGCGAGGCCTCTCTTGCTCTCCTCCTCAGCGATAGCCCGAGTCAATCGCTCCAAAACGTCCCAACCGCTCAAGACCTGCTCACGCACAACTTTGGCCTTGGCCTCGTCGAGGGCCCCAACCTCGTTTTCGCCCTGAACCATGCGGGCGTGCCGAACAAACCTTTGTGGGCTGCGGCGTCGCTCGATTTGTTTCACCACGCCCTGCATGCTGCACCCAATAGGTCCCAGCACAGCAGAGATAGGTTTTAGCACCAATCCGGCGACCCCCATCCCCGTGCCTTTGAGCAGTCCGACAGACCCTTCGTTCTTCGCTCCCCGCAGCGGAAGACGCACGACACCAGTGACGCCGTCGTAGAGGCCGTATACAAATTGCCTGCGAGATGCAATGAGGCCAGACCGCATGCCGCTGATCCTGGTCGGACGCCGAACCGTGTCGTCTCCGTACAACCTGGGAGCATTGTGAAAGCCCTGTGCAAGCGCGACGAAAAGACCGGTCGGAGCCTTGACAACGGCCAGCGCGGACTGCCCGAAGCTGCTGGAAATGTCTCGGCCGTATTGCTCAAAGCCTGGCACTATTGATGGCTGCCGTGGCTTTTCTTTCTTCTCCGGTGGCTTAGACTTTTCTTGGGATGCATGACTTTTGTCCGCGCCCTCGTCCTGGACTTTGCTCTGGGCCTTTTCCCTTGTCGCCCGATCTTCTCTCGTCCTGTGAGAGAACCTCCGTTTGGCTGTCTTGCCAACTCGGTAGGGTGCGCCGCCGATGCCCCCAAAAAAGTCGCGGATCGTATTTTTCAGCGACTCCGCGACAGCCGTGACAGGCTCGCCGGGCCCTTCAAAGTCAACCCATTCGGTGTGGCGCAGAAGACGTATCTGCTTCCAGCTCAATCGTCCGCTGCTCACAAGAACATGCGCTGCAATCGTACCCAGTCTCACGTGCGTGCCTCTGACCTGCCATGCAGCGGTTTGTGTAGGGATAATGGCGCAGCTGAGAGTCGGCGGGCCGTACATTCTCATATGTCTCTGAATGCTGTCAACGGTGTTTTTGGCACCGTCACCGTCCTTTTCGATGGACGCGGCAATCTCACCGGCAGCCGATTTCGCCTCGTCTGTGAGGAGGTATTTGATGCCATCGGCCAAACCGTCGACAGTCAGCCGTTTGTAAGGCACCGGCTCTGGACCGGCGCCAGACTTGCCGACCATGGCGCCCCAGAAGTATTGGTCGCCAAAAAAGGGAACAATCATCGTGGGAAGACCACACTTGAGTCCTATCGCTGTGGTTCCGGCACCCCCATGATGAACGCAGGCTTTGATCCTGGGGAACAGCCAATCGTGGGGAGTGTTGTCGAGCATAAAGATGTGTTCTGGCACGTCGTCGCGCCCAAAGCCGCCCCATCCCCTAGATACGAGGGCCCGCACGCCCGCCTTCTCGACGGCCTCAAAGATCATGTCTGTGAACTTGTTCGCATCATCTACTACAATGGAACCAAAGCCGATGTAGATCGGAGGCTCCCCTGCCTCCAGAAAGTCGACAAGATCCTGGGGCGGCTTGAAAGATGAAGCCAAGTCCAGGAACACGAATCCAGAAACATCAATCTCAAGACCCCAGTCTTCAGGTTTGGGAACAAGCCCTGGTGACCATAAATAGGCATATGGAACGTGCATGCGGTACGTCGCACACGGTGCCCAGAGTGTAGACACAGGATCCAGGCCAAGGTCCCGAACGCGAAACTTGTTGACCAAGTCGCCCAAGCCTTGCCAAGTCATCATCTCGACAAGCGGATAGGAAATGAAATTTGCGTAGCCTTGGTCCATGTTCGTCTGTTTAATGCTTGCCAGAGGATGCGGAAATGCGTGGGTCGGCGTGTAAGGAAACGTGAAGACCAGGTGGAGCGGAATCCCCAAAGCCTCGGCGCAGTGTATATGCGCAAAGCTTGGGGGGTTTGCTATGATAGCGTCGGCGATGAACACATCCTTCCCACGCAGGGCGCCTGGCTTGACCTCGGTCTTTTCGTCTTCCGTGGCGTGAATGCAGGCTCTCCAGAAACCATCAAACATCTCGGCCATGGCTGCTCGGCGTTTCCCAATCTCCCCGGCCTTCACGGACTCTAACGTGGGGATCATGCCAGGGTTCTTCACCATGAAGGCCATCAGCTCCGCAGGATCACCACCGACGGAGAAGAATTCCAGTCCCGTATCTTTTTCGACCAGATCGCGAAAGACGGGGTGGGTCGCGATCCTGACGCGATGTCCGAACTCGTCTTTGAGATACTTGCCTATTCTCAGAAACGGCTGGATATCGCCACGGGAGCCAACCACCATGGCAACAATGTTGAGATGAGGTCGGATCTTGGGAGGAGGCGGTATCCTCTTGGGGGCTATGGGCTGCGCCCTTGAGCGCATGCTGTGTGCGACGGCACCGAGGGCATTGGCGATGTAGCCGGTATGTGCCGTCTCGTGCATCGTGATCTGCAACCTGCCATCCCCCTTTGCCCTCCCAGTACTCTTGCAGTGCGCGTCCTTCATCAAGACTCTCCTGAACAAGCCCTTTTTGGGTGCTGCCTTGGCGGGCTTGACGGCTTCTTCGACCTCGCCCATTTTGTTGGTAACCAAGACCTCGTCGGTCGATGACGTGTCCGACTCATGCCCATCGCCCACGAGTCCTCCGTTCCAGTGAACCCAAGCTCTGCTGGGAATCAACTCTGCTCGATGCTGCCCGTCTGCGCAATCGGCCGTCTGCCATCTGTCCAGCGCCGTAGTCCGCTGATCTGGAGAGACGAAGTCGTTCGGTAAAGGCGCAGAGGACTTTCTCAGTGCCAGCGAAGTCTTGAGTCCAGAAGGAACCTCGAGCGTGCCCGGAAAAGCATCGTTCTTGGGCAATGCGTCTTCTTTTCGCTGGGCTATCGTTTCGCCCTCGTTGCGCGACGCTGTCGCGCTAGCTTTGGGGTCCATCTGGCCGGAATCTCAGTGCATTGACATGTATAATCGTCATCTATGCAACAGAACGCTGCACTTGGTATGGCGAGGCATTGACGGAAGCCGTGTCGAGATGGACAAGTGGAACTCTGTTGACGGAGTCTGCGCGGCCAGAGAAATCGGGGCCGGATCAGTCGGGTCCATTCTGCTTTGGTTGCGCGAAGGCGAAAAACGCCGGGTCCGGCGGCTGCCTGCCCGAGCGAAAAGTGGAAGAATGGGAGGGGTCGAGGTTATCGAGGCACGGTCGTCTAATCTACGAGTGCGAGTGTCACAATATCTCGTTAGCTGCTGTCATATGCGTACAACAACGGCCTTTCGTATAATATCATGACATGCTCGATGACATCAGCGTGTTTCTTCAGCGTTGCCAACACGTGCCCGTGCCCGGCTGGTCTGTAGGGCTGGCAGGTGGCACTGATGGCGTCAGGCGCGTCTGGTCTTTTTTGGTGGGGCCTCGTTGACTCGACGAACCAGCCCGGACCAACTCCATGGGTAGGAGCACATGGCATGAAGTGGCGTGTGAGAGCTCACATCCGCTCTCCGTCTTCCTGTTAACTTTAACGATTCTGACATTGCGACTTATCAATGTTTCAAGTTTTTCTTTCGAGAGACGGAGCAGCGACCTCTCTGACATGAGATCCGACATCGTAGCACTGCAGCAGCCTACGAGGCACCCACTGCAGCGTCAGTGCCGTTCTGTTTCTTCCATCGATACTCTTTCTCCAAGCCCTTGCACCTCTGCGCAGTATCACACAGCTTTTCATTCTCACAGGGGCAATTCGCCCCGTCCCGCAGCCATCGATAGGTGATGCTCCACCGATCACGTCTCGGTCGAACTGTGCCATCAGATAGTGTGTCTGTCTTTCTCGCCCTGATCCCATGCGTCCAGTGAAGCCGCGAATCGTCCTTCATCTGCGTCATGCTCCTAGGTGGCAGATCTACGTCAATCTTGGCCCCGGACTCTCCATGGCGAAACTGCATCGTGACTGACGAGCCCAGCGACAACGAGTACAGCTGATCGTAAGCGCTGTGCGTGTCAACGTGGGGAGGAATCCCAGTGCCGGGCGGATAATGTTGCAGACAAACTTGATCCGGAAGTCGCTCCTCGCCGGACGGTACTAGAGCGGTAAGCCAATCTGGGAACGGCTTGAATGGGATCTCCTCGTCTATGCCAAACGTTTTATAGCTGAAAGTGTAGCCGTAATGCAGAGACCGTCTGCCTGGGCGGTCGGGCCAGTCCAGGCCTGCAAAAATATTCAACAAACGACATTCAGCTTCTGCGGTAATGAATTCCTTCCACATAACCAGCCCCGGTGGCTCCAAGGAGGGTTCATTCATGATCGCATCTGACCGGACATGGAGGAGGCGTTGTGGCTGATCGGCAAGTTTTCTGTGAGAATTCGAGCGCGTGCCGAGATTTGCGTGGTATGGTCACGTGAGGTGGCTCTGTGTGGCAGGCACCATCGTCACCTTTGGCTTGGCGTGCCTGCGCGCCCTGAACTTGGCCCCTGCCGATAATGCCTTGTCAAACGAACCCGACGATTTGAAACGATCGTTTGCTTCCCAGCCTCGCAAGGTGTTCCTGCTGGCAGAATATATCGCCCTTGGCATTTCGCTACTAGTTGAGGCAGTCTCGACCGGTTGAACACCTAGGTGACATCTTCGAGGAATTTCCCCATTTGCTCATACGCAATTACAGCAGGCTCATTTCATATATTACGACACCTTTCTGGAATGTCGCACCTGCTAGCCTTGCGAAAGTTCCGCAGATCCGAGGAGCTTGTGCAAAAGGCCCCCAGCCACGAGTGGCCCGGCAGAAGATTTCCACTATGGGACGAAAGAATTGGTCTTTTGGACCAGCAGAGCGATAATCGAGCAACTCAGACGAGTGACCTTTTTGCATGGCGAACTATATCGGCTTCCGGGCCAGGCGGACTCTCAATCCTGAAAACGCCTCTGGCCAAGCAGGTCGTATCTGCCCTACCTGGAATTCTCGCTGAGCTGCTACTTCTATACAGTCTGTGTTGCTAAGACTTGACTCCACACAACCTATACGTCCGTCCCTAGAGCGATGCCAAAAAACAGCGTTGCTAGAGAAATGCTGTGGGCTTGATATTCTTGGACCTCGCTTGAAAATCACCAAAGTCCTGGGATGATTCCACAGCCTCAGCTACGTCAACTACCGACCAAAAGAAAACTTGATTGCTGCCTACCCTACATGAATAAGCCATTTGATCAAAGAGAGGCCGCGTTTCACTCTTCTCGGCGGCTGATGGGCAGTTTCTGTACGAACCGAAACCATCCGTAATTTATGAGAGACTGTCTCAAACAAGGCCCTCAGCGCTGCGCAAACATTGAAACTCAAAGGAGTTCACCACGTGCAGCACTACAGCACCGTCGCGGTTTTCAACATGTCATGGCGAACAAGCCTGGACGGGTCCTAACTTTCACAATGAGGACCAAGTGGTGTGCTCTCGTTTGAGGCCGATTGGCGACGCCGAGTGTGCCAAGGCACCGCGACCATGAGCAATGCAGATCTTTCGAAAACCCCCGTCGATATTTTTAAGCACCACTTCTCGCGACTTTGGACAGATGGGACGAGATCCGCTGCCCTCGGGTGCTAAGCGAGAGGAAATATACCCCGTCTGCGGCCCTGGCCCGGTTGAAAGCGCATGATCGGGGTGGCGGCGCCGAGTTGGCTAACTCAACAGCTTAATGAATGCTGCTCCACCGGCCGACATCATTATCCTTTGTCAAGCTCTCCGTGGCTGACCTGAAGTCATAGTGAAAAAATAGCTGTTCGGAAGCGAGCCTGCAATGAGCGTCTGTGAGTCGGCAGTTGTGTTTTGACGTCGTCGTCCTCGTTGGCTGTGGCAGACACGACACGAGCCTTGTTAGATCGGCGGCGACCCCTGATGACCGATGCTTTCATTTCGTCCTCGGACGGGTGCAGCAGACGTGTTTGAACGGGGGTGTACGGATCTCGCTGGCATTTGACACGAGCTAAGCTGACGAGTGCTAGCGCCAGCTCACCACGGATCTGGGCAATTTACTCGGCGGCACGCCAGCCACTGAATTGGGCCTACTTCCCTTCCCCCCCTTCAGACATCGGGCTACATTCTTTTCAGTCCTGTTGGACACTTTTGAACTTGTTGTGAACCTTTCACTGCACAGGATGCTCGACGAGAGCGGTCTCTTGGCCAGTCTTCTCCTTCTTACTTCAACGTAATGACGAGAAACTTCCACGCATCACCGCGAAGAGATCCCAGGCCAGATTGAGTTGCGCATGACTTCTCTCTCTCTCCTCCAGCATGGGACTGTACTCGGATCCCCCACAGGTTGAGCCCTTCAGCGAGGCCAAACCGACGCTGCTCGTCGCGTGGTGGATCACAATCTTTTGCACTTGCCTGATATTTCTGCGACTGGCAGGCCGATACATCAGGATTGAGAAATTGTTCATCGAGGACAAGATTGCGGCATTATCTTTGCTCCCGCTATACGCGCGCATGGGATGCATTCATGTCGTCCTTCTCTTTGGCACGAACAATGTCCAAGTGGATGCCACAGCGAGCCAGCAGGAGTTGGATCGCCGAGAAATAGGAAGCCGCCTGGTTCTTGCCGCTCGAATTTTCTTCACCGCGACGTGAGTAGCGGCGACTCCTCGAGCAACAAACAAACGACAAAACCCCCCCAACTTGCTAACCTGGTCTTTTGTGCAGACTCTGGATTCTCAAGCTCACCTCACTCGAGTTTATCAGTCGTATCGCCAAAGCTTCCATGGAGAAGCTGCACCTCAGACTCATCGTATTTCTCAGATACGCACTGGGCGCGACGTTCCTGGCTGTCATCATCAGCGATCTTGTGGAATGCCAACCTATTACGCACTACTGGCAGGTGCTGCCCGATCCAGGACCGCAATGCCGTCAAGGCTACGCACAGCTCCTCACGGCGGGAGTTTCTAGTGCACTGATTGACACGATCCTCGTCATCATTCCGATCCCCATCGTCTTGTCAACGCGCATCACCCCCAAACGCAAAGTCCTCTTGGTCATGCTATTCTGTTTGGGGTTTCTAACTGTGGGCATTGCGGCATATCGCATGCCCATCATCATCAGAGATCACGGCTCCCAAGTGACGAGGTCGACTTGGGCGTCAGTGGAACTCCTGACAGCCACTACGGTGGCCAACTTGGTAGCACTCGGCTCATTCCTCCGAGATAGCGGCGTGAAGAAGAAGAGGTTCCGGCCAAGTCAGGCCGCCAGCGGGGGCTCATCGTCCAACCGGAGACTGGGCCAAAACTCGGCCCTTGGCGACTACGACGCCAAAATACTGAGCCAGCAGGCCGGTATGGAGAGCGACGAGGAGAACTGGGACCCATACTACAAGTCAGACGATGCCTACAACCACCACGGGAACCCACACATTCACAGTCCGCCGCTCTCATCCGCGCGGGCAGGGTTCATTAGCCCAACTGCGAGCCATGACTCGCTCATTCTGCACACACACCATCCCCTTGGCGCAGGCACCGGCACAGATGTGGGACGGAATCCGGAACTGACTCAGCCTCGACCTGTTGTTCCAGCCAGAATCAGAGGGTTTTCGCGTGGGAGATAGAGCGAAATCAGACAGCTGCGCTCCGGATCTCGGTGCTAGAGCAGTGCTGTTTTTATGCCATGAGAGATGATATGATGGAATAAATAGCGTTTGAATTTACTTTTTTTCACTCTACGAGACGGGTCCGAAAAGCATTCCCTGTCAACTTGTCACCTGCCCCGAATGTCTGCCTGACCTTGCCCATGACAAGTCGCCCCTTCTTCCCCTGCCTCTGCACGTATCTGCGCCCGGAAGACGAGGGAGGGCTCTGTTGCCGCACTCAGTCGGGTGACATCACTACTATTTCCATGCAATCGCTGGGCACGTCCGGTATTCCAAGCTGCTGGGACGGCGGCGGCCGCGCAGCCAGGGCCACCAGACGAGCCTTGCTTTTGTGCTGATTATTTTTTTTCTCCCTCCTTCCCCCTTCCCTCCGCCAATCCAGACCCCAGATTCTTGCCCCCATGCTGTCTACTTGAGACCCACGTGGGCCGAATGGGGGCGATCGAGATTAATTCGTCCCCTGTTGCATAGCTAGGTCGTTTCATGCGCCTCAAGGCGCGCCAATGAACGCGCGCCCCGACTTTATTCTGCATAATTTCTGAATACGCTTTGCTCCGGCTTTTTATATACCTGTGATTGCCCCCGAGAGGCTGTACCTGGCGCGCACGTCCACTGGAGTCGCATTGAGCAGGATACAGCTGTGTGTGTGTCTTTATTTTTTCCCGGGCCTCTTTTTCCGTCTTTAGGTTTGATGGGACCACTCCCAAATGGTGCGCGCCGTCTCACTCCACAACCATCCGACAAGCTTCCAAAAGTCGTCACAAGTCTTGGGCTACCGTGTGTGGTGGCCTGATGTGAGCGCTAGACGTTGACAAGTGGCCGGCTCTCTCTCAGAAGGGGAATAGCATGCTCCGACTCCCGACGACGGCTAGGGCAGGCTGAAACTTCCAGAACCAGTGAAAGAAAAAAAATTTAGGAGCGAAAGAGAACAAGAGTCAGCTCATGCCTGAGCCCAAACGTGGCCATTGTTCGTCAAACCACTCCACCCCTCCCCTCCTCCTCCTCCTCCTTCCCCCTCCCCCTTCTCCTCGCCGTTAGCCTCCACTCTCGGGTGCGAAACGGCTAAGACCATGCATGTCTGGGGCCTATCATTTTGAGACAATCAAGGACATGACGCGGTGGACGGCCCGTTGAACGTCTACACTTGGTCTTGGTTGTGTTGAAATCATGCAGTAATATTCACATGGGTTCTCCCATTCCCATCTACCCGCTCCTGGATTCTAGATAGGTTTGGGGATCTCCATAAGGCAAGGAAAGTGGAAATGAGCTTTCCGTGTTATCCGTCGTTCCTCTTTGTTTCCCACTAATTTGTTATCTTTTTTTTCTTGATTCTCTTTCTTGCTCCCCCTCCCCTTCCCTTTATTTCCCCATCCCCTGTGCCCGGTGTGCGTGAGCCGGACAAAAGAGAGAGAGAAGAGGCAGCGGCAAACATTCTCATTCCAGTTGAGAAGGGGGGAATCGCGACAAAGACCAGATGGCCCGTCGCGGGGGGCTCGAAAAGCCAAAGGCTTCCAAAAATGGCATCGTCTACACCCGAGACTTTGAGGTGGTCGAAATGAACGAGCTGAACCTTGAGGGGTCCAGATCCCAGTTCACAACAACATCGTACGCCGTCGCTACACCTCATATAGGCGATGCCTTGCGACCAGATTCCCTGTGGTACCGCTCGATGCAGAGTTTCAAGCGCGCCGACGCAGTGCCGCTTCCTCCTGGGCCCTACAGCTTCGACATGAACGGTGGCTTGCCGCGGCCGGCTCAAGTCGGGGGCCGTTCGTACGACTTGCGAGCCGCCAACGTGAGGGTCGCCAATTCTGCATTGTCGAGGGATCTCAAAGGTCGTCATCTGCAGATGATTGCAATCTCTGGGTCTGTCGGTACGTCACTTCTTCGCTTCGCTCAGCCGAGGTCATACTGTTTTCCCCCTTGCGGGGATCCCCTGAGAAGCTGACATGCGATCAGGTACCGGTCTCTTTGTGACGTCGGGATTTGCTCTCTTCCTCAGCGGGCCGTTGTCCTTGCTTCTGGCCTACGTCGTTGTCGGGATGTTTCAGTTCTGCGTGATGCAGAGCTTGGGCGAACTCGTCGTGACTTTTCCTGTGGCTGGTGCCTTTTCAGCATTATCAACGAGATTTCTCGATCCATCGTGGGGCTTTGCCATGGGCTGGAAGTACGTCGGATCGCCAATCAAATCCCTACAGTGATCAAGCTGTTGTTCGTTGCTGACGGAGAAACTGATTTGCAGCTATGCTCTAAAATGGCTCTTCGTCCTTCCGCTCGAGATCATTGCCGGAGCTTTGACCATTCGATACTGGAACCAAGATATAAGCAAGACCGTCTTCATCACGATATTCCTCATAGCCATCGTGGCTCTCAACTTGTGCGGCATCAAGGGGTTTGGTGAAGCCGAGTTCTTGTTCTCCGTGGTCAAAGTCACTGCCATTGTTGGCTTCATGTGAGTTCTCTCTCTCTCTCTTCTCCATCTTCGACTGCGCGAACTGTTCCAAGTTCTTTCGGAAGAGAACGTGACATCTGACGCAACGCCCCTTCCTACAAAAGACTCCTCGGCATCGTCATCAACATCGGCGGCAGCCCCGATGGCGGATACATTGGCGGACAATATTGGCGGGTCCCCGGGTCGACGACGAACGGCTTCAAAGCCTTCTGCAGTGTCCTGATAGCCGCATCCGCCTCGTTCAGCGGAACTGAACTCATCGGCCTCGCAGCCGCCGAGACGGCGAACCCGCGAAAGTCTCTGCCGAGCGCAATCAAGCAAGTCTTCTGGAAGATTGCCATGTTCTACATTGTCGCCTTGCTTCTCGTCGGACTGCTCGTGCCGCACGACGAGCCGCGCCTCATCGGGGCGGGCAGTCTCGGCGCAGCCGCCAGCCCGTTCGTCATTGCTGTCGAGAGCGCAGGCTCGACAATCCTCCCCAGCGTCATGAATGCCGTCATCCTCGTATCGGTCCTGAGCGTCGGCAACTCTGCGGTGTTTGGCTCCTCGCGAACGCTGGCCTCGCTGGCCGAGCAGTCACACGCGCCCGAGATATTCTCCTACGTCGACAGAAAAGGACGGCCGCTCGTGGCGATTCTGTTTGCCGGTGCCCTGGGTCTGTTCGCCTACCTGGCCGACGTCAAGTTCCGCGACGAAATCTTTGACTGGCTGTTTGCCATCTGCGGCCTCTCGACCCTGTTCACGTGGAGCAGTATTTGTCTCTGCCACATCCAGTTCCGCCGTGCATGGGCCGCCGCTGGCAACAGCCTGGACCAGCTCCCCTTCCGGTCGCAAGTCGGCGTCATTGGCTCGTGGGCCGGCATTCTCGGCAACGTCCTCGTGCTGGCCGCGCACGTCTGGCTGACTTTTTCTCCTGTCGGCGGCTTCAAGAAGACGTTCACGCAGCTCGAGGTGGCCAAGAGCGTGGTTCTGCAGACAATGGCCGTTCCGATCGTTTTCATTTTCTACGTCGGACACAAGTTGTGGTTCAGGACACGCGTTGTTCGCATTCATGACATGGATATCGACACGGGTCGCAGCTTCACGAGGCTATACGATATACGTGCCGACCAGATGGAGCTGAGCATGAAGTGGCCTCGGTGGAAAAGGCTGTACCGGTCGTTCTGCTGAGCCCGTTCCGGGGGAAGGGTATTATCAAGATTTTATTTACCGGCGCATACAGAAAGCGAGTTCATTTTTTTAAAAAAGTCATGTCTTGAAGACGCCACGGTTGATGGCGCTCTCCATGATTAAATCAATTAATTTCCATTCATTCATTCATTCATCCAAAAAAAATTCTGTATGATGTATTACTGGCGAGACCGTGAATCCGAGGCACTACTGCTGCAAATTTCTGCGGCATTTGAGCGACTACGTTACGCCCAGCATCATCGGTCCAGCCTGGTGCCCGTCCATTCCGCTGCTGTCGCAGAAGGAGGTCCAAGCGGGCCGCGCGCAACCAAGTACATCCATGTACTGCTGAGGCACGCGGCAGCAGTCAGCTGTTTCAGAATACTCTTGTTTCCATCAGCTAATCAGGACCATCTCGATGAGCGATTCGACGGGGAAACTTGTCATGATGTGTCGAGTGTCGGGAGTTGTTGGGCGGGTTGGCTGTCGGGGTCGAGAGCTGGAGCATTTTCGGTTCAAAGACCTGTCACAGAGCAGCAATAAGATCCCCTACGCTTCATCGAGCTCTGACAATCATTGTCGCTTGCGGGCCATCGGGCCTCGCGCGGAGATGAGGCCCGACCGCGACAGGATACTCAGTTACTTGTGTCTGAAAATTCTGCGCCTACGTGGTGGTGTTTTTCTCACCGCGCGTGCCCGGAGCGACGCCGGCCGTTTAACGTCAACGCCTTTTCAACCCAATCACATTTCGTTTCGTTCTGTTTCGAGGGGGTGGGTTTCGTTGGGTTTCCCCCAATCTATGTTTTTCCTTTGCGCATCCAAGAGATCTTGCGAGGTTTTGCTTTTCATTTCAGTCTTGAGCTCCCAACGCTGCCGCCGTCGATCTGAGTGTGTGAACGTCAAACCGACAGAGCATAGCCATTCAGTCATGATCATCAGAACGGGCTGAGCTCGTAGTGAAGTTCGAAAACCCTCAAGCTCAACCGCCCGAATACGTATTTTGTCATGCTGAATGGGAGGGAGCAAGAATTTGGATGCAAGGGGACTCGAAGAATATAGGCTTTCGATTGGAACGCAGCCAACTGCAAGTACAAACCGTCACCGGTAGCATGGCGAGTCTGATGTGGCAGCCTAGCCTTTTCCCGAAATGCATCAAGGCCTGTCATTTGAGGAGGAAAGTGGCAGTGCCATTGATAGAACTGTCCAGGACCACTGGCGGGCCCGCATGACAGCTCACACATGGGGCTCCTTGCACCGTTGCATCCCGCCAGGCCCGAAATGAGAGCTTTCTCTCTCTCTCTCTTTCGGTGCTCCAGCAACAAGGCACGGGGCTGATCAAATTCGGACATGCTCGCAAATCCGACTTCGATCCCGTCCGCTGCTCATTGTCCCGCCCCTGGTAATTGCCTGGCCCGCCAGCACTAGGTCCGCGGGCTGGATTCCATGGCTTTGCTGTAGCCCTGGGCTGAAATGGGCGCTGATCTTGGCATCGAAACCAAATCCCGGGATCTCGTTGTCGGAATCTTTTATTGTTTTTTTTTATTTTTTTAAAAAATGAAATTAAAAAAAAGAGGCCGTATGCCTTTGCTTCTTGCTGCCCACACACAGAAATTGCGGACACGGGTGCAAGCTATATGCGTAGATTATACCAGGAGCTGATAGACTCCATTTTGTTCGTTCATTGAAGTTGCTCAGAGAGGATAAACTCTGCGCGCCAAGTTGTCACCAACTCTGGGCCTGGTCTAGATCACAATGAGGCGCTGGGAATTTGCCGGCTGCAACTTGTGTGCATTTGTAGACTACGAGCAAGACGTTGGGGATTGACTCGAAGTTGTGAGGGCTCGAGAAATTTTGGTCGCTGACATCAGCGGCGTCAGGGCGCCACCGTAGCATCGGCCGGTAGATCAGAGTGAATGACGTGGGGGCCATTCGTAGTTCGTCCCGAAACCTGGGAGCACGTGGAGGATACTCATTTGCTACACAACGCTCGAAGACACTGTTCATGCATAGCCATTTTGGACCTCGTATATCGGTGGGGATTCCTTTTTTTTTTTTTTTTGGCAACGTCCCCAGAGAACGAACGCATGGCGAAATGAATGGCTTGCAGATTGAATTCAGATTAAGCATTAGTCAGCTGAGCATGAAGTCCTTGAAGAAAGCGTTGCTCTCTGCCCACTTTACATTACTGTCATCAGATGGCGTGGAGACGGCCGCAGTATCTGATCAGCCAAGTCCATCTTGAGGAAGGATGTTGTTCGGATTGCAACAGGGTCAGAATTGCCAACTCACTTCTCAGACTTTCTGTTCCTGGAGAAAGTGTTCAGCCTGGCTGGGTGTAATTGGCCACGACGTCGGCCATCTGGAACTGATTCAGGGTTATTGGAAGTGGGTTTCCGGAATGGATTCCCGAGCGGGCAATTGGATGTCTACAGAACTGGAGCGCAGTTGACATTGTACTGTGGGGGCAATGACACTTTGCAGGCTGGCACTCGAAAGATGCTATTCCGGTGGGAGACGCCAAGGAGATGTAGCGTGGTCGGCGAGTACACACCTCTCCGAGCTTCCCGAAAATGGGCTAATTCTTGGCATGATGCGACGAAGCTTCCAGTCCGATCTCGCCTTACTGAGCCCACGTCCAGATTTGAAGAACCCGGAAAGCCGCCTTGCATGTTTGTGCAGCCAAACAAGTATCTGGATGTCCCGATTCACAATTACTCTGTTTCAAAAGTTGCAAACTCGAGGATTGTGCTGAGTGGAACGACAGCAAGGAGTTTTCAGAGGAAGATTCCATTCCGCATTATTCCGCAGAGGACAAGGAGAAAGAAGAAACGATGAGTCCTTGGGGCTGGTTAACTGCTGGGACATACTTCCTCCCCATCACTTGGATTTCATCTGGAATCCTGTCATGTCAAAGACAAATCCGCACCCCCGGAACGAAGTTCTTGGACAAGAGCATGTGGCGCTACCGGAAAATGGTTCTAGAGTAAATAGGAAGGTGGTTTGCGGATAGTCCCTTGCTGTTCGTGTGACTCTAGATGACGGCAAGATGCTTGACACCGACCCACGGATGGGCCAATCTCGATTCGATGAAGCAGGAAATACGAGGCCCGTGGCTCCCGGAAGAAAGTCTTTGAAACCAGGATACCCAAGGACTGGTTCTGCGCAAGTCATTCTGACAAAACTTGTTTCAGCTGATTGAGGTATTGAGAGAGAACTCTTTCCGGTGGAGCCGACGTTTCTGCACCTTGGCTCATGACAACATGCCTACTGATCAAAGGCCGAGAGCCAGGATTCCTCTGTCAGCTGCCGAGCATACAAACAAGAGTTCCGCCACGCGCCAGTAGCGTACTTGATTCATGTCATGGACGCAGTGGTTACGCGGCTATCAACTTGCAGAGTAATAGCGACTTCAAAGTCTCGTGACTGAGCTGACCGCTGCTCACACTTGATTGAGCAAGTCCACTTCCAGATATTGTTTATTTCCCTACCAGGTTCGTGAGAAAAATCAGTTGAGGAGCTACTGGACCTAAGTCGGCTCATGCCGGCGATCTTGTTCTTGGCTTTACCCACAGGTTGAACGACTCGTGGCACCAGGGTTCGGGCACGACGGTGAAGCAAGCGCCGCCGCGGTCATCAATCTCTGCAGCCCTTTACAGGGGAGATGAACTCAATGTATGAGTCCATGCTATCCGTCTTGGCAAAGAGAGAAGAAGAAAGAAAAAGAAAAACAAGAGCGAAAAAAAAACCCCCGCGAGCAGAAAGAACAATAAAAGATGAAAGATCGCGAGGCTGCGTAGTGCAGTATAGATAGAGCAGAGCGGCATGTTCCTCCAACAAGAAACCAAGTGGCAACCCAAAAACTTTGTTGTTTCTCTTCGTTGAAACCCATTACAATGCGTCTGCCGGCATACCTGGGCCTGCTGCCTCTGGCGCTCGGAGCTGCCATCCTTCCCGCAGGAGATGGCCAGCTTACGACCACTCCCAAGCCGGTCGTCGTCCCGGGCAGGTACATTGTGGTTCTCAAAGAGGGCGTCGACGAAATTGCTCGCAAGAACATCCTGAAACAGTTGCATGAGGACAAGGACCGCCTTGACTATGACAACGTTCTCAAAGGTTTCGCCACAACCTTGACTCAGGCGGAAGTCGACATGCTGCAGAAGCACCCAGATGTGAGATTTCCTTTCTACCTTGTCACGCCGTGCAATGGTCTGAAAACACGACGCTGAAACAGGTGCCAGGTCGATTTCGTCGAGGAAGATCACCAAGTCTCCGGCTCTGGCCTGATCGAGCAGGCCAACGCACCGTGGAACCTTGCCCGGGTCTCGCACAAAAAGCGCGGTGCCACCACATTCGTCTATGATGAGACTGCCGGAGAAGGCGTTTGCGCCTACGTAATTGACAGTGGCATCGATGACAAGCATGCGGTACGGATCGGAGGTCGAAGCTGGTGTGAAAATAACCGCTGACAAAAAAAAAATATAGGATTTCGAGGGCCGTGCGAAACAAATCAAATCTTTTGTCCCGGGGCAAAAGACCGACGTCCACGGCCACGGCACGCACGTCGCAGGTATCCTGGGGAGCAAAACGTACGGTGTTGCCAAGAAGGTCACTCTCTACGGAGTCAAGGTCCTCGATGCGGAAAACTTGGGCTACAAGTCATGGTTCATCAAGGGCATAGAATTCGTGACGACCGATCACAAGAAGCGCCAGTGCCCCAAGGGCGTCGTGGCGAATCTTTCGACCGGGGACGAAAAGTCCGAGGCTCTGAACAGGGCTGCGGCGGCACTGGTCAAGTCCGGGGTGTTCTTTGGGGTGGCGGCTGGCAACTTTGACCAGGATGCCAGCATCTACTCGCCCGGTTCTGAGCCAAGCGTCTGCGTGACTGGCGCCATCGACTCCAACGACAAGCCCTGGTACACGGGGCCGGGCCAGGGCACCAGCTGGGGCTCGCGAATCGACGTCTTTGCCCCCGGCGTCATGGTCGAGTTCTTGAAACCTGGAGGCGGCACCATGTTCATGACCGGCACCTCACAGGCTTCTCCCCACGTGGTCGGCATCGCGGCCTATCTCGCATCCCTCGAGGGCCTGCGCGGCACCAAGGCGCTGTGTGACCGCATCAAGAAGCTGTCGACCAAGAACGCCATCATCAACCAGCACGCCAAAACGGCCAACAGAATCGCCTTTAATGGCGCAACTCTGCCTAGGAAGGCCAAAGAACGTGAGTCGGCATGACCCTGTGCCGTCCTTTTTTTCTTGTCTTCCTCCCTTCCGTAAACACCCCCTTTCCATAATGGTTCGAAAGCTCACGACGACATGAACACAGTCAAGGGCTGGGCCGATGCCGACGTCTCTGCCCACAACCCGAATGCGGGAGAGCACTGGGAATGGTCCGAGGAGATGCAACAGCAGAAATGCAAAAGCGTTGACCAGATGTACTTTTACTTTGAGCTCTCGGCCAACAGAGGATCCATGATGACCATCAAGTTCGATCTCCCCGAAACCGGCTCCGCAGAGCACGTCATCACCCACGCTCCGACGGCGGGCTTCCATGAATGGCAACGCGTCGACATGAAGCGCATGTTCAATTCCGATCAGGTGGAACTGAGCAAGCTTACTCAATTCAGACTGATCTCGGATGTCGGCAACTACATTCCCTGGGAGTCAGACTACTGGAAGGTTGAGAGTAAGTCGGACCAGGGGCCCCCCCAAAACAATCATGGGCCGCCTTCTATCGTGGTTTCTTTGGCGACCGAGTGAGAGAAGCTGACGGCACGTCTAGGCATGAAGTTCAGAGCACGATGCGTTGGTTCGGGTCTTTGGGTGGAAAACGACAAATGGGCCTCTTTCGGCCAGACGTTCAACCCGTGGAAGCTCAACGGCATCGTGGACTTCAAGGACGCCCTGGCCCCCAGGGACTGGATCCCGACGCCGCCGTGCACCCATTTGAAGATGTTGCAGGTCACCATGACGCTCTCCGACAAGTGGTGGGCCGGCACCGACAACGATCTGTACTTTGCCGTCGGCAAGGGTCGCTTCCAGCTTGCGCATCATCCCAGCCGCGAGGAGACCTATACCGTCGACGCTGACCTCCAGAAGTCGTTTGGCGCGCGTGCCGTTCCCATCAAGGATGTGACGCGCATCGCCATTGAAAGCCAGGGCGGCCATGACAAGTTCTTGCCTCAACGTACGTATTTTGTATCAAGTCCTTTCCCCCTTGCCTATTCGGAACCCTCTTCCACCATGATCCGAGAGCGGCAAAGGAGGAACAACATTGTGTGCGAATGACGTGCTCACCATGCTGTCTTCATAGATATCGACATACGCGGGGTCTGCGACGGTCCCAAAGGCTATCGTCTCGAAATCGAGCGTGAGGCGGACGAGGCCTGGATTCCTGACGGCGGCTCATGGTCACTCAACGCGACGCCGGATCTGTGGCGCAGGATTCTCTGAGCCGAGCGCAAACTGCTGCTGCCTTACTGGGAGAGGCCCGATGGTGGTGATGCTGATAATAATACTGGCATCGAGCTCAGCTGTGCCCGGGTGTAAAATTGTACATAATGCCAAGCCCGATATCACGATACTGGGGTTGTAATTCAAGATGCCGGGTAGTCTCATCGGTCGGGCGAGGCATCTGGGACAAGGAGCCAAGACACCTCGTTTAGATCTCAGAAACGAAGGCCTTGGCGAATTCTCACTGTACCAGCTATCAGCGTAGAGTCAGGGTGACTCTACTATAACTCTATTAATGAAGAATTTTGCTATCCGCTCGCCTGGCCGTATTGTCGGCTGTCAACGAGTGACCTGTCACATGTGGCGCCTGAGCTGGCGCGAGGCATGGCGATAAGAGCGCCTTCCTTTTCGCAATACGGCGACAGATTCGGTGCCTTATTTTTTCCAGAGGTATTTTGGTAATGTCGAGGAACATACTGTTACGCCACGTGCGAGTTTTTCGATACGTCTCGTCTCAGAGCCGGCTTGTTTTCACCAGTTCCTCGACTTTTATTGCTGTGTGATGGATGGCTCGAGCGCAGCGAGGACAGCCCGCCGCAGGCGACCCCCGGTAGGGCCGCCGGAGGCACACCATCGTGGTACTTGTGCTTTTGCTAGTTTGCCTCCGGCGGCGCTGCCGCGGGCTGGCCTCGCTCCGCTCGAAGAAGGGGCACGCGCGAACAGGTCACATCGAGCTTGCGAGGCCAGCCCCCGGCAGGGCCGCCGGAGGCACATCTTAAGGGCACTTGCAAGTATCGCAAACAGGTCTTCACACACGCCCGTGCTCCATGACGACATGGCCTCTAGGGCTCGACCAAGTCACAAAGGCCTTTGGTACAGGCTCCAAACGGTTCCGCGGTGTCTGGTGATCTGCCGGCGTGTTCTCTGGTCGCTGTGGACCCCGTAATCAGGCTCCCATTGTCACACAAGGGCCTGTCATATACGGGCGCGGGCCGGCCGTTCAGGGCGGGCCGTATCACCGAGAGTGGGTTCGGCACCTTGCTGGTGATAATTTTCGGCTTATAAACTATCCCGGCTCGAGCCTAGAATACACCGCTCATGTGTGTTTCCACCTAGTGGATGGATGACTGCGTAGCTTGTAAAGCGGTAGTCTGTGTATAGACATGGCCAAGAGGATCGCTGGCTTTCCCCCTTAACCCCCCTTCCCGGTTCGAGCCCCCAAGCCAAGGAACTACTACTCTGAAAATAACTCTGGCACTCACCGGTAGCGAGGCGGTTCAATGTCACACTCAACAGAACCAGAACTGCCGTTGCGCCGCCGGTATATAGCAGAGCCTCACCCAAAGCCGCGAGTCTCGAGATGCGGGATAGCATGCCCATCGCCCCCTTCACGCCATGGGCTTCAATCGTCGTGCGGCGCCCATGGCCGCCGCCAGTCAGTCCCGTCCGGGATGGCGGCTCCCGCGCATGATCAGGTTTCTGCTCCTCCTCGTCCTGTTGACGCAGTTGAAGCTCGTCGCGTGCGAGGAAGCCGAGCCAGCCATACCCGCCGCCAACGTCAGCAGCACTCTGGTCGTGCTCGACAAACGCGCCTGTCCAACAAAGGGCGTCCGGCAACCCCGTTCGATCGACAAGCTGCCGACTCACGTGGCCAGTCTGTACGAGAGAGGCACCAAGACGAGGAGCTGGGAAGACTGCCTGACGACCGGGACCAAGCTCTTGAAAGACTTTCGCAAGACGTCTCCGAGTGATAAGAGGAGGTTGGCGAGCCCCTTCAAATCGATGAGGTCGCTCGACAAATGGGGTTGGGTTCAGTTCCGGGAGCACAAACTGTCCAAACCGGTCTATGGAAAGAAGCTGGATCCTGCGTTCAGGGAAAAGAAGAGACGCGTGTGGCCGAGGTTCTCGCGGCTGTACACGAGTGAGCATATCAATTGCTACATAATCGATGGCAAGATCCGAGTTGTGAGTGCTTCGTATTCCTTTCCATTTTGTTTCAATTCTTGTTTTTTTTTTCGTATCATTCTCTTCAATCATGTCGGTGGCTTCCTTGACCCGTTTTTTATTTTTTATTTTCATTGTATTTTTATTTTATTTTTCATTCATTTTTCATTCATGTTGGCTGACTTGAGAGTTCCCCGTTCACGGGCACAATCATCAGCCATCGAACGGAATCTACTCCAACGTCATGAATCCCGAGTCCGGCGTCATCATCGCCGACTACAATTTCGGCCCCAGCATCCAAGCGCCAGACCTCCCGCCCAGCAAGCTGCCAAAGCTCAAGAACTGGTCAGACCTGGTGTATTTCCAGTGGGCCGACGCGTGCGCCAGGGCCGGCATCACGAAGCGCTATCTCCGCTACATCTACCGCGCCAACATCATCAACAAGGACACGCTCGCCATCATCGCGCGGGCCCTGAGGACCAAGGAGAGGACCAAGTTCCCGTCGTGGAGCAACCGCGTCACCTTCTCCATGACGTCCACCGCTGGCAAGGCCATTCTCGGAACCCTCCACGGCGTCGGGCCGGGCTACCTCCTCACGCAGCACAAGGCCGAGCTCGGGAACAAGGAGATCACCGAGGTGACGGTGTGGGACAGCAACGGGCCGTCAGAGTTTGACGCCAAGGGCACCAGCGTGAACCTGCGCTTCAAGGTCCGCAACATCGAGCCGCTGTACCTGACGTGCTGCGAGGGCCCTCTGGAGACGTTGGAGTCGTGCAACATTAAACAATATGACTTGTGCTACTACAGATTAATAAATTTGAGCTATTAGATCTTTTTCGTTTTATTCTATTCTCGTTCTGTTTTTTTTTTCCTCCCTTCCGGTGGAGGCAGCTTCTCCATCTCATGAGCCTTTGTCATGGATTATCAGCCAGTAGCCTTTGGGCCCCCCATTGACTCTCTTCCTGAGCTTGACGTCTACGAGCGAAGCGAGGACAGCCCGCCGCAGGCGACCCCCGGTA